>OZ019975.1:3825586-4425586 GCA_963970395.1 Ephialtes manifestator
TATTGCTTCCTTGTAAGAAAAGCTTTGTTTTCATGAAAAAAATCCAGGTAGTCATGTTAGGTTACTTAAAGGGGTCTAAATCATCGAGAAAAGTGATTTAGAAAAAATGCCCAGATGGGTTTTCGAAAAAATGTAGAGATCTTGTCAGATTTTATAAGATTTTGAATTTTTCGAAAAAAGTCTGTACGTTCTCCAGATGTCACCGTTTTTTTGGCTAATGATATAAGTATCTCTTAATAAATAAAGGGTTGTAAAAAGATCAGCATTGAATTTGAACTAAATCTATCAAGCGCTTCGAATTTTATAGTATTTTGAATTTTCGGAAAATTGTCGTTGTCGTTCTAACTTAAGTCAGTAATTGTTACTTTTAATATTTAATCCACATGGACAAGAAATTTGTGGTATAGGTTGTGAAAGAAAACTTCCAATTTGGCATTGCAATTTTCTCGCAATTTTTTTTAACACAGTAATTGAAAGTGCAAGATAAACCGAATTCAATGAGCGCAGATAATTATTTCATAAATAATTTTGTGGGACCTCATTCTTTTACATCTTGAAGCCCTCATCACGTAGCCTAGAAAGGCCCGGAATAAAAAAAAAGCATGATCGTCTCTTAACACTGAGAGAAATCGCGGTAGTTTAGGCAACTATTAAGCCATGACTATAGATTTTTAGTCCATGCAACAATTTGAATAGTTATTTTAACGGATTTATTGGTTAAATTAACTACGTTATAGTTACTGTAACTAATTCTATAGTTGGCTTAATATAATGCCCTAGTTACTTTAACAGTGAACATATAGTGAAATACAACCTTAGCTATTTTCTTATAGTTAGTACAACTTTATTATTGTAGTTCAAATGACCATTCTAAAATTGTTAAATAATTTCTCAAACAATACTATGCTTGTGATTATGTTTTCTATGAATAGTACGTCGCGTCTATCGCTATATTTTCAAAACTAGTATATTTCGATACAAGAGGCCAAAGGAGCGTTTTGCGCACTGCTCGCGTGAATACAGTACGAAGCCTCGGCGAAGCTGAGTTTTCGTAAATCGAAAATCCGAGTTTGTCCGACGTTTACAGATATGCAAAATGAGCTGCAACTTCAAGCAGTGAGCGAAATCCAAGGAGCAGTGTGCAAAATGAGGAAGCCAGTGCGCAAAATGTTTTGCGCACTAGTGCCTCAAACGGCCATTTTGCATGTCTGTGAACGGTGGGCAAACGAGGATTTTGCATGCACGAGTAAAGAAATAGTACATTACGATACGAGTGCGAAAAAACTTTTTCTGACGAGTGTGAATTTGTAGCACGAGCCGAAGGCGAGTGTTGCAATCACACGAGTTAAGAAAGCGTTTTTCGCATGAGTATCGTACAAAATTTTATTTCACGAGGTGTGTAAACGACGTTTGACGCACGCGAAGCGTGCGTAAAACCGGGTTCTACGCACTGAGTGAAATAAAATATATTTTATGTCACACTGTGCGTAAAATGCGATTTTACGCACGCTTCGCGTGCGTTAAACTGCATTTTCTCACATCGTAACATAAAATATCGTTCGACACTTGTGCGAAACACTTTTTCTAACTCGTGTATTGCAACCCTCGCCTTCGGCTCGGGCTGCAAACTCGCACTCGCCAGAAAAAGGTTTTTCGCACTTGTATCAAAATATACTATTTTGTTACGATAACTATTATTACCTGTTGTATTGCCTATAAATAACAAGTACAGGTAACTTTTTTTAAAAATAGCTAAGGTTGTATTTCACTACAAATTTATAGTTACCAGTATCTTTTTTTTTCTTTCAGTGAACAAAGTCTATGAGGCAATCACATAAGGTCCCTGAGAAAATTAGAATCGATTAATCTGGGTCTTGCCAAAACCCACCCGTATAAACCTAGCAGAGCAAAGTTGGAAAACATGACTTTTCTATATCTAAAAATAATGTGCTCTTTATGTGCTAATTTCATCCCAAATCAAAAATTTCTGTGCTTTTTTTTTTTTTTTTTTTTTTTGAAAATCAATTTCAAAAATGCTCTGCTAGTATTATGTGAAGCTAGCAGTACGTCGTTAGTCGCTACGTAGTAGCGACTAATTGAAGTTGCCTTTAAAAGGAGACAAAAGATGAACTTTCTCGCACTCAGGAAGATCCTATGGTTCTGTCACTCTCGCACTAATGTTTCGCGAAAAAAGCTTTCACCTCCACTTAAGGTTATCCATTACCAAAACGTGTTTCTGTTTGATTGCGTTTGTACTCTGTTACTTTGTAATATGTAGCAAACATTTTTCTGTGTCGTTTCCAATCTCCCTGTCATTTTTCAGGCGGTTGTTTTTTCTGCAATGTGAACTTAATGAAAAAAAAAATTGTATTCCGCGCCTCTTCCTCTGGATCAATTGTAGTAGAAGTTCTACTCCATGCCAATATTGTCACACTTTTTAACGCTAGTATATTTGAAACCTTTGTTTCCTCGGACATTGCCTCCCTGTCGCTCCGGCGAGTGTCATTCTTTTTCTGTGTGCAAATACACCGAAACGCAAATTTTTAACGCTCGAACAATTCCTATTCTCTAAATTTATTCATCCCTAATGTTGCCATTTACCGATAAAAAACCCCTGAACAGTTCCCACCAAATCAACAACGTTGAATAACCGCGTTTTTTAAAGCGACGGTCAATTGACGGTCATTTTAAGAAATCGGCGGTCAGTCTTGTTATTAAATTAAGTCTAACAATTTGTAGTTTAATTTTGGCACACACAAGCGCTACGAGCCACTGGCTATCAGCTTGACGTATAAGTTATAGGTTTCAGATTCGTAATCTACTTGGAAATGTTAACGTTTGTTTGGGCTCGTTAGTTTTATTTATGTTTGGACCAGAGCTGTGAATTTTGAGTTCTTAAATTCATAAAAAGGCTGAATTTCGAAAAACCCTAGAAAGTACCCTAAATATTCTTTCCCCCTGTTTGACCCCTGACGTGACAAAAAAAACCCATAAATCTATGGGGAAATCTCATCATGGATTAGACACTAAAAAAGCTTGTTTGCTCTCACACAACTTCAAGAGTAACCATTAAAAAATAAAAAATTATCGGACACAAAAAAAAAAAATACAAAGTCTCTTGGAATATATTTTCTTGTCGTCACAACAAGCTTTAAACCTTCGATAGAACTGCGATAGAACTTCACTTACAGGTAAGTTCGTTTAAGGTAGTTCTGTCGCTTCACGCTCACTTCGCATAAGTTTCCGAAAAATGAGAGCGAATTGCAAACACTTCTTGATGATATAAAAATCTGAAAAAAATCATGCATATTTAAGATACTTAAGGCATTATTTCAACATAATAATAATTCCAAAATGTTATTAACAAATTGATGAAAAATAAAAATGTTCAACAAATCTTCCGACAACCTAATTTTTTTGTTTCGATGAAAATGATTCGTTCATTTTTCTGAATACGTATGAATTTTTTCAAATTTTTTTCTTTGCTTTGAATTTTGTCATTTTTTCCATGTAAAAAATCGAAAAATTCAAAGCAAAGAAAAAAATTTGAAAAAATTCATACGTACTCAGAAAAATGAACAAATCATTTTCACCGAATCAAAAAAATTAAGTTGTCGGAAAATTTATTAAACAATTTTATTTTTCATCAATTTGTTAATAACATTTTGGAATTATTATTATGCCGAATTAATGTCTTCAGCATCTTTAACATGCATGATTTTTTACAGATTTTTATATCATCGAGAAGTGTTTGCAATTCGCTCTCATTTTTCGGAAACTTATGCGAAGTGAGCGTGAAGCGACAGAACTACCTTAATCATTAAATTTTCGGCGTCTACACGCAAAAAAAGGATTGGTTAGAACAACCAAGTGCCTTGGTTATATATGCGCCAGACGATTAATTGGTTAGACCAACCAAGTAATTTGTTAGGCTACCAATTTCTTGATTGGTCTAACCAATTAATCGTCTGGCGCATATATAACCAAGGCACTTGATTGTTCTAACCAAGCCTTTTTTTCCGTGTATCTGTGTTTAACTTGAGCAGTTGGCGCTAGTTTATCTCTCGTTTACGTTTAGTGCAGGCCCTTCGTCTTTTCCCCTCGTGTTTCTGGGAAAGTTGTCCTTAAGAGCATGTGAAATACCGCAGTCGGTAATAAAAACTGTAATCAACTTTTTTCAGGCATGCTGACATTTTACAGTTTTGAAAAAAGTATCATCTAATGCAGATATCACTGGAGCATTCGATGAAACTCTTTTTGTAGCTGTGAAATGTCAGCAGGCGTGAAAAAAGTTGATTACAATTTTTATTACCGGCTGCGATATTTCACGTGCTCTTGAGTTCTTACAGCTATCATAATTATTCACGCTTATTTTGTATTATCCGATGGAGTTGATGAGCGTGGTCATTTACACGAAGTCAATATATGCCAATGGCATATTGTAACAATGTGCCTTGTTTGTAATTACCTTTCATCAACACCAAGCATCTTAAACAGTCCATAATAATTATACCAACTGAAGGTGTAACTAGTACGCACTTAGAGATAATATACCGATATGAAAAAAACGAGCGAAGTTCGTCTTTAAAAAAAAAAAATTCTTTAAATGCGGCACCGTTTATTTTGCTTGGAATTTTACAACCTATTCGACCTTATATAAAAAAGCTTACCAAAAAATTGGCAATATGGGTCTCGAAATTCTCGCCATGGAAAAAGATATTTTACTCACATAGCTCATATACTGGTATAGAGACTTAATGATCATAGTGACCCTGTCTGGCATCGCGATATTGTTACCTCAACTCACTTTAGAATGATTGTGCTAATTGTCAGAAGAGTAGATAAAAACGTTCATAGCTACGGCGTCGTCACCACTAAAAAAAATAAACTATGTGCACATAATGATCGGACATTTAGCACACGTAACCTGTCGAAGGAAAACGCTGCTGTTTTCGTGTTTGCAGGTCGTCAGGAGTTTACATGAAACTACTAAAGCATCTAAATTACTTTTTGATTTTTTTATTTACTGACTTTTTACTACAATATTATAGAGTATAGGTAGATACATTGGAATTGAAGCAATTATTGAATTTATATTGATTTACAATACATTTATTTAACTTTTTTTTAGGGCAAAATGAATTTAGGACATTCTGACTAATCTTAAAATCATCCGACCGGTCTATTACCTTTTTTAGTTCAATATTAATAAAATAATATTATTGCATATTGACCCGTTGTAAAAGATAGTCCTGTAATTAATTATTCATTTCCATATAGTTTATACTGAATACGATAAAAAAATTATTCGAATCGAATATTTATTTAATGTCAATTAATCTACGGAAATAAAATAATTTCCTTTAAAGGAATTAGGTCATACAAAAACGAACATTAATTCGATTAATGGGAACGACCGTTCCCAATGAATTTTTAAAAATTGTCAAAATGTAATAAATTTATATAATTTATTTATTGATAGTATAAATGTATAAATCGTCGCATACGATGAAAAATGAATATTAAAAATACACGATGGCTGCACTCAGAAAAAATTATGGTATTAGTAACTATAAAGTGTGACAACTTTGCATTTTTTTTTTGTTCATGCGATCGATTTTTCATAGTTGTCACAACTACCAAATAGTTTCCATTACTATAAAATAGTTACCGTAACTATGTAAATAGTCGCATAGACTAAAAATTAATAGTTGTCACTTTATAGTTGACTGTACTACTACAATTTCACTGAGTGTGCCTATAATATATGATTAATTTACGTTGACTAGAATCTAGTTCGGTCTACTAGATTTTTTTTCTGGGTACATACTTGAAATAATTTTTTACGAATTTTTGCCTATTTTCACTGCTGGTTTGAAGTCTCAGTTTAGCTGAAGTACAGGAGAGAGACGATCCATTATCAAATGGCACTTATGAATTATGAAGTTCTGAAGTTATGAATCTTTAAACTGTTCCACCGGCCTTTTAAATTGTCTGGCAAATGACGTAGAGGCAAATCACTGACGCGCAAGCATGCGACTTCTAAGGAGATGTCTACCGTCCATTCTATAAGCAGGTTGCCCTCATGCACTGGGAGCTCTTCGAGAATCACTGTCGTAATATAAACGCCATTTCCGATGTGTCTGAAAGTGTTTTCTTTGGAGAGCGCGGCTTGGCCCTCTTACATTCTGCTTTGACGTTTAACGTCACGTTTTATGTGCTTAACCATTACGCAAGTACGTTGCGGTATGCATATTACGCGCTTCCTTTTCACATTGGAAATACGATGAAAGAGCTATATAGTACTAATATAGGTGTAAGTGTGAGTGTACGCACTAGGTCCGCGTGTTTTATGCGAGCGCGGCACAGCGTTTACCCTTTAACCTGTGGTGCCCGGTAAATAAGGCCGGAACAGTGTTCCATATTAAACGGAAGTACTCAAATATGCATGGCGAAAAATGGTCAGTTGAGACAAGAAACTTTTTTAAGTCTAAGTTAGTTACTGTAAAGTCATTTTACAACTTAACGCCTTATTTATTTTATTTATTTTATTTATTTTATTTATTTTATTTATTTTATTTATTTTATTTATTTTATTTATTTATTTTGCAAATACACCGAAACGCAAATTTTTAACGCTCGAAGAATTCCTATTCTCTAAATTTATTCATCCCCAATGTTGCTATTTACCCCTAAAAAGCCCCTAAACAGTTCCCACCAAATCAACAACGTTGAATAACCGCGTTTTTTAAAGTGACGGTCAATTGACGGTCATTTTAAGAAATCGGCGCTCAGTCTTGTTATTAAATTAAGTCTAACAATTTGTAGTTCAATTTTGGCACACACAAGCGCTACGAGCCACTGGCTATCAGCTTGACGTATAAGTTATAGGTTTCAGATTCGTAATCTACTTGGAAATGTTAACGTTTGTTTGGGCTCGTTAGTTTTATTTATGTTTGGACCAGAGCTGTGGATTTTGAGTTCTTAAATTCATAAAAAGGCTGAATTTCGAAAAACCCTAGAAAATACCCTAAATACTTTTTTTCCCCTGTTTGACCCCTGACGTGACAAAAAAAACCCATAAATCTATGGGGAAATCTCATCATGGATTAGACACTAAAAAAACTTGTTTGCTCTCACACAACTTCAAGAGTAACCATTAAAAAATGAAAAATTATCGGACACAAAAAAAAATACAAAGTCTCTTGTATTTTTTCTTTAACCTGTGGTGCCCGGTAAATAAGGTCGGAACAGTGTTCCATATTAAACGGAAGTACTCAAATATGCATGGCGAAAAATGGTCAGTTGAGACAAGAAACTTTTTTAAGTCTAAGTTAGTTACTGTAAAGTCATTTTACAACTTAACGCCTTATTTATTTTATTTATTTTATTTATTTTATTTATTTTATTTATTTTATTTATTTTATTTATTTTATTTATTTTATTTATTTTATTTATTTTATTTATTTATTTTACAGCGAAAGGGACAAGTCCCTTGAAAAAACCATAATAATGATGGCACATAAAAATTAAAAAAATTCCACATTATTACACATTAATTGTATATTGCACTCAGAAGTCCGCACTTAGGACCAATACACAAATTAGGTTCCCCTGAGCTTACTACATGGAGTCTCTAAGTACAATAAATTTGTTTAAGGTATACATAAAAACTAAAAGTGGGGAAACGAAAAAATCTATGAAGCCTGAGGCAGTATTGCCATCCCGAAAAATTCGTGTTATGTCGTATATTTATATAAAATTATATATTCTTTAAATCGGCAGCAGTAGACGCGCGGTCGGTGTTTGGCTTCGACGGTCCCCAGAATTAGCATTACTTGCAGTCATAACTTGGATGGGTGACCACTTAACCGCGCACTGGTTTGCGCGCAAACTGCTGAGCAGGAGGCAGTTTCTGAGCTTCTAAGGGATAAGTGAGGAATATCCCAATAAATTTTTCTTTTTTTTTAATCAACATTTATATAACTGCCGACCCAAATAAATATTTCTTAGATTTGTATATATTTACTATTCGACAAGTATATTAATTACAAATAAAAAAATTTATTTGAGGTGAATGGATGTCTAGTAGGTCGGCATCCAAATAAGAAATTTTATTTATTTTATTAAAAGATTAAGATCTTTTTTCTGGGTGTGTGATATTAATAAATGGTGTTTACACAGTAACTGAGATGATTATCTGGTTCAGGGTTGTTGAAAAGTTGTTTTGCTCTACTCGAAAGTAAAGATAACCATAAAAATGTGGCTAAACTGAGTTGGCTGGTGTAAGATGTAGTCTCGGAAGCTCTCTCGTGTCAGTCGGTCGGTAAGGTAGGAGGTAAATGTACTTGTAATGGTACTGATATTTATTTGTTATGGCCAAAAATAGTCAGTTTCAAAGTAAAAGTTAAGTTAAAGTTACTGTAAAAAATTAAAAAATGTTAAGTGTAAAATTATTTTACAACTTAACGCGCAATGAAAAAATGGTGTTTACACAGAATATGACGTTTATATTTTTCAGGGTTGCTGAAAAGTTTTTTTACTCTATACGAAAGTAAAGATAATCGTACAGAAATTAGATTTTGCAATTTTTTAATGGAAATTTGGTTGCATATGGCGAGAAATAGTTAGTTGAGAGATAAAAGTTTTTCTAAGTAAAAGTTAGTTACTGTAAAGTTATTTTACATCTTAACGCGCAATATACAAAATGATGTTTACACAGTAACTAAAATGACTATATTCGCAGGAATGTTGAGAAAGTTTTTTTGCTCTGCTTGAAAGTAAACATAATATTTAATGAAATGAAATTAGATTTTGCGTCTTTTTAATGGAAATTCAGGTGCTGACTTGACATTTCTAAATTTCCTGACGCCAAATTATGAACACAAAAAGGTAATAATTTGGGAATAAAAATATTAGGGTTAGAATAAGAAATATTCTAGGGGTTGCCATTCACTGCTAGAAAAGATCGAATGTTTTAATACATGAACTCATCAATTAAATTTTATCTATAATTGAATATAAAATGAATGTAATTTTACCGCAAAACTAACACAAATTATAAAAACGTTAGTGCCTTTGAAGTATAATTGAAGTAAATTATTTAAATGACTGTGTTTATGTATAAAAACTTCCAGTAATTGTACGTTAAATTTCAAATAGATTTTTTCTGACGCTGTACGAATTGGATGCGCTTAATTATTTTGTTGGTTCTCTCAACGAAAACTTTCTCTCCATGTGCTTTATATTTCCTGGATTGTTCATCAGCAGTCGGCCATATTATTACAGCATTGCTTAACCAATCATTAATTAAGTTGAAATCTTACAAATTTATTTTAAGACAAATGTGATGATTTCTCGGAGTTTCATAAAGTTTCCTTATCGGAGAATCACAGACCGTAGTCAATTAATGTATACCAGGAAATGAAACTCTTTCTCTTAAAATACAAGACAATAATTAAGGAGCAGATGTCGAAAACTCTATTGTTCTTCATTAGCGATTTTATTTTTCAGTTTAAAAAATTATTATAACGTAAGACCGTGTTAGAAATAATATTTAACTCATATAATAAATTTTCTTTTTGATATATATTTAATTCCAAAGCATTTCGATCTCCCATATGTAATATATAAAATATAAAACATAAAACAGAAAATATAAAATATAAAATATAAAATATAAAATGTCTGAGTTAGGAACAAATAGGCTATTTTGAGGACAAATACAAAAGCAGCTTCGAAGCATTTTTTTCAGAAGAAGGTCAATAAAAAAAAGAGATAACTTCGATAAAAGCCGTGGTAGCATGAGGAGGAAACATGGAAGGACCATCAGGGCTCAAGCTTTTGTCGAGGAGTTTAAGTAGGAAACTCGGCCAACGACGGCTTAATTTCTGAGCCCTTCGCCGACGCCGCTACCGGTGGCTCGATTGCCATGAAAGAAGAAGTACTTTCTCCCCTCTCGGGAAATCACGATCGATTGAATGTCCACTGTTTCCGGTGTTGAGCGCCGAATGATTATTCTAGACGACTTAAGAGGATTAATCAACATAAGATTATATTTTCCGAAATAAAATTTCTATGGTTTCTTTTCGCTACAAGCAAAAGCGATTGGGCATGAAAAAATTAGAGTAATATGGTTTACAGTTTTTGTAAAACTATTATTCCGGACATTATATAAAATATAACGAACTTCTCCTTCAGATTCAATAATTTGTGACAAACTGTGTATAATTTTGAAAAAGATTAAGGTCATTTAGTAATAACTTAAGCTTCGGAATTCATATGTACTTAGTGTTATGCAATTTAAGTAAAAAAATCATCCTTAATAATTCCTATGAAATTATCTAAAAATCGTACGTTTTCAACGAAATGTATTTTATCTAGGAATTTACGTGTAATGGACTTTTTTGCATAATACAAACGCGAATTCGGTAACTAAAACTTTCTGTTGCATAAATATTTGCGAATATGCCTTAAGAGCATGTGAAATACCGCAGTTGGTAATAAAAACTGTAATCAACTTTTTCACGCATACTGACATTTTACAGCTTCAAAAAGAGTTTCATCGAATGCTCCAGTGATATCCGCATTCGATGAAACTCTTTGTGAAGCTGTAAAATTTCAGTATGCATGAAAAAAGTTGATTACAGTTTTTGATACCGATTGAGACCAAAATGGTCGGGGGGGAAATTATTTGACATGCTCTTAAGTCGCCAAATAGTCACCGAGAGAAAACTTTTGCTGTATCAGCAAATCAGTTCCTAATATAGTGATAGGAAGCTAACAAAAAAAATTTGCTAGGACAGTAAAAAGATTTGCCAGACCAGCAAAAAGATTTACTAGGGCAGCAAAAAGATTTACTAGACCAGCAAAAACATTTTCTAGACCAGAAAATAAATTTTGCTATCGCTATGTCAGCAAATGATTTTCCATAATGAGTTTGGCTCACTACTAATATTTTGTGGTTTATCGAACAAGCGAAAGATTTGCGCGTCTACACAGAAAGAAATAATTAGTAGAATAGGCTCCAAGCGAAAAAATTGGTTGGGACAATAAACTAGTTGATTACAGAAACAAATTGGTTTACAACGAATGAATTGAGTGTCACAACCAACGAGTTTGTCGGTTGTGACCAACCAAAATAAAACAAGGATGCAAAGTAGAACCTTGCACATTGCTTCCTCATTATTTTCGGTTTTTACAAAGCTACCTCTATGAGGAAGTATGTTAATCAATTTTGGCTTCCTCATAGAGGAAGCTTTGTAAGAAGCGAAAAATAATGAGGAAGAAATGTGCAAGGTTCTACTTTGCATCCTTGTTTTATTTCATTCTTATTTTCTGATGTTTTACGAAATGCAGAGCGAAACCAGTCCTTTTTTTAAATTCAAATTAACGTAAAATCCGAACCGCTTTACCGATCATCACCAAACTTGGTACGTAGCAGGGCTGAATGTTATTTTTCCTGTGTAGAAAATTTCGCTCAATTATTTGAAATTTTACCTGAACTAGAACAAAGCTAAAATTTTTCGAAAAATTCAATAACTCATAAAAACCGAACCGCTTTACCGATTTGGCCCCAATTCAATACCAAAGGTCGCATCACTTTGTTGAATTTTAATACGAAGTTTCAGCCCGATAGTTAAAAATTCGTTCGAGCTATAGCATTTACGTACTTTTGTTTAAATTAAAAAATTTTTATAAAAATGAAATGTGTCAATCGATTACCCCGAAATTTATACCAATTGAAGATTAGGTAGTACTGCACATGTTATTTAAATTTGAGATGATTCGGTCGAATAGTTTAAAAGTTACAGTTAAATTAATTTTTGGCCTTTCATCACACACACACACACACACACACACACACACACACACACACACACACACACACACACACACACACACATACATACATACATCCGGACAATTTTTCTAAACCACTTTTCTCGATGTTTTAGACCATTCTGAGTAATCTGACATAAAAATCTCGAAAATAAAAATTTTCATGAAAACAAAGCTTCCTTTATGAGGAAGCAAAATTGGTTAACCTAGCCAACTTTGTCACTTGGAGCGTATATAACCACGCCAATAGTTGGGGCAACCAATTTTTTCTTTCCGTGTAGATTATTTCACATAAAATGGACAGTAAAATGCGTTCCTCAATTGAACTCCAATCTCATAGATATTCCAACAAAATTGTATCCGTGATAATCATATATACACGAAAAGAAAAGATTAGCTGCCATAACCAAACAATTTTCACGAAAACAAAGCTTCCTCTATGAGAAACCAAAATGAGTTGACACAACCAATCGATTATTCTATTTCCCTTACAACTCAAATGGTAGGGCCAACGATTCGAATGATAGTCCCATCACTTCAAATGGAAGGCCTAGTCATTGGATTGGTTTGGAAAACTAATCGTGAATAGTGGAGATGACTATTCGATATGGTTGGGTCAAGTAATTTTTAAGGGCTTACGTACAGCAAGTTGAAAACGTAGTTGTCACAACCAAACAATTCCATCCGTACTTGTCCTATTTTATGGGTCACCTTTACCCTACGTCACACTTATTTCCAATTCTGGAAAACAACAGAATCTTGATAAGCAAACTACTAAGACTAACCTTATATACAGAACTGAACCATTGTCGATGTTGTCAATGGATTACATGACATGTCGATATTTCAAATTAAAATTCCGGTAGTCTGGGCAGTAAAGAAGAAACGTTTAGTGTTTAATGTGATGTACAATGAACACCCTGCAGCGAGATAATTGAATGCATAGCTTCCTCATGCTTCGATTAGTATGTAACGGGGTTATCGAAATACGTTTTCTTGACCCGCAGTGACAGAAGACACAAGCTACAGTGTGTGGCGCAGTTAGATCGCGATGAGAGACCTCTAAGGACCTTCGACGCCACGTCGAACGTGTCAATGACTCTGATAAATTAAAACGACAGATGCACTGACCTGTAGTGACAGTCGCGCGAGATTCTATTTTAATCCCCGAAGAATGAACCATTCGATTGTCATCAGAATAGTTTTTCTTTTCGATAGATTCACAAAGTGCAACACTCACTTTATGTTACGGAATGGCATTTTTATCGCATGTTTGTAAATGCATAGAATATTGGAAAGATACTGGGATCGATTTTTGCTTCCTCATAGAGGAAGCTTTGTTTTCATGAAATTTTTTTTTTTCGAGATTTTCATGTCAGTATGCTTAGAATCACCTAAAACGTCGAGAAAAGTGGTTTAGAAAAAATGTCCGTATGTATGTATGTGTGTGTGTGTGTGTGTGTGTGTGTGCTGGGCTTCGAAAATTCAATCTCCTCTCACTCGGTAACCGTTCGAGAGATCCGGCTCAAATTTGGCACGCAAGTAGAGTAGCTGCCCCTCTTTGAATGTTGTGATTTTTGCCAAAATATGTGAAGTCATTAAGATTTTATGTTGATTTTAATTTGTTGAAAAAAGGGCGTGGTCGCTCTAACTTTCATAAAAGTTCGCCAATTTGGCTAAATAGTTCTTCATAACTGAAGATACGTTCAATGTTGTATGGTATTGAATTTCGACGAAATCGGTAAAGCGGTTCGGATTTTATAGAATTTTGAATTTTTCGAAAAAAATAGATTTTGATCTAAATTACGTCGAATTTCAACAAATGAACAGAAATTTTGTACAGACGAAAAATAACATTCAGAAATGCCATGTACCAAATTTGGTGATGATCGGTAAAGTCGTTCGGATTTTACACCATTTTTCATTTTAAAAAAAATGTAGATTTTCGCTATAACTTCCGGAAAAGTTGAGAAAGTACGACAAAAATTTGTATCTAATCAAAATTAGATGTAACGGTGTTTGCAGAGGTGATTTATAGCTGTATAAAACACCTCTGCAAAAGAGACACAAGGTATAAAAAAAAAAGATGCAAAGTAGAACCTTGCACATTGCTTCCTCATTATTTTTCGCTTTTTACAAAGCTTCCTCTATGAGGAAGCCAAAATTGAATAACATACTGCTTCCTCACAGAGGGAGCTTTGTAAAAAGCGAAAAATAATGAGGAAGCAATGTGCAAGGTTCTACTTTGCATCTTTTTTTAGTCATGAAAAGAATCTGAGATAAATTCTTCAGAAGCTCGGAAAAAATCTAGGATAAATTCGTTAGAATCTCAGAAAGAGACTGAGGTAAAATCTTGTAGAATTTGTAATAGATTCCTTGCATTTCCAGATTTTTTTGTTCGGTCAATTGTTTTTAAAGAGTCTTTATTATATTCTCAATTTTTGGAAAGAATGTGGGATCGATTGCCCAGGGTTTTTTAATGTACATGGGTTAGGAATGCATTCGCAAATGTTTGGAAAGTCTAGTCGAGATTATCGGCCCCACGACGTTTTTTCAGGTGGACATTCATCGATTTGCTAGGTTAAGAAGATTTGATAAAAATTGTCGTACATGTTTTTAAATATGATATCTAAATATTTGGACAATTGAAAAAAGGTTGTTCATCAACCTTTCTCAAAACGACAAATAACAATTTATTTTAAGCACTAATGTAAGATGGAGAGGGATGATACGAAGAGTGCGCAAAAATGGGAGGTTTTTGTCCCGTCCTATTTGTTTTTTTAAATAGAACTGATATCTTTGGTATTCTCAGACATATCGGGCTGACGATATATATATCTGAAGACGATATGTCTTTCGTGTAGAGGAGAAGAAGCATTTTTCGTTACTCTTTAATGAGTCCTTTTTACGCTTCACTGTTAGAAAAGATTGGAAGTTTTTATTTATAAACTCGTCATCGAAATTTAATATACAATTGTGACATAAAATTCATGTACTTTTCCAGTAAAATTAAAGTAAATTATTAAATGTGCTGTACCATACATTAATTTTACATTACACTTGTATACTAAATTTAATATACTAGTTTATGAATAAAAACTTCCAGTAAAAGTACACTAAATTTCAAGTAGATTTCTTTTTACAGTGTTATTAATCCGATGAATTATTTCAAATGCGTGTAAGCTATGGCAGGTTATCTGTCTCTAGTCCTATACATTTTTTGTCATTGAAGATTTCATAAAATAGATTGGGATGGTCTATAATTGTATGATTTATCTTTAAATGAAGTCCTTGAAACTCATGAAAGCCATCAACCAAGTTCTTACATAATTAGACAGACTTCTTCACTATCGCATTAAATGTTAATTGTAGTTCAGATTACAATTATTGGACCAGTCAAAGTTTAATTAGTAATCGTAATTTCTATGTATCCATTAAAGTGGATTGTACTATGCTCAAATGTATGCTGGTCTGATTTTACATGTATCGTCTTCTGATCCGACTTCCGATCGGAAAATCGAACTTAATTTTTTTTTCTTTTTTGATTTTTCTTTAAGATATCGAATTTTGGTCTTCACTATCGTTCTCAAGTCGCATATTCTACCACAGAAAATTCTGGTTACAAGCATTTTTACCATAATTAAAAAAAAATTATTTTTTTTTCCTTTCTGATTCCAGAATTCACAAATCCGAATTCCGTTCAAAAATCCAACTTAATTTTTTTCTTTTTTCAAGATATCGAATTTTGGCCTTCACTATCGTTCTCAAATAGCGTATTTTATCATAGAAAATACCGGTTACAAGATTTTTTACCATGATGTAAAAAAAGGTGAATTTTCTCCGTTTCTGATTCCAGAATTCACAGATCTGACTTCCGGTCGCAAAATCCAACCCACATTTTTTTATCTTTAAGATATCGTGGCCTTTGCTATGTGCCATTATTGAAATTTTTACATAATTTAATGTTAACACGAACAAGTGTAAAAAATTGCACCGTTATGTGTTAATGTTTCAAAAATTCTGAAGATCTTAAGCCTCCCATAACATTGGAATTTAAGGAGGTTAGAGCGCTCCACACTAGTCAAATCAGTGCTAAATTGTTAAAAGCGTTTCTACAGTTTCAGATGGCTTAATAATCTGTTCCAAGGTGTTAATCACATAGCAGCATTAGTTTTTGATATTCAAATACATTCACAGCTGTCATATGAACAGTAAATCGATCAATATCTCCAAATGTCCGATGTCATGTTTTTTCATCCAGTTTTGTAAAAGGGTAAACCGTAATATCAGTCCGATTATGACAAAACATAGCTCATTTTGATCAGTGGAAGATCCTTAATCGATTGACCGTCCGGATTTTCTATAGTATCAGGCGTTCAAAAGTTACAGCCATTTGTATACTTGATGTTAGGTTATGATAGGATAAATAAATGGTTGTATCTTTTGAACTACTAATACGATTTTAAAAAATAGACGGCCAATCGATAGAATATCTTTTAGTAAACAAAATTAGCTATTGGTCGTCATAATCGGACTGATATTATCGTTTACTCTTTTAAAAAACTGGATGAAAAAACATAACATCGGAAATGTGCAAATATTGATCGATTTACTGTTAATATCACAGCTGTGAATGTATTTGGATATCAAGAACTAATGCTGCTATGTGATTAACAGCTTGGAACAGATTATTAAACCATTTGAAATTGTAGAAACGCTTTTAAAAATTTAGCACTGATTTGACTAGTGTGGAGCGCTCCAACCTCCTTAACACTGCTCGTGTGATAAAAAGTAATCTTATAAAATTTATATTGACTAACATGGCTGTAAAAAATTATACTATTTTCAGCGATTTTTCGATCCATTCAGATATCTTGTCTTATACCTGAAAATAGTGCGAATATAAATAACAATTAATTCTTACACCGTCTTTGCATGTTATTGCATTTAACATGGTAATGATATGTAAAATGCAGCACGCTTAGAGCGTGTGAAAATTTGTCACATTGTAAAATATAGTAATCAACACAATTTCAACACGCTTGGTTTTTACTTACTTGCAAACATGAGAAACGGTAAGGCATGCAAATTAGCTTGACTTAATTGAAAAATCCGTATTACCGTTTTTGTTATTACAACCAGTCAACTGAAATTAATCTTTATTATTAAATTAACAATACACATGGATCTTTGTACTTCCGTCCATTCCTAGTTACAAATTGAAGTATCGCGGAGATTCTTTTTTTCTTTTTAGGTCATACTATAAAGATTCTCGTTCAAAGTAAAGTCGTACGTGCTACGAAACGTGGTGCAAGGAGGATCGTGCGAAAGTACGTGTCGTTGCGCGAGTTTTATCGGTCTCCCGCCTCTGTGCTAATCGATCCACGCTCCCATTACCGATTTCATTTAAATTCGATTAGCCGCTTGGAAGATGCGAGTGGAAGGAGATGAGCCGTGCTATCGAGTGCACTGCACGACTATAACAAAGTATCGTTCGTTAATTTACAACAGTACAGCAGAAGCTTCTATATAACTTAGTAACGAAGCTAAAAAAGCTTGAACTGTAACATCAGTCGGGGCTATTTGGATCAATATCGATTATACCACTGCTGCAATCCTTCTAGATACCTATTCACAAAATAAAACGATCGGTTATCTTTTTATTCGCACCCACAAAAATGTACGGTCAATTTGGCAATACGTCAGTTCTACAGAACCCATCTCTACACAGATCCATCTGTACACGAGCATCTGTACACCATTTTTTTTTTACACGCGTTTAATTAAGCACAACGAAATTGTACACAACACGAACTTGACAAAGCGGAATTTAAAACGGATAACCTTGTCACGACGAAACCTTGTGGAAATTTAGTTCGACACGGAAAAATTGATCACGTCAGTAATCGTTATGACAAAACTTTGCACAGCATACTCTGGGCACCATCAATCTGCTCACAGCACTAGGTCGACACAACAAATTTCTTCGTAGCACAAGATCGAAATGGTAAATCTCGACACGGCACCATTTTGTAACGACAAATCTCTACACAACGCGAGTACGGCCCGGTAAAGTTTGCCACGACGAACCTGCGACACGACACAAGTTGTACACGACGATGTTCTACACAGACCCATCTCTATACAGACCCATGTCTACACAGACCCATCTCGACACCGACGCTAATCTTCCGATGGGAAATCGCACTCCCACTGCAATTGACGAAAACTCTGTCGCATATCTATTTTGCCGGCTCAACGCAAAATTGCCAGTCGGTAAATATATTATCTAATTTACCATCGGAAGATTAGCGTCGGTGTAGAACATCGTCGTGTACAACTTGTGTCGTGTCGAAGGTTCGTCGTGGCAAACTTTACCGGGCCGTACTCGCGTTGTGTAGAGATTTGTCGTTACAAAATGGTGCCGTGTCGAGATTTACCATTTCGATCTTGTGCTACGAAGAAATTTGTTGTGTCGAACTAGTGCTGTGAGCAGATTGATGGTGCCCAGAGTATGCTGTGCAAAGTTTTGTCATAACGATTACTGACGTGATCAATTTTTCCGTGTCGAACTAAATTTCCGCAAGGTTTCGTCGTGACAAGGTTATCCGTTTTAAATTCCGCTTTGTCAAGTTTGTGTTGTGTACAATTTCGTTGTGCTCAATTAAACTGACGTATTGCCGTCAATTCTATACAACACACGTTTCCCTGAGAGGATAACAATGATGTTATGGTTGCTGTAACAACAAATAATGGAACCGCAACTAAATTATGGCACGTGTAATTTTTTATACAGTGGAACTCACTATATTTAGGAATCAATCATATTCATTTTCGGGAATGCGTAGAACAGTTACTTAGAAAAAAGTTTGGTTAGAACTAACAAACATTGGTTAAAATTTTTGATAAGAATACTTTATGGCAAATGTTTATTTCCTGGAGTGGAAAAAAATCATTTTGTTTTAATGGGTAATATATCAAATTCACAAAACTAGTTTTGTCAAATTAGAAGTTACAATTTTACAAATGTGAATTTGTTATATTAAAAGTGACATATTGATGCTAATATATAAATAAAAAATATATAGATAAAACAAATTAGACGTTTAACTTTTTTTAAAGTAAATAAAAAATCTTTTTATAAAAATAACAAAATATAAATTGAATAAGGAACATAAATTTTCTTTTTTTGTTTTTTTTCATGACAAAAAATATTCCGAAGATGAAAATACAAAAGTTTTAATCAACTGTTTTAGTACTTTTTTAACAACTAGAAATTGACAACAACTATTTTGTAAAATTAGTAAAAAAAAATTCTGTAACCAAAACCTATGGTTAAGAATACAAAAGATTCAGTTGCCTTTTTGCTATTTGGAATTCTCGATTACTAATTGGAACATTCACTGCTTTTTTAAATTGCCAAGCATGCGTTGAATTTTCACAACATCAAAGTTGCCTGTTTCATTTACCTACGTATCTACTAAAAATTTACCAAAAAAAAATATTAGGCTTTTAACTTTAAAAAAAATAAATAACAAAACTTTTTACAAAAATGACTAAAAATAAATTGAACAAGGAAAATTAGTTTACGTTTTGTCTTTACACGACAGAAAATATTCCGAAAGTGAAAATACAACATTTATAATTATAAATTTATAGTTATAAATAGTTAATTAACTATTTTAGTGAAAGAATATATTTTGTATAATTAGCAAAACATTTCTGTAACCAAAACAAATGTTTAAAAATACAAAATATTTAGTTGTCTTTAGAACCTTCACCCTAACTGCTCATTTAAATTGTCAGCAGTCAATCGTTGAATTTTCACAACATCAAAATTGCCTGTCTCATTTACCTACTCCCAAAACTTTGGAGCCTCGTTCAACGTCCGCTTTCATCAGATCATCGGTGCTTCAATTGCCCAAAATGATATTGTTAATAATCGTCGATAAAGGTAACCTCGATAGTAAGATTGTCGAAGGGGATCGAAGAAATTTCGCGTCAGCGATAGTCGACAACAGCCCTTGAATGTTATCGAAACCATAGTGGGCCTCGAGTGATTCCTGTAAGAAGAATCTTCGAGGGTGGTCGAAGTCGTTGTCGAGGCACGGCCCTTTCTTTCAGTGGCCCTTACAGCAGATAGAGTGAAGGCCCATTGAACGTCGCAGCAGTCTGATATCAGCATGCACCAACGAGTGGCCGATCGTCCTACTTTTTCGGTCACACATACACTTTAAACGATGACAAAAGCCGATACAATATTTCACGTTATTCACGCTTATAGCTTGTATACCTGTGGCGTGTTATTGCTGATGGTGCATACACCCGGTATACCAGCCGATCACCACCACCACATTGTCTCCTTCCCCCTTTTCGGTGGACATTTCGTATACAGTCATGCATCACTCTCAAGGCACATGTAACTGTATAGTTTAGCGCGTCCGACATACTAAGCGTGTACCGAATGCAATCGGTATTCAGCAGAATAATACCTGTTAAACCTAACTGGTCATACTCCGTTAATCAGATCGAACTGCAATTGCTGGATCCCGAGAATCTGGACGTCAAACGAGATTTTTCAGAAAAAGCGTAAAATGGTGGTATACCGTTAAAAAAAATATGTACACAGGGAGAAGAATCTGATAAAATTTACCAGACGCTATGGTAAAAATTATCAAACGCGCCTGGTATTGGGAAGCCATAGCCGCCACCTGACGAATACTACAAGAACTATGAGAATTTCTACCATATACATAGAATTTTTTACCATGTTTCGTGGTTAAAATTCTCGTAGTTCTCGTACTTTTTGATAGGTGGCGTCAACCTTGTGCCAGGAATTTACAATACTTTTTACTAGAAATATGGTAAAAAGTATCAGATCCTTCTATCCGTGTGTATGTGTAAACTGTAATTTACCAATTGGCTGATTTAACAACGTTGCAGATTGATTTATACATTGAGAAAAGTTCAGGGGATAACTATTTTAATATAGTGAGTTCTTACGTGTACCATAATTTAGTTGATGGTTACATTAATTATTGTTGCGGTAACAATAAAAACTAGTTTTTCTCCTAGGGAATTATGTGTATAGTAGAATTAACCATACATTTTTCTGTGTGTACAAGAAGTGAAACATTGTATTATTTTTTTAAATATAATAAGTTTCTCAATGGCTTGATTTGTATTTATTTAATAAATAAAAATTGCATTTGTAGTTAATAAATAAAAAATACAGTTACATATAGTTCACTTTTGGAAATCCGGTGCTTAGAATTAGTACTACACAGTGTCCATATAAGACCGTACCAATGACAATGTCAATGGTCGTGTCCAATCACTGAGGGGTATTCCGATTTGTGACTAAGGCGTTCATAGCGATATAGCGACGTGTTGTGCTCTCTGATTGGTTCACGGATTTAAAAGAGGTAATAAGAGAGTTGAATATGTCGACATGAAGTAACGACTTGGCGCTCATAGCGCATAAGCGCCAAGGCGTGACTCCGAATAACTCCTTGTGGTCAATTAGCATTCGAACCTCAACATTTTACTTCCTCATAGAGGAGCTTTGTTTTCCTGAAAAAAAAATTTCACGAGATTTTCATGTAAGGATACTCAGAATGGTCCAAAACGTCGAGAAAAGTGGTTTAGCAAAAATATCTGTATGTGTGTGGGTAGATTTCCTTGTAAGCACGATAACTATCGTAATTTTAGATGTATCTTCTTAAAATTTGGCACACAAGTGGGCCGTCACACAACAACGTTTGGGATTGTAGTTGACGCGAATCAATTCGAAAATTCAAATTTTACAGCGATTTGAAAATTTAAAAAAAATCGTTTTCACGCTATAACTTTCGCAAGTTAAGAGATATCGGGCTGAAATTTTGTACGTTAATGGACTACCATCGACCCATGATGTATACCACATTTGGCGAGAATCGATAGAGTGGTTATGATTTTATTGCAATTTCAATATTTTTTTTAAATGTCTGCAAAGATTTCAACTCCTGTAAATTCTGAGCTATCCGCCTGCAATTTTCAATATGACTTCACGATTATTGATTATTAATGATGAATTTAGTCAAAGGACCTATCGATATGGCAGTAAATTTCAATTTTGGTGAATGAAAAAGAAAAAAATGGCGGCACAAAAAAAATCATTTTTTCGAATTTTTCACAGATTTTTCTCAAATTTTGTTCACTTATGGACTATCATCGAAAAAGATATGAGTACGAATTTCACGCAGATCTGACCAGCCGTTCAAATTTTATGGCATTCTGAATTTTTCGAAAAATTTCGTTCTCGCACTGGCTCGCGCAAATTATGAGATACCAGGTTCCAATTTGGTTCACATATGAACTATGAAGGTACAAGTTTTTACTACAAATTTGAGAAAAATCGGTTAAACGGTTGAAATTCTACGACCCTTTGAATTTTTAGAAAAATGTCTTCCAAGTATAAACAAGCCTGTAATGTAGAACTTCGCAGGCTTCTTAAGATATTTTACTGAAGAATGCATCGTAATTACATATCATTCTTTTCTTTTTATTTTTACCATAATCCTGTATTGATTGACGCGGCAGCGGCGAAATCTTTTTATAATGTAAATAAAATATAATGTTTCAAAAGATTTTATCGAGAAAGATGGAAATTTGTATCGAGCTGGTTGGAATACCACAATAAGAGTGGTCCTAGATTCGGGACGGTTTCACCAAGAATGTGGTTATAGTGATACTGTTGGGCAAACTCGAGAATTAGCTCTGTACAAAGTTCGCTCGGTAAGTTCATACAAGTGTTTTTCAAGATCACGTATTTTTTTACAAATGTAGAAAAAACGAATTGATATTTTTTCACAGATTCGAAGCACCAACGCATTGAAGAAAACCTTCCTTTCATTCGAAGAGATGATACCATTGATCTTGACGACCAGTCAGAAGGTTCCGCCGACAGATCGATGTTTAAAAAAAAATTGTTCTCTATTTTTGTCGTCATTTATTTTACTGTTGAACTGAATGGTAGACATTTGCGAAAGTCAATAAGGAAACATTTATATGTAATGAGAAAAGGAAAAACAATGGTCGATGCAAATTTATTGTTTTGATTGCAAATTTAATGGTCTGACTTGCAAATTTATTGTTTTGATACACGGAAAAAAAAGATTAGTTGCCATAACCAAGAAATGAGTTGACACAACCAATCGATTATTCTATTTCCCTAGCAACTCAAATGGTAATACCAACGATTCGAATGGTAATACCGACGATTCGAATGATAATACCGACAATTCGAATGGTAGTCCCAACTATTCGAGTGGTAGTCCCAACGATTGGATTAGTTAACCTAACTAATCCAATCGAGAACTAATCGTGAATAGTTGAGGTTACTATTCGATATGGTTGAGGCAACTAATTTTTTAGACATTGTGTACAGCAAATCGAAAACGTAGTTGCCACAACCAAACATTTTTTTTCCGTGTATATTGCAACAGACTCAAAGTATCTACTATAAGTATTTATGCCAAAACTGGCATAAAGTTTTGTTCGAAAACCGAAGACTCAAGTGATACAATTACATTGGAATCAAATAAGAGAGAAGAAAAAAAAGTGCAGCAGTTCAAGTTGTTGATACTGGTATGTACAACAAGTGTTGATGTTGTCGATAATCCGAATGTAATTGAGATTGACACAGAACTACAAAAATATTTTGTGGATTATGAAGAAATTTAAAAGTTACATACTCCATGAATTCGGAAATTAGATACATAAGGTAAACGTCCCGGTACCCAACCATGTACCAGTCTCCAACTACTGACCCAAATATTGACTAAAATTAAGAAATTATGAATATGAAATAAATAAATAACTAGTGCTACCATTTTTGCAATTCTTTATGTCTGCATAGGCCAATAATAAAAATAGTCATTAATTTTTTTGTTGACGTTTTTTAAAGATATTGTGCACTGCAGATGCCGCTCAGAGGATCGGCGCATATCTTTTAGCCAGTTCGTTAAGAATTGGCGTAACGTTGTTAAGCTTATGACGCTGTTATTTTGACGATTTCCACAATAATTCGTAGCTTGTGGTATTCGCGAATAAATAGACTTTATAAATCTTCCATTAAAATTTGCGAAAAACCACTGCTAAGTTGTCAATTTCCATGGTTGGCTATTGGGGCGCATCCGCAGTATGCTGTACCGATATCCAACCGCGGCCTATTCCCGGCCAACACAAACTCAACGAACATAACCTCTATGGCAAGTTGATGCCGGTTGCACGTCACGGTGAGCCTTTTTATTAGTTATTATTTATCATAAATTATCCCAAACGTTGCGTGTAATTTAAGAAATAAAATGAAGTTTCAACGAATCGTATAGCCTCGTATCGGCGGGTGGTTGCGTATAGGGGCATGCTTGGTCGAGTATTTAGACAATACCTGAAATCGGTGGTCGAGTACTAGTCCATCGACTTTCTCAATTGTTTCCTAACTTTAACAAAAAACTATACCCCTGACATGAATTAATGGATGCTTTTTGAAAAGTAGAAAAGCTAAGCTTTGCATTAGTTATGGTTACAATTATAGAAAGGTCATTTTAGTATAAGAAATATAACTTTACAGTTTCCTGTTCTCTAAGATGGCCGGCTATTGGGGCGTTTACCTTATGTACCAAAATCTATAATGGTCCTTTTTTGAGGATGCCGAAACTCGACAGTCCAAAAGGAAACGGATCAGGAACAGTGGAATCATATTCTCATTTTATCTTCGAGTTTTGGCACCCTCGAAAAAAAAACCGTTACAGTTTTTGCAACCAACTGATTTTGGAGTGGGTGGGGTAGGAGGGGCCGGGTCAAATTTGGAATAGTAAACACACAATTTAAGTTCTCACCTACATTTCGTCAAAAATGTAGGTGAGATGTTATATTTCGGAATTTTAGACTTTCGTGTATTTATCATTCGGAACTTTAACCCGACCCGGGTGGAAGAGTTTTCACATGCCATTAACGTATGAATTTTGGGCCTCTCCCTATAGCATAATGGGAATATGTATTAATACTCTGTTTATGTACAAAGAAAAAAAGGCTTGGTTGGAACAACCAAGTGCTATGGTTATATATGCGCCAGACGATTAAATTGGTAGCCTAACAAATTATTTGGTTGATTTAACCAATTAATCGGCTGGCGCATATATAACCATAGCACTTGATTGTTTCAACCAAGCCTTTTTTTCGTGTAAGTATATATGTATGCGTGTGTGTATTGTGATACAAGACTTCCAGAAATCTATGCGTTTGTAAAATTGCCGATAGGTTTTCTTTACTCTTCAATTTCCTCCACTGATAATGGTATTTACAATCATTATATTATATTTAATAGTTTTATACTACCGAATATAAAACTATCAAAACTATTAATTGCTTTATATTCGTTAATTACTTATTTTACAATAAATATGAATCTAATTGCATATGTTTTCTTTACTGCCATTTGTCAAAACAGAATTGTAAAATCAGTAAATAATCAATTATAATTACTTCATCGCCTTAACGTTGTAAAAAGTTTGACTAGAGACTCCGAATGAATTGACACCTGTGAAAAGTTCACACAATAAAGTGTCTGCAGTTTATAATAAATGGCTTTGAACAAAACTCACCTCGTAGAAAATCCACGACGAGAAGACAGTTTGAATCAAGTTGTAAAGTATCAGGATATTTCTGAGGTCAAATGGCTTTCTATTCTCCATTAGTCTGGGACCTAGAACTTTGCTGAAGTAGGCGTACGATAGGCATATCAACAGCGTGGGAAATGGACTGCTCATCATCGCCCAATCGTTGATTCTGGGATCTGTAAAATTAGAAAAAATAACAACTGATGAATTGTCACAACTATAAAAGTCCCGTTATATCGATCAGGCGCTTTTGATCTTTCTTAAGGTGATCCCTGTACGTGCTTTTGATCTTTCTTAAGGTGATATGAAACATAGATGCGGGAGAGATGAAACTAATGGTGCTCAAATCGGATTAAGAGAGAAACACTGCGAAAATGTTTCACATCACCTTAAGGAAAGCAGCGTTGTAAGCTCCCATTACTTTAAGAAATAAAGTTTATACAACAGTTTGTCTTGTAGTTACGATTTAATAATGATGACCTATGGCGATTATAAAATTATATGTGAACTTTTGAATAGCTGTAAGAAAAACCGAACTTTTAATTCAATTTTGGGAGAAATTGTGAAAAAAATGGAGAAGCACAGTCCTCCTTTACTTTCGCAATGCATTAACAGTATTTCTATTATTTATTTTTTATCGACTCTTGACGGTCTATTTTTTCTGATGGAATTTTTGCGAAGCACATCTCGGGTCTGAGACAGTGATCGCTAGATTCAAAGCGCGCGAAACCGAAGCCTAATTCAAATTTCACTAATCCGAATCTTTACAAATATCGACTGTAGTTGCTTAATAAATTAAATTAATTCACCAAGCAGCCACAATCGACGGAATTTATCTCAAACAAATACGCCACCGTGGTCCTGGCAAAATTGATTCACAATCGTTAATTTATAGTCATATATTCACCGTTCTTAACAGTATTTCTCCATTTTTCAATAAAATTACCATGAAATTTCAGGGTAAACTAATATTTTCTGCCTCAATTCAAAAGTTTACATATCATATTATAATCACTACAAGTTATTGTTATAAAACATAATTACAAAGCCAATTGTACCATCAATTTCATTTCTAAAAGAATTAGGGATTTACAACTCTGAAGGGAAGGGGAAAACTACATGAATGCGAAAAAGATAGCCAATATTTTTGAGAACAGAAATTTTCGGACACTTTTTTTTTCTTCTTTTCTTTTATTAAAATACGTTTGGTGTCATTTGAAAAATTCGTTACAGTTTTTGTTTTTACCGAATAAGTATTTATTTATTTAAGTTCCCCTTAAATAGTTACGAAAGGGTGTGGCAATCAACGATATTCATTGTGCGTAGTTACATACATCAATGTGTGTCGGAACTTAGCCAATCAGCGGTCAACGAATGGACTCTATTTTTATTTAAACTGGAACGAATATATTGACGCTTCTGCAATATTTACAATATCGTTGAGACACCGAGACCTCTTTATTTCGCGTAATAGCGTCACAATGACGTCGACATCGCCACCGTTATTCCCAAAAAAAATTTTTTTTTTGTTCATCGTACAATGGCGTAATTAGGAACATTGCGAATGTAGAAAGAGGAACAATGGGCCGATGTAACAATGCTTTTCTACTTCTTCCAAGCCATTGTTGAGTGGCGAGAAAGAGAAAAAACGGGTGCAACGGAGAAACGGAAATTCTAATAATAACAAAACCTCTCACTCGTTTTTGAAAGCATTGTGGTTTCGCCAAAAAGTCAAATTTTGTTCTCTATATTGGCTTCATTCGGAGAAAGAGCCAAAAAAACGAATAATCACTCTGCTATACCGGTCATTCTAATTAAAAAAAAAAAATTGCCCTATTTTTTTGAATTTTCAATAGCGAAATGCGGGAAGCAAAGATTTGAATAATTTCTAGAATAACCACAAACTTAATTAGGACTGGAACTTTCTCTAATCATACGTGAGATAAGTTTTCAGTGGTATGAAGTTTGCGGAACAACTACAATGGGTAATAGAATTTTTATTAAAAAGTTAGACGACCCAAACGAAGGGAAAACTGTTGAGCTTGGAGCGACGCTCATCCGCGTCGAAGAGAACCACGGAAATAATGAGGAGGAAAGTACAAAAGCTTCGCGAGCGGAGCGTACTCGCGGACTCGAGAAGGTTTTAAACGCTTGCTAAAGGGTACATTGCGCTGAGTGCTCTCACCACTCGGTAGATATACAAGAGTCGGGGAACAAGTACGTATGTACATAAGGTACAACTTGGTCTACGTTAAAGAGCTTCAAAATCATAAATTTATTTACACTTTATGAAAACGCATCGCGCTGTATATACCGCAAGAAATTCCTGATTTGCTAGATTGCATAACAACATCACGTGCCTTCACTGAGTAAAGATGATTTAGATTTTTTTTGTCGCGGAAAGCGCATATGTAACATTTGACACGGCATGGCGCCCTTAATTTTCATCGTACAAAATTTACCCAATCCTTATCTGTTTCGTCTTGAAATTCGATTGATACTACTATTTTTAGTTTTCTTTTTTAAATCCGTTTTTTATTCAGCGATACAAGGAAAAAGTGTATGTGTAACCCTTGACACGGAGCGCTCTTCATTTTCAGTGTACCGGAGTCTCATATTTTTCGATTCAATGATCGGTTGAATTACAGTTTGTCGTAAATGATGACAAGGCAATGTAGGTTTTAACGAGGAGAATTTTTTCTCCCGAGCTTTCGTTTATTTGTACAGGCGCATTCCGCAATGGAGAACAATTAAAAACATATTAATAAAAGTTAACGAAAAGAAACTGAGTTTTTGGTTTCGGTGAGTCCCTGTAGAGTCCAAGTGACTGCTGACTACTTAAAGTCAGCAGTCACTTATTAGAGGAAAATTCACTTATGGGCAGTAAATTTATCAGGGAGGGCAATTTGCGTTAAAAAAATATTACTTTTTTTATATATATCTAATTTTTCCAAGAATAGACTGAAGGGGAAATCCAAGCTTATGGTCAGCGAGGAGATGGTGATCGCTGAAACTAGATTAATTAGGACAGCAATCGGAGAAATAATTTATATTTACTTATGGTCTGTAAATAGGACAAAAATTGCGAATGGTACGTAGGCAGCACAACTCCCTGATCCTTACTCTCGTGCAGTCGTTCTACTGGGAGAAAAGGGCAGGAAAGTTTCGGACGAAAACCTCTGAATATTCGCTGCTTATATGCACGGCCGGGTCTCTATTCTCTTGCGAGAAAAACCGCATCGTCGTTAGCCATCTGTTGGCCGAACGGGAACTACGGGAGCTTTCGCGGGCTCAGGCGCGGATCGCCAACTCGGGGGGCCCGGGCCGTTAGGGAAATTTTATTTCAGTTTAGCACGGGGTTTTATTTCACGGGAAGAAAAAAACTGAAAGCCAGGAGGCAAACAGTTTGGCCGCTTGCGAACAACAAGTTCCCCAAAGCACACCACGTGGAGGTTATTGTCAAATATTTATGGGACATATTTAATGTTACAAAAGGTGCTTCTCTTTTTATTTTTTTTTACATCTGCACTTTTTGGCTTGTATCACGGAAAAAAAATCGATAAAAAAAACTAAAAGTATGTACATAAGGTACAACGTGGTCTACGGTAAAGAGCTTAAAAATCATAAATTTATTTACACTTTATGAAAACGCATCGCGCTGTATATACCGCAAGAAATTCCTGATTTGCTAAATTGCATAACATCATTACGTGCCTTCACTGAGAGAAGAGTATGAGAATAATTTCTATACTTAACATGGCAATCGAAAAATATTTCGGCACTCTAGTGTATTTTAGTCAATGTGATAGGTAAGGTAAATATCCCCATTCCCGTACCCTATAAGGCCAACCAGACAAATGTATGTCTTTTTGCGTTGTGACGAATTTAAATTTGGAGATTTTTTTTGCACCACTGTAAAATTCAGTTAATTCTCTTTCTAAAAATGGTTTATTCAATCGATTCCGCCAATTATTTCGCCATATAGACGCTGATTAATTCATGCTTATTAGTGTCCCCTCTGCCGACACAGCTGTGCCCAATCCCGACCAGCGATGACCCCATTTTCGACCACTAGGGAAACGGAGATCCCGAAGAGTAATAAAATTTTTTTAAAAATAAATAAACATGATCCGGGATTGTACTATTAATATTTTTATTGCATAATTATAAAAAAACTTCGTTTTTCGGAACTTATGTTACATTTCCGTCTCCACATACACTTTTTTTTTTGCGATGCTGTAAAAATTGAGATATTTCAAAATTTTGATCAGTGAGGGAAAAAAGTCCAAGTCCTTCGCAGCGATCCTGTAAGAATTGAATTATATCAATCTTTTTTATCACTGAGAAAGTAAACCTTGTAATAAAGACATTTTTTTGACTGCCTAAATAACGTTTACGGTAATGGGGGCAACCAGGCATTTCGTTGTGCCTAACTTCGACCACCGTAAAAAAAATGAAAAATAAATTATTTATAACTTTTTTTTTTGCTGGATCAGTAATTGAACTCATAATCTATCGTTTGCACTAAAAATTATTCGATTTGTACAAATTCCGGATGCAGTACGGACTATTGAAGCGGTCAACGCAACTTAACCTCACTGTTAAGAATACGATGGGTTCGCGACAAGCGTTTGGAAATACGAACAAAACTTGGATTGTGTTATTGTATTTACTCTTTCCGTTGCAATACTCTCACACATAGGGTCCTCGGAATATTGTACTATGCTCAAATGTTGTTATTTTTGCGCAGCACTCGTGTAAATAATTATTTCCGTCGAAGTGGTCGGCAGAGGGAGCATGGACGGGAATGGGGACATTTACCTTACTACGTTACGTAGTTAAGTACAAGTGAGAAAAATAAAAGGTACTGTGAACTATAAACTTATAGTGAAATACAACCTCAGCTATAATATAAAAGTTATCTGTACTAGTTATTTAATTAGTAACAAAAAAAGTATATTGTTTAGAAAATTTGGCGATAAATGCGAGGTACTTTTCATAGAAAACATCATCACAAGCATAGTATTCTTTGAGAAATTATTAAAGAAATTAGAAATGGTCATAGTAACAGCAATAATAAAGTTACACTAACTATAAGAAAATAGTTAAGGTTATATTTAACTATATGCTCACTGTTAAAGTAACTATGATATTATGTAAAACCATCTATAAACTAGTTAAAGTAAATATAACAGTAAATTTAACCATTATAACCATAACTTCACCATGCATGAAAAATATCACTAAAATGTCGGAATATTTTCAAGTTGTCATGCTGTACATGCGAATCTATCTCACATTTTTTGCAGAGGCTTCAAAAATCCTTTTTTTCTTTTGTTACTTTGCTCGTGAACTAAGCTTTAAAGGAGAGGGGGGAATGGATATCCGCGAAGTTTCTGTGGCCCATTGAAGCGATTGAGGCAGCTTTGTCAGAACAATAGAGCAGAGATTGTCGATCCGGATCTCTCCAGATGAAGTGTCGTGAGCAGCCTCGCTAAAATTGATTTTTTCGGCCCTTTTCTTGGCATGGAAGAGATGGACGTCAAGGACTTTAGGTTTTACAACATAAGTGTACAATGAGGAGAAATCATTTTTTTTTTCGAATCTATCTCAAGATACTGAGAATGATCCAAAATATTGCCAAAAATGGCTTATAAAAAAATGCTCACTGAAAAAATGCTCCAGAAATGGAAAGAATTTTTATATCCCATAGTATGTTAAATTCACAAACTCGGTATATGAAATAGAAAGTAATATCAGTTATGTAGTAAATTTATCACACATATTGGAAATTTAAAAAATACAAAGGAATATTCATACACGCGACGTTCAAAATTACACTTATTACGCCTTATATCAATAAGGCGATTAATAGGGAGGCGTTTTAAAAATTATGTACCTGTTTATGGAAATGATGCCCAATTATAAATTCAATATACGCTTTTATATTGAAATTCTAAAAAAAAACTCATTTTCAAAACTCAGTTTTAGTTTGCTCGCCGGGTTCTCTGGCTCCACAAGTCTAAAAATGTAGCGGTAAATATAATGGATAATAACACCAAAAGAAAGATTGATACCTTCAAAGAAAACACGTGGGCCAGAGACTCCGGTAACCAACATCCAAAGAATGGAGAGAGAGAAAGAGTCGAAATCGAAAAACATCACGAACATTTTAACATATTGACAAATACGATATGAACACACACAAGTAATTACTTAATAAATTACTGAAGAGGACCCACACCAGGGTCGAAACGGCTGAATAAAGAAATTCTTTATTTAACCGGGCCGCCAATTGCCAACAAACCATCGAACTCATAGATAATTCGGCCACAGCACCACTAACATCACACCATATATTAATTCTCATTTACTGCATAAAGTTTGTGAATTTAATATACACTTGAATAGTAATTTCCAATATTTGTGTTGTAAATTTCTTTTTATTTTTAACAGTGTAACTAAGCGCTTAGTTGTTCTAACCAAGCCTTTTTTGTGTGTAAGGTAGACCTGATCAGATGTACCTTAAGGAGGTTGGAGCGCTTCACACCAGTCAAATCAGTGCTAAATTTTTAAAAGCGTTTCTACAATTTCAGATGGTTTAATAATCTGTTCTAAGGTGTTAATGACATAGCAGCATTAGTTCTTGATATTCAAATACATTTTGCTGTCATATGAACAGTAAAACGATCAATATTTCCAAATTTCCGATGTCATGTTTTTTCATCCAGTTTTGTAAAAGGGTAAACCGTAATATCAGTCCGATTATGACGAAACATAGCTCATTTTGATCAGTGGAAGATCCTTAATCGATTGACCGTCCGGATTTTCTATAGTATCACGCGTTCAAAAGTTACAGCCATTTGTATACTTGATGTTAGGTTATGATAGGATAAACAAACGGTTGTATCTTTTGAACTACTAATACGATTTAAAAAAATAGATGGCCAATCGATAGAATATCTTTTAGTAAACAAAATGAGCCATTGGTCGTCATAATCGGACTAATATTACGGTTTACCCTTTTAGAAAACTGGATAAAAAAACATAACATCGGAAATTTGCAGATATTGATCGATTTACTGTTGATATCACAGCTGTGAATGTATTTGAATATCAAGAACTAATGCTGCTATGTGATTAACACCTTGGACCAGATTATTAAACCATCTGAAATTGTAGAAACGCTTTTAAAAATTTAGCACTCATTTGACTAGTGTGGAGCGCTCCAACCTCCTTAATAGGACCGGATCTGGCATAGATAAGGTAGACCTGATCGAAATATTGGCGGAATTAAAAATATTGTTTATAAAATCAAAATATCGCATTCAATATGGCGGATCAAGATGCTTTTTGCATCTTGATCTCAAATGGTCTGGAACTCAAATGGTAGTGTCAACGATTCTAATGGCCGTCCCAACACGGAAAAAAAGGCTTGGTTGGAACAACCAAGTGCCTTGGTTATATATGCGCCAGACAATTAATTGGTTAGACCAACCAAGTTATTTGTTAGACTACCAATTTCTTGGTTGGTCTAACCAGTCACTTGGTTAACTTACTAAGTGACTTGGTTAGTCCAACCAAGAAATTGGTAGCCTAACAAATAACTGGGTTGGTCTAACCAATTAATTGTCTGGCGCATATATAACCAAGGCACTTGGTTGTTCCAACCAAGCCTTTTTTTCCGTGCAACAGTTCGAATGGTTACCCTTACTAATTTCGGGAGAACTAATCATGAATAGTTGAGGTTACTATTCGATATGGTTGGGGCAACTAATTTTTTAGACCTTTTGTACAGCAAATTGGAAACGTAGTTATCACAACCAAACATTTATTTCCGTGTGGTGTTCGATTATTACGCGACCTATCCCATATTTTTTGGACTTATTGTCCTGCAGTTGATACTGTGACATCTGTTGCTCGAGTTGAGGTAACGTGACAACATATGACCGGCGGAATTTCGATGGCGAAATTTCGTCGTCCTCGGGTTACGCGTGCTGCTGACCAGGGCGCTTCTTCCGATTCGGCATTCGTCGTTCGACTCGCGTCCTTCGCTAACGTGCCTATACTCTTTCTCTTTCGCGGTCTGTCTTCTATCTTTTTCGTCGTCACGTCGTGCCACTTTCACGCGAAGCGCGCGATTTCGAATACAAGCGCGATGTCGAACTAACTCGATCGAATGAGCTAATACATGTACATATATAAACAAACATTTGTATATGCGTACTATTTGCCCCTCATAAGCGTCGCTTCATAGCGTAATATCGAACGAGGTTTCACGACTTGGCTACCAATGGAAATATACGCACTACATACCAACTATCAATGACCGGACAGGAAATGTAATTTACAATTTTTACAATCATTCTAGGTCTCCGAGAATGATCATTCAATAACCATATATAAATGAGACTTTACGTATGAAATGGATTTATAATAAAAATAAATTCACTGTTTAAAATATCAGCAGAAGAAAAATTAAAGCGGGTTTTTAACCATGAAGACATTTTTGAGAAACCTTATTAAAAACTTATTTAAATTGAAATTCAAAACGACTTGGCTACCAATGGAAATATTCGCATTACACACCAACTATCAATGACTAGAGAGAAAATGTAATTTACAATTTTTACAATCATTCTAGGTCTCTGAGAATCATCATTCAAAATCATATATAAATGAGACTGACTTCGCGTATGAAATGGATTTATAATAAAAAGAAATGCACTTTTTGGAATATGAGTAAAAAAAAGCGCGTTATTAATCATGTTTTTAAAGACATTTTTTTGAAAAACCCCGACTATTCAAATGTGTATGATTCCGTATTCAAGAGAAATCGAGTAAGTATGCGAAAGTTCATTCATTAAACCTCACTGATTCTTTTTTTTTTACCGCGTAACATACCCTTTCCAAAAAACTGAAAAAATCTAAAAAAAACCGAGTTTACATAAATAAACGTTTGACCAGGTGTCGGTAGTAGATTAATTTTTTTTTCTATTTTTTAATAATTTTTTAAATCAAAAAAGCTTAAAAACTATAAGGAGACAAATCTTTAGCCCACTTTGGCTATAAGCTAGAAATTTTTTATATTCAACAAAGTATTTAGCAGAATTTTTTCAGAATTTAAAATAATGGCATTCGATATATCACTTTATAAAAATATTAAAAAAGAAATTTGCATAGAAAAAATAAAAAATAAAAATCTGGTGCATTTGAGGATCTAACCAATCCTACAAAAAATTACGAACCAAATCGGGGAGATCGAGGGTCAGACTCAGGTCGAATCAGGATGAAATCCCCCCCCACTATATACAATTTTATACATGAATCCAGCTTCATAGGTCTTATATATAAATTGCATATAGATGGTATATAGAGTTAATACAGACTATATGTCCAATTCCATATGTCGGACTATATATAATTTGTTTTCTTGGATATGTTCGTCGACCATTCGCGCTTACATTTAAGCCTGATGTGTTAAAGAATAGATAGGAAAAATTTTTGAGCCGTCATGTATAGATATGCCGATTACCACAGTTATAATACTGAGAAGTCTAAGCTGCGAGATATTATTACATACGCTGTAGACTTTGGAACTGTCAGGTAATTTACGGTAACGATGACTGTTCCAAAAATTTTTCGTAAAATAAACTTTCCTTGATGCATGAGCATTGCTAAGAGAAGAAAAAGGTGACGACAAATGTTATAAACGTGACAGACACTCTTGTTATTGTACCAAGTAGTGCTCTGCCGGTCATCGTAATTATCATATTAATGAATAATTATTAATATTATATATACGTAAAAGACATTGAAGCATACATGAATATCGTATCCTTTTATAGAAATTTTTCCATTTATAAGCAACGTTTTTTTTTCTTCTTGAATGTTTCCAACTCAGTGTGAAGAGAGTGGGGTACAATATGACACGGCCAATATATCACCGGGGTTTGTAGTGTGTAAATTGTTAAATTTTTGCTAGACAATAACTTAAATTCCAATTGGTCAGTGCAAAAAAAATTGCGATTACACACTCAGAGATATTGTGGAAGTACAGACAACTATAAAGTGACAACTATTAATTTTCAGTCCATGCAACTATTTTCATATTACGATAACTATGAAAATAGTTGTGATAACTATTTTGTAGTTACAGTAACTATTTGATAGTTGTGGCAACTATGAAAAAATTGGTCGAACGAACAAAAAATGAATAGTTGTCACTTTATAGTTCCTAATACCATCATTTTCTCTGAGTGCAGATAGTGCATAAAACATAAACAATAATAATAGATTTGGGCACCTCGAAACAAAAATTTTGATTGCCGGAAAAATGAAATATTTTATCTCACATTCCTTGATACCAGGTTTTAAGTATTAATGGTATTGTAGATTTGCGACTTTATCAGTCGAGTTTTTTCTTTTTGATGGAATCTGCGAAGCACATCTCGGGTCTGAGACTGTGATCGAGATGTGCTTCGCAAATTCCATCAAAAAGAAAAAACTCGACCGATAAAGTCGCAAATCTATACCTCTTAGGGAAAAAAACATCAATGAACGAAAAAAAGTCTATGTCGATTCAATTAAAAGTTCGCATTGCGATCAAAATCTATGAAAAAAAGATGCAAAGTAGAACCTTGCACATTGCTTCCTCATTATTTTTCGCTTTTTACAAAGCTCCCTCTGTGAGGAAGCAGTATGTTATTCAATTTTGGCTTCCTCATAGAGGAAGCTTTGTAAAAAGCGAAAAATAATGAGGAAGCAATGTGCAAGGTTCTACTTTGCATCTTTTTTTTATACCTTGTGTCTCTTTTGCAGAGGTGTTTTATACAGCTATAAATCACCTCTGCAAACACCGTTACATCTAATTTTGATTAGATACAAATTTTTGTCGTACTTTCTCAACTTTTCCAGAAGTTATAGCGAAAATCTACTTTTTTTTTTAAATGAAAAATGGTGTAAAATCCGAACGACTTTACCGATCATCACCAAATTTGGTACATGGCATTTCTGAATGTTATTTTTCGTCTGTACAAAATTTCTGTTCATTTGTTGAAATTCGACGTAATTTAGATCAAAATCTATTTTTTTCGAAAAATTCAAAATTCTATAAAATCCGAACCGCTTTACCGATTTCGCCGAAATGCAATACCATACAACATTGAACTTATATCTAGATATAAAGAACTATTTAGCTAAATCGGCGAACTTTTACGAAAGTTAGAGCATTCACATCCTTTTTTCAACAAATTAAAAATTGCATAAAAACTTAATTACTATATATATTTTTTCAAAAATTGCAGTATTCAAAGGGGGGCAGCTACTCTACATGTGTGCCAAATTTGAGCCCGATCGCTCGAACGGTTACTGAGTGAGAGGCGATTGAATTTTCGAGGCCCAGCACACACACACACACACACACACACACACACACACACACACACACACACACACACACACACACACACACACACACACACACACACACACACACACACACACACAAATACATACATACGGACATTTTTTCTAAACCACTTTTTTCGATGTTTTAGGTGATTCTAAGCATACTGACATGAAAATCACGAAAAAAAAAATTTCATGAAAACAAAGCTTCCTCTATGAGGAAGCAATAGATGTCGTTACTTTCTCCACATGTGTAATCGTTTGCATTTCCAAAAAGAGGATCTGAATATTATCATGACGTGTAAAGTCCATGACGTATATCTTTCACTTTACTAGTAGTAGAATTGTGAGTTTATTGACAATACAAAACATGGGACGAGTTTACATTCATAGTACATTACATTACATAAATACATATTTCACATTTTGTTTCCCGTACTGTCAATTGGCCATCGACCGAAGTCCTTCAGCCTAGACTGTCTTTTTTGTTTTGCGTCGTCTATTGTTTCGGCTTAATTTAGTGTAATGTGCATTCACTGTTGGTTGTTGGCCATTCTTACTAGATGGTAGTATATCGTGTGTATAGGGTATGTATGTTTACGTGTTACATTTTGATCGGTCACTTTACTAATTACAATGAAATAACCAAAATAAAGTTTCGACATGTTTTGATGTTGACACATTCGCATACATGATTGCAGGAAAATTTTGTGTCCTTGTTGAATCATGTTCTGTTTGCCAGACGATTTAACGTGCACTTGTTCATATAATCATTCAACTATAAAAAACAAAATTAAAACAAGAAAAAATGCAATCAGTTGATCACTGATAGTAGCACTTTGTTTTTAAAACGGCATAATCATTTTCTAATTACTACTAGTAGTTGTGATCATCTAATTACCATATTATTACTGACATTAATGGTAACGAATGGGTTATCATTTTCATTGATTAAAATCTTATCATCTTGGTATGCAGTGATGAACGTCCAAGTTGAAAAATTATATATAATGCGACGTATGGACATATACAGTCTGTATAAACTCTATATATAATCTATATGCAATTTATATATGGGGCGCTCTATACCAAGTCGACCTGATTCTGGCCCTCGATATTTTGCTGACTCGAAATGATTGAATGAATATTTATTGAAATAAAAGACCATCCTTAACACTGAAGATTTTTACAATAGGCAAACATATTGCGCGTGGGTAACTGTACAAGGTGCAGATATAAAGAGAGCTCGTAGCTCTACAGAAAATAGAAATTTCGAATTAAAAAATATGTATATGTATCTAGAAAAGAGAACGAAAAAAAAACATAAATATTTATAGATATATGTATATAAAAACTTAGTAAATATAACTGAAAACAATAACAAGTAAATTTATCGTGTGTAAAATTCTGAATATAAAACGATTTTTAATCTCTTACTTTCTGTGCGGCTGTGATTTATGTCAATTTTTTTACTAGAGACCGAGCTGTTTTAGGAAATTTGTGCGTAAATTTTTCATCCATAGCGATATTTTTGCAGTCACTTTCTTCCTCCAGTAATGGAGAAATAACGGTCAAGATTTTTTTTTAAATATGAGTACGTTATGATTTTTCAAAAAATTTTGAGACCCTATGCAAAATGGCAAGATTTTTTAATGAAAAGTTCTACGTAATTGAAGTTTTTTTTTCACATCCTGAATTATTACATAAAGATTTAATTACGTAGGACTTTTCGAAAAAAAATACCTGCCAACCTGTATAGGGTCTCAGAAATGTTGTTATTTTACACAGAACTTTTATGTAAGTATATAAAAATTAGAAAGAGTGGCACTTTTTTACAAAACGATACTTTGTTGTTTAACGTCATATAACAAAATTTTAGAAAAACTACAATAACATTTTTTTATATTCGTTATGTAGCCCTTTACACACTGAACTCATTTCAAAATAGACATTTTTCGACAGGACTGTTAATTTCCAAGATATTGACGATAAAAATAATATCAATACCGAAAAATTCAAACTTTTGCAGAAAACTCGTCTGTCGGAAATATTGGTCGTAACGCTAAACAAAAACAGTACGTGTTTCTTCTTTTTCAAAATACTTTTGTGATAAAAGATTGTCAAAATTATTGATGGAGGTCAGAGGGTCAGAGCATGAAAAATCCAGCTGGAATGCCCCATATATAATTTTTTACTTGGGATACACACTGTAAAAAATGTCTTTATGAAAATTAATATACTTCTGTAGGAATCACAGATGCATATACTGGTATATTAAATTCCACATAAAAATATGATACGAATATAATGAATGGTAGTAATATTAATTTACTTCCACACTAAACACGACTTTTTTGTAATTATGTTTAATATACTAACAGTTTAATATTACTTAACATTTGTATCGTACATTTAAAATACCAGTGCATTTAAAATATCTATGCATCGGAGCTTCCTATTTTTGTATATTAATTTTACTAACATTTTTAACAGTGCACGTCCTGCCAATATCGAAAGCGAGTCTGGCAAGAGTTACGAAATGCGTGTCTCGTTTGTAAAGTATGGTGCGTGGGGGAACTCATGAATACGTATAGCAAATAAGAAGAAGAAAAAATACGTGGGAGAAGACGTGCATTTTGGAGGAATTTGGGACGTCAGAGAATTTGGAGAGGGTTTGGTCGAGAGCTCGCGTGTATGCACGATACGAGAGGAGAGTAAAGAATTTTGGGCTGGAGCATTATTGTGTGAATTGCGAAAGTGCCAAGAGGAGGAAGAGGAAGGAAGAGAACGATGAGCTACGCTACATACCCACGGTTATGTCGAAGTTTTCACGCGTGCGTCGGAACGTTAAGAGGGTTAACTGGCGGGACCATCGAACGAAAGAACCCCGAGCACGGAAGTTAAATGGCAATAACGAAAAGAGACTCGTTCTTAAAGCGGATAAATTATCGGGCCGTCTGCTACACCCAGAAAAAAGATTTGGTAATATTAACTAAAATTATCTATTCAACATTTACTTATTTCAATCAACGAAAATTTACTTTCCCTCCAACAAATATGTATTTCATTCAAATTTTCAGTTTTTTTATTTCTAACATATTTATTTATTTGAATCAACTTTCACTGTGCAGCGAATACTAAAAAAATATTTTATTTATTGCTACTAAATACTTTCTTAATCCGGAAAAAAGATATAGTGAAAACGACCAAATATATGTATTAGATATTTTTAAATAAAATCAATTAAAACTATCTTATAAACCAATACATATTTTTATATAAGTAGTAGTAGTAGTAGTAGTACAAGTATTTTATTGGACACTTTATACAAAGTTTTATGTCATCACCTATATTAATAATTCTGCCAATGGATCGGGCATTGTCCAATGGGCCATCGGCCTGAGTCATTCAGCCCATACATCTTACGCAGCTATGTTATACTCTATTAAGGGGTTAGGCCACTCTAGAGGGCCACGAAAAAGGCTTTTTTTGGGAATTTTTTTCAGAAAATCTATTAGAGACATCGATTTTTTGAGAAAGGGTATTTATTGTACATATCATTAACTATATATAGTAATTTTTTCATAGTCATTAAATAAAAAATGGCGGCTGTACAGCGTTGTTGCGATGACATCTCTTTTTTTTTTGGAATCCACGGCCGGACACACAGCTTCAGTAATTTTTTAATTATGATGAGTTTTTTAATGGTTTTCACTTATACATAACAGTAGCTAGAGAAGTACGTAGGATTTTTTCGATACAAGCATTTTTGACAAAATGGCGAGCATCTAAAGTAAAAGTTCAAAAATGTGGCTTAAAAATCGTTCGAAAATTGTCAATAACAAAAAAACTATGCAACTTAAAAAAAAAATCCTACGTACTTCTGTAGATAATGTATTTTTGAAGATATATCCAAAATTTCAAATAAATCGGTGGTAAACTTTTTGAGTCATGTTTCCGGCCAACTTGAAAAGAGCAGTTTTGAGATAAACGCGTTTATCTACCGTATACCTGCTTTGACCCTTCTCAGTAACTTTACCGAAGGGCACACAAAAGAGGTTCCCTCCCAGGTAGGTGAGGCCTGGCTCGAGGTTACATCCCAGTACTGACCCGAGACTGTGCCAGTACGCGAGGCTCGGCCAGCCTTGGCCCAGTGCTGGGATGTAACCACCAGCCGGACTTAACCCCACTGGGGCTGCTAACCGGGCGGCCTCCCATTAAAAATCGAAAATGGGGCATTTACAAATTTTTGCCTGCAATAATCTTTTGGGAAAGCATTCTAGAAACCATAATGAGTCATTTCCAAGGAGAAAAAAAATCGATTTTTCGAAAATTCTAGAGTGGCCTAACCCCTTAACTTATGATGAAAATGAGAAAAAACAAGGATGCAAAGTAGAACCTTGCACATTGCTTCCTCATTATTTTTCGCATTTTACAAAGCTACCTCTATGAGGAAGTATGTTATTCAATTTTTGGCTTCCTTATAGAGGAAGCTTTGTAAAATGCGAAAAATAATGAGGAAGCAATGTGCAAGGTTCTACTTTGCATCCTTGTTTTAATTAGATAAATATACATGTTGTGGAGTCGCTTTTTCTATTTCGTTATTGCGTTATTTCGTGATTATTAGAGCGTTTCCGAAGTGAATGTGATAATGTATATTTTTAAAAATATTTCAACATTCCATAAAATGAAAAATTTCATACCGTTCGTCACTAAATTATACATATATAATGGCTGAATATTGTTTTATTTATATACAAAAGTTGAGCTCGCTATCTTAAGTTTTGCAAAAGTTACAATAGAGCGATAATGTCAATTTTTTGAAAAATTCAAAACATCATAAAATTTTTACGGCTCAACCGATCTTAACCAAATTCAATAGCGATCACCGGCATATGAAAGCTCAAATTCATACCAATTTTTAGATCAATATCTCGAAAATTGAAAGAGTTATCGCGTAAACAGACATTTTTCAAAAAATTAAAAAACGCGTAATAATTTAACGATGAAGTGGATTTTAACAAAAATTTGCATGAACGATGAGGCTTGATCCCGCTATCTATGGTCCAAATTTCAGCTTGATATCTCAAGGCATTCCCGAGTTATAAAGGTTTACATTTTTCGATTGTGTAACATACACACACACATACACACACACACACACACATACAGACATTTTTTCTAAATCACTTTTCTCGATGTTTTGGACCATTCTGAGTGTACTGACATGAAAATCTCGAAAAAAAAACATTTTCACGAAAACAAAGCTTCCTCTATGAGGAAGCAAAAAGTAGAAATGAAGTTCGTTTACGTTTTGAAATTAAGATAAAAAAACAAAAATGATCAATAATAGTAAACAATAATAAAAAAACAGCCCTATTCTTATTTTACGTGTAAAAACAGGTCTACACCCATTTCAGTTGTATTCCTTCTATTTATATGAAAATTATATATTCTTTAAATTGGCAGCAGTGGACGCGCGGTCGGTGTGTGGTTTCGACGGTCCCCAGAGTTAAGCAGCATTATTTGCGGTCATAACTTGGATGGGTGACCGCTTAGCCGCGCACTGGTTTGCGCGCCAGTTGCTGAGCGGGAGGCAGTTTCTGAGATTCTAAGGGATAAGGAGGAATATCCCAATAATTTTTTTTTATCAACATTTATATAACTGCCGAACCAAATAAATACTTTTTATATTTGAATATATGTACTATTCAATAAGTATATTAATTACAAATAAAAAAAATTATTTGAAGTGAATGGAAGTCTAGTTGGTCGGCATCCAAATAAGAAATTTTATTTTCGATGCGTAGATTCTAGTCCCATTAACAAGATCGTTTTTCTGAGTGTACAACATAGTGTGCGACGTTCATTGCACTGTAATAAAGAAAGATACGACACTAAAGTAAAAAAATGATATATAGTCCGACATATGAAAGTGGACATATACAGTCTGTATAAATTCTATATACAATCTATATGCAATTTATATACAAGACCAACTGCAAAGTTGGATTTATGTATAAATTGTACGGGTCACATACATAAGTGGGCCACCCAAATTTAGCATGTTCGCAAAAAGTGTTTATATTTTTTTTTAAAGTTGTTTAGAGTATCACGCACATCCATAAATTATTTCAGAATTTTAGCACCTATGGTTTGCCCAAAATTTAATAACGATTTTTTTTTAATTCAATTTTTTTTGGTTCGGTGTATATTCAAAATTAGTAATCGTTAAAAAAAAATTGATAATGCATAAAATTTAAGTTTTTGAAACTACTTTCTAATTAAAAAATTTCCATAGCCACTCAAAGAAATTTTCGCCAATTTTTCACAACATAAAGTAATAATATCTTTTTTCGTTGAGACAGACCATTCCGAATTTTCTCAAATTTCATAGAACTTCCATTATTATGCTTACAAACTACAAAATAATTGGTGTGATTGCAAATGAATCGCCCACTTGGTATGGAATGACCCATATAAGATATAATTTTTTTACTTGGGTTCAAATATCTGCTCGTGCTAGTGTTCAGTCTCGAAAATTTAAATCCAGGTAAATGAGCTGGATTAATTATGGAGCTGGCTCGTAATACGTATTATGAAGCTTTTAAGTGTGAACACGGCGTAGATGCTACTATATAAAAAGGTTTTTGAAGCAATTTATACCAAGTGGATCACCTCAATTTTGCATGATTTCAAAGAGTTCATACATTTTTTAAAAGTTGTTTAAGAGCTTCACGATCACTAAATTATTTTCACAATCTTAACACACATGGCTTGCCCAAAATTTAAGATAGATTTATTTTTTTTTTGCTATGTATTCAAATCACTGATTGTACAAAAAATTAAGTTCAGACATAAATTTTAAGACGAAATAAAGTAAGCATATTTTTTTCGCTGAGAACAACAATGTTGAATGTTCTAAAAATTTTACAGAATTTCCGTTATCATATTTACAAACTACAAAAAAATTGGCACGATGGTAAATACATAACTTCTCAAGTCTTGTGTCGAGGTATTGGCTAAAAATTGTAATAATGACTAAAGTAAAATAACTCTTAGCGTTTCTCATGGTTGAAACTGTCGACAGCCCGCGTTATTTTGTTACGTTTGGAAAAAAATTTCAACATTTTTTTCCTTTTTTTTTTTTTGTTAAACATTTTACAACAATTTTTTAAACGAAGGAAATCGGTTTAAAAAATCGCTGTCAAATGTTTAACAAAAAAGACAAAAAAAGGAAAGGTAACGAAAAATGTTTACAAACGTATAATAAATTAATTTAAGAAATAATTCGGTCTTTCGATAATACAAGATCGGATACAAAAATGTGACTGTTTATTTTAGAACAAATACAATTTGGTAAAAATACGTATTATTTCGTAAAACGTTAAACGTTTTTCAACAAATTTCTCATTTCCATAGTAACCGATAAAGCAAAACGAACATGAATTCGATTTTTATCGAATGAGTACTCTTATTCATTCTATATAATTGACAGTTCAGTTAAGAATATGGTAAAAACAAGTTGTATTAATATTAGAACTATGTAATCAGAGAAACTATATATTAATGCTGAAATCTATTATGTGACGGCCATTAAATGATAGTTTTTGTGGCTATTTTTATCGTTACATTAACTAGCTAATAATTACAACTATACAAACTAACTTACGTTAGCAACGAACCAGATAATATTAAAATAAAAATGGTCAAGTCGAATGATAATTGTTCTCATGATTATTCCAAGTTTTAAATAATGTAAAATCATTTTGTGCTTATAGATATAACTTACCGGACTTGTTGTCCATCATATCCCTATAACCGTCCACCAGATTTGCTACTATACTCGTCATCTTTATTTGGTTCTGAAAAACAAAAACAGAGAAAATGTACAAAATTTATTAACACTTTAGTTATAGCGATATTACTTTTTATTATATAATAAAATAATTTATATTATGATATGGCGTCTCGGCACCAAGTGAAATATAATTATAATACCCTCGAATCTGTATTAATAAATATCGCTTCAGGCCACCGCATGAACGACGTGTGAGTTTTTTAAATTTGTATTCACAAATTTATAAGTTTGTTCAGTGCACGGAACGAAGTTCATCGGGCGTGCATGAAACGATAAATTATAAGCAGTAAAAGTGACAGTAAAGCAAGAAAATTTCTATAATATTCGGAGCAAACGAATTATTTCGTACAGCCGGAAGCACGAATCCTCCAATTTTCTGCTTGTATAAAATTCAACACATAATTCGCGTGGTTGAGCAACAGACGCTGTTATTGCGAAATTGCCACACTCGCTACATATTTGAAACTATTTAATTATCGGGGGTTTATTGTGCCATAATTTATAGGCAGAAATTCCCGTTATTTTACGTTATAGTCATCGGAAATGAAAACCCGAAAAAGAAATAGAAACGTTTGGCATTAGAGTTATTGGATCATACATTTAAGGAAGAATTAAGAATTAAGTTTGCAAATTTATAATGCTGCCATTAACTTTCCGACCAAAAGTAACTGCAACATTATTTTATTTTGTATATAATATGGTGCAACAAGGATGATGCACGATATACTACCGAAAGATGACAATTGCGACGAGTATGAGGCTTGCGAATCACACGATTCGCAAACGCTTATTTCGATTCGTGCTCCACGAGTAGTGCTTTAAATAGTCGCTTTACAGGACGAAGCGTGAAAAGTAAGGTTACAAATTTTCGTCCCAAGGGACGAAAGTATAACTTTCAAGGGATATAAAACTTCCAAGGGACGAAAGTTGAACTTTCAAAGGACGAAAGTAAAACTCCCAAGGGACGAAAGTATAACTTTCAAGGGACGAAAGTATAACTTTCAAGGGACGAAAGTGGACCTTTCAAAGGACGAAAGTAAAACTTCCAAGGGACGAAAGGAAAACTTTCAAGAGACGAAAGTAAACCTTCCAAGGCACGAAAGTAAAACTTCCAAGGAACAAAAGTAAAGCTTCCAGGAGACGAAAAGGAAGCAATCGAAAATTGCACATGTACTAACTTATCTTTTCAATACTACCATGAAATTATCCTTCTTCGTTCCGCAAAACTGTTATGAAAAGCAGCGCTTTTCACCCACGTATATACAAAAAAACTTGTGACTCATTTTTCTTAACTAGAAACAGAGTGCAAATTAAAATAGGACAAGAAACTGGTGTAAATTTTTTAAAAGAAATTTTTTTTAAATTTGAAATTTAGTGTATACCAATTATAATTTGTTTTTGCCTCATTCACAAATATTCTCAAAAAATTCAAGACCTTCAGTGATCCGTTTCTCGTCATAATATTTTATTTAAAAAAAAAAAATTTTTAAATTAAAAAGAGTAAATTGTCCTATGAAAACCACACGCTCATAAAAATTCAATAACTATTATCCATGCAATATTCATATACTTTTTATACGTATCAGTTTATTGGCAAAATGCTATAGAAAAAAATTGCGCTGTCTATAATATACATTAGCAGTATAGTCGGATACTTATAAAGCCCGCGGAATTTGCCATCTTTTAGTAAGCAACGATGTATATCACGTTAAAACAACTTCCGTATTTGCCAAAGTCACGATTTCTTTTCAACCCCTCGAAGACGATCGATTTGAAAATTCGTCTAGAAGCCGTAAAACGTCGCCAGTTAGTGGGACGATGGCTGATGGCGGGGAGAAGAAAGTATATGTGGAAGTAACGACGAGGGGACGCGGTGGCGCGCGTTGGCCTACTTTTGGATTTTCGTGCGGGGATTTTCGTCACACTCCCGCAGCCAGCAACGAGCGAAGCAAACCCGTTCTCCGTCTCTTTCTTCCCCGTGATTCGTTAGTGTTGGTGCGACGGGCTGCAAATAGCAAGGAAAAGCATACCGCTGCGAATTTAAGGAGAAAGAGAAGGAGAAATACACGTTTTTCGTATATAGTCGAGTTTGTCTGTGTGCTATCGTGTTCACGGCAGGCGAGCACACGAAGCGCAACAGAGAGCTCGAAGAACACAGTCATCCCGTCGCCTATATCCATCGATCGCAGAGCGAACCGCACGTAACACAACAGAGACAAATATCTTGGGTACTACGCTAAATAATACCGAAGAGTGCTCAAATTCTCGGTGAATTTTTTGCTGCAACACTTTAGTCAAGATGTTTTTCCAGAATCTGTGTAACAACAACTAAATATAATAGAGGAGACCGGGGCTAGTTGATACAGGGGCAAGTATATTGTAAAATAAAACTGCAAAGTAGAACTTTGCAAATTGCTTCCTCATTATTTTTGGTTTTTTACAAAGCTACCTCTATAAGGAAGTATCTTGATTGATTTTGACTTCACCATGGAGGAAGCTTTGTAAAAAAATTAAAAATAATGAGGAAGCAATTCGCAAAGTTCTACTTTGCACCTTTTTTTTTTTTGTAGCTTTATTTAGTGAAACCAAAAAAAAAAGATAATGATGAAACTATGTACTAATTTTCGCAGAATAGTACCGATTTCATGTGTAAAATTTAAGTTCGTTTTCTCATGTTTTGATTAAGATAGGGCAATAATGTGAATTTTTCGAAAATTTCAAAACTGTATAAAATCTGAACCGCTTTTCCGATTTCGGTGAAATTCGATATCAAGTAACATTAAGAGTACCTGTACTTATGGAGAATTATTTAGCTAAATATCGTAAAGTTTACGAAAGATAGAGCGCGCACGTGCTTTTTTGAAAAAATTAAAAAAGTTATAAAATTCAAATTTCTGCATACATTTTGTCAAAAATGGCAACAGTCAAAGACGGGCTGCTGCTTCACTTGTGTGCCAAATTTCAGCTCCATCAGTTGAACGGTTCTTGAGTTATAGGTGATAACAATTTTTAAGCCCTACACACACACACACATACGGACATTTTTTCTAAACCACTTTTCTCAATGTTTTGTACTATTCTGAGTGTCCTGACATGAAAATCAAAATTTTTTTTTTTTTTCATGGAAACAAAGCTTCCTCTACGAGGAAACAATATAAGGGTTAAGGGAGAACGGGGCAAAATGACAACGTGAGGCATAATGACTACGGGGCACAATGGAACGGAAGCATATAAAAGCACACCTCGTCAAAATGGCACCAAGCGTACGCTGAAATCGTAAAAGAATTATGTTATGATTTAATTGCCATAATATTAATGTCATGATATCTTTGAAATTAAATTTAATAGAATATAAATATCCATTGTTTTTACACCGAATTCGTAACGCATTTCATATTTATTTTCAATTAAATTGGACGCAGAGTTGACAAATATATTCGGTCATATTGTCATCGACATCAGTACACCCATTTTTTAAAACGTATTGCAACATACGAAAAATGCGCAGTATTCGCAGATGTGTTTGATTTTCTTTCAATAATTCGGGGTTTTGTCATTGTTTGTATTGTTCGTTATGTTATGAAGAACATTTGTGTAAATTAACAATTCTCACGCTGTGTATCGAAGTACTATTTTTTTCCCGCCGCGCGCATTGAGTCGAGTCAAAATGTGAAAAACTTGGCGTTTTTTTAATTTGCAAAATATTTGTGCAAATTAATAAGACTGCGGGATGTCATGTGTGAATGTACGAATTTTTGTTTTCATGTAACAACGGAATTTTTTCACAATTTATTCACATTATAATTTGTCGATTGTGGCTGCTTGATGAATTAATTAAATTTATTAAGCAGCTACCGTCGATATTTGTAAAAGATTCGCATTAGTGAAATTTGAATTGGGCTTTGGTTTCGCGCGCTTTGAATCTGGCAATCACTGTCTCAGACCCGAAATGTGTTTTGGAAAAATTCCATCATTGAAAATATTGACCGAGAATAGTTGCATACACGGAAAGAAATGTTTGGTTGTGTCAACTATGTTTTCGATTTGCTGTACACAATGTCTAAAAAATTAGTTGCCTCAACCACCCAAGTAGAAATTTCATCAGGCATGCCTGCTGTCACACGAGGTCCAAATCAGTTTTAGGTACGATAACCTTATTTGGGGCCGCCGTAAATTCACCTGCTCAGGTCCATGTAAGGCTCAGATATGGCATTCGTACTTAATAATGCCGTCTTTCCATCGGATCAGGCTGATGTCAGGCTAGATATGGTAACCTTATTTAGGGGTCGTCGTAAGTTCACCCGATCAGGTCCATGTACGGCCGGGATATGGCATTCTACCTTAAAAATGCCGTCTTTCCACCGGATCAGGGCCATGTCAGGTTATACATACGGTAACCTCATATAGATATGCCATTCATCGACCTTATCCGTTTCGCATAAGGTCTTCCTGTGGCATTTGGACCAAGATTTTGTCCAATTTACCTTTACTTTCCCTGGTCAGATCCGCATACGGTCTTCGTATGGCATAGTTTTTTTTAAAAATATGCCGTAAATTTACATTATCAGGTTCGTGTAAGGGCTAGATACGGCATTCGTTAAAAACATTAAAAAAATATTGTTATGCAAAATCAATCTTTTCAGCACCTTGCGTGTGTTGGATTTTTTCACATCTTTATCCCATCGAGAAGTATTCGAAATTTTCGCTGAAACTCACGTTTTAATGGACTGTACCGCTAGAATTACTTTGAAATCTATCCAGGTACTGACCGTCAAACGCCAGTATCTGGATGGGTGACCGCCCCATCATGTCTGAGTTTTGAATATTTCGGTCGTAGTCACAATAAATCGATGTACAGTCTTGACGTGTTTTCATTTTAAGTATACTTCAAATAGACAATAAATATATAAACTTTCTAAGATGTCAATGGCCGAGTGGGCTAAGGCGCAGAATTGTCACCCAGAGGATCAAGGTTCGATTCCCACCAACGGCAAATAAATTTACATGTGTTTTTTCAGCAATTAATATGTACTGAAAACTAAATAAGCTCGAATATCGAAAAGAAAGTGCAAAATAAATCGAATTCGAGGAGCGCAGATAATTATTTTGTAATTTATTTGCCATTTTTATAAGTTGGGGCTTAGTAGGGCAGCCTCTATCCGGCCCTTATCTGGCAAACTTAATCTGGCCCTGATCATGTGCTGCGTTACTTTCCTGCAAGGCCCGTATAAGGTTGCCAGGCAGGGGCCTTAGATTTAAATCCGGCAACCACGCTAGGGCCTGATATTCCCCGTAGCTGAATTTCTACTCGGGCATATCGAATAGTAACCTCAACTATTCACGATTAGTTCTCGCGAGATTAGTTAGGTTAACTAATCCAATCGTTGGGACTACCACTCGAATAGTTGGGACTACCATTCAAATCGTTGGTATTACCATTTGCGTTGTAAGATAAATAGAATAATCGATTCCCGACTAGAAATCTGGTAGGGCAGCCCTGCCGTCACATTTGGGCCTGATCTGGCATGGATAAGTTTGACCTGATAAGGTGTACCTTATTAGAACCGGATCTGGCATTGGAAAGGTTGCCCTGATAAGGTGCACCTTATTAGGACCGGACCTGGCATAGGGAAGGTTGACCTGATAAGGTATTCCCTATTCAGGTCCAGATCTGGCATAGATAAGGTAGACCTGATAAGATGTACCTTAATAGGACCGGATCTGGCAAAGGGAAAGTTGACCTAATAAGGTGTATCTTATTCAGGGCCAGATCGGGAAAAATTAAGGTAGACCTGACATGGTATTCCATATTCAGGTTCAGACCTGGCATAGATAAGGTAGACCTGATCGAAATATTGGCGGAATTAAGAATATCATTTATAAAATCAAAATGTCGCATTCAATATGTTTTTAATTTTAAACCCGTCATTTTGAATTTACAAATTTTAAGTTCAAATTCCTAATTAGTTACGTTAAAAACTGAACTATTATTTAAATAAATAGTAAATTGAACTATTATGGAAATACTGTACGAGATATCCACATAGTCGGTTTAGTCTAGTAGTTAGCGTGTTCGTCAACTCATTTCTTGGTTATGGCAACTAATCTTTTTTTTGTGTGCAATGGCGCTGAGGGGAAGTCATTCAACTTCAGCATCACAAATGGGGCGAATTCGGTCTAAACATATATCACAATACAATCATATAAATTAGAATACACATCATATATGCATTGCGCCAAATTTCTCTGATAGATAAGTAGAGATCTGCGTATGTTATCGTACTGCAAGCTTCACAACTTCGAAAAAAGAAAATGGAATTGCAGGCAATATTCTGCATTCCCACTGATTTTCTCTGCTAATACAAATGTTTATTAAAAATGCTTTTATAATAAAAAAATGGATCGCACACTCAAATCATTTTGGGATTTTTTTTACCCAACTTGTCCCCTGCAAAAACTTTGAACTGTTACACAAAAATATATATTTGAATTTAAGTTTAAGCTCGCCACTATAAGTAAGCGCAAATGCGAATTATAATGACGCCGGCGTCGTTTAGTCGGAACTTTCTCGCAGTCGAACCTCACTCTCTTCGCTCGCCAATTTACGAGCAGAGGAGCAGTAACGCAAAGAACGTTGAGACTGAACACGGGCTTTACGTAAGATTCGCAATCTGTGTGCGGACCAAGCTCCGATGTCGCCTTAAGACAATGTAAAACATGTGTGGGAGCGAGAGAGATAAAACGAACGGCAACAATGGCGCCACGAGAGCGAAACAACTGAGAGCATGTTTTACATTACCTTAAGGAGATGCTGTTATTATATACAGTCGCTACTGTTCTGTGCTAAGTTCAGAAAAGTTAACACTCCAACGTAGATTAAGAATTTTCTACCATAAAAATGAAGGTCGACCAAGAGAAATGACTGTCGATGTCAAGTGAGTTATGTAAAATAACGGATATCGAATATCGAAAAACAACGGATAATTTGAATTGAAAGAACTCGCGTAAAAATAATTATGTTAAATTGAGATCACAAAATCGACATATGTCAAAAAGTGCCATTTCTCAGATGCGTTAAGGCGAAATATCTTAGAAAATTTCAAAGCGATTTTGAAATCGATTTAATATTACGTTTACCGATAAATTGAATTTAAACGCAATAATTGCGCTTAAAATAATTTTTAAAAAACTTGATATCAAATCGATCTCAAAATCGCTTTGAACTTTTCTAAGATTTTTCGTCCTAACTCGTCTTAGAAATGGCACTTTTTGAGATATGTCAATTTATGATCACAATTTAACATAACTATTTTTACGCGGTCATGTATATTTCCAAATTCTTGACAAGGTAATTTCTATAAAATAGCCATAATTGTGTTGACACTTTCTGCAAGTGCAACCCGAGTAAAATTTGGACCCTCTTTGCAATCTAAAAGTGGCAGTCTCGCCGAATATCTCGAGGGTGATGAACCTCCGCAGAACCTCCGGAAATGGCAGGTATTACCCACTTGGAGTGACGTAATGTCCAGTAAAAGGTCCGTACGAAATTCAAAGACATTTTCAGAAAATTTCTAAGACATTTTCAGAAAATTTCAAGGATATTTCCAGAAAATGTTAAGGACATTTTTAAAACTGTCATAGACACTTCCAAGTTGTTTTAGGCCGGTAATAAAAACCGAAAAAAGATGAAGCCATGAATAATTGTAATATATTTATCTTTCAGAACATAAGACTACATATTACAGAATCACAGATTCTTTATATCCAATAATTTTTTGGTTTCAAATATTTGGTGTAAGCAATTTTGTTTTTTAATCAAAGCTTTGGATTTTTTCTTTCATTGTATCTTCGCCGAAGCGAGCTGATTCTTTCAAGGCTTCGTCTATGATTTTTGCTTTCTTCTTTACATATTTTTTAACGTTCGTTGCTGGTGATATTTTGAAATAAGATTAAATTTGAGAGGATATGAAAAATTCAAAGACACGGCGTAAAATTCAAAGGCATTCAAGGACTTTTTAAGGACAGGGAAAATTTAGAACACTGGACACCATGAGTAAACGGAGAAAACCTTGGTTTCAATTTTGTATGACTGGACCTCCAATTAGGTTTTACATAGTGAGATGAGGTTCTTAGACCCATGTATGAACCTTTAAAAGTGGCATATTTTACCCATTTTTGATTCAACAAAGGGTGTTTGAAGGGTCTACATTTCAACTCGAAAATATAGTCTCAAATTGCAATTCAATCCAATCGGGTATTGTAAATTAATATTGCAGCCATTTTATCGATGCAACGAACTACGTATTACTCAAACTACCAATACCACAGATATTTCATTCACTTCTAAAAGAAGTGTATGTTTAATACATATTTACGACGGTGTAAAAAAACAGCCAGGAAAAAAACCCCGTTGAAAAAGAAGCATGGAAAAACGGTCGATAAAAAAAATCCATCAACAAAGTATTGAATGAGAAAGAAAAACAGTGTGTTTTTGATCAACTTTATTTCTCTGCGTGCCTTTTTTTTCTAGATTCATCTACGATAGACACATATTACTTCATAATCTTTAAGAATTCTGATGTAGAAATGATAAAAACATGTATGCCCTTGACTATATGCATGAGCTTTCAAGATTGTGTGAAAGGATATTTAATTTAGTTGCGTACACCTGTTACATAGAAGCACCACATCGACGGCTCAACTCGTGGTGGTTAGCTGCTACGATTTAATCCACAACTGCATGAGCCTGAACTCAGAGCAATGAGCAACAAGGCTCCCTGACACCGATCGATTACCGTTCGACAATTGTCGTGTCATCGACGTCAATAAGACGACGTTGAGGACAACAGCGTAACAACAGTTTGTGTTGGCAACCCTGCGGGTTTATGTATAACGGGTCCAATGAAAATAGATCGAATTTACTTGGTAATATAGACTCCGAGAGATCTTTTGTTGCATTCTATATTACAAACGTTTCTTGTTCCAATGTTTGAATTTACGGCTATAATTATAGTGTTCTAATAATGGATTGTGGATGTTTATTTATGGTTTACATTATTTGAACCGCGTTTGATACAAAATACTAACGAGTTCTTCTGTGATGGTGATATAACATTTTTTTGAAAAGTAGTCATTAAGGGTTTATCAATCTTCGCTGAAATTAAATGTAGTGCTAATCAAGTTGAAGTTAGGTGCAAATATTATATGAGACTAAAAGCTAAAAAGTTTTCGGTATTGCATGAATCTGTGTAGGAATAAACTTGAATTTATCAAGGGATAAGTATATCCGAAGTGATTACTGTTCGACAATTTTCGTGTCATCGACGTCAATAAGACGATGTTGAGGACAAAAGCGTAACAACAGTTTGTGTTGCCAACCCTGCGGGTTCATGTGCAACGGGTCCAATGAAAATTTGCGGGTCCTTTTCTTGCATTCTGTACTAGAAACGTTTCTTGTTCCAATGTTTGAAATTACGGCTATAATTATAGTGTTCTAACAATGGATCGTGGATGTTTATTTATGTTTTACATTATTTGATCCTACAACAAATGCGTTTGATACAAAATGCTAACGAGTTCTTCTGTGATGGTGATATAACATTTTTTTGAAAAGTAGTCATTAAGGGTTTATGAATCTTCGCTGAAATTAAATGTAGTGCTAATCAAGTTGAAGTTAGGTGCAAATGTTATATGAGACTAAAAGCTAAAAAGTTTTCGGTATTGCATGAATCTGTGTAGGAATAAACTTGAATTTATCAAGGGATAAGTATATCCGAAGTGATTACCGTTCGACAATTTTTGTGTCATCGACGTCAATAAGACGATGTTGAGGACAAAAGCGTGACAACAGTTTGTGTTGGCAGCCCTGCGGGTTTATGTATAACGGGTCCAATGAAAATAGATCGAATTTACTTGGTAATATAGACTCCGAGAGATCTTTTGTTGCATTCTATATTACAAACGGTTCTTGTTCCAATGTTTGAAATTACGGCTATAATTATAGTGTTCTAATAATGGATTGTGGATGTTTTTTTATGTTTTACATTATTTGAACCTACAACAAAAGTGTTTGATACAAAATACTAACGAGTTCTTCTGTGATGGTGATATAACATTTTTTTGAAAAGTAGTCATTAAGGGTTTATCAATCTTCGCTGAAATTAAATGTAGTGCTAATCAAGTTGAAGTTAGGTGCAAATGTTATATGAGACTAAAAGCTAAAAAGTTTTCGGTATTGCATGAATCTGTGTAGGAATAAACTTGAATTTATCAAGGGATCAAGAGTCGCGGTAGCGACTCGACGCCAAGTTAAAAAAGAAATTAATAAGTATATCCGAAGTGATTACCGTTCGACAATTGTCGTGACATCGACGTCAATAAGACGACGTTGAGGACAAAAGCGTAACAACAGTTTGTGTTGGCAACCCTGCGAGTTTATGTGTAACGGGTCCAATGAAAATAGATCGAATTTACTTGGTAATGTATACTCCGAGAAATCTTTTGTTGCATTCTGTATTAGAAACGTTTCTTGTTCCAATGTTTGAAATTACGGCTATAATTATAGTGTTCTAATAATGGATTGTGGATGTTTATTTATGTTTTACATTATTTGATCCTACAACAAAAACGTTTGATACAAAATACTAACGAGTTCTGTGATGGAGGTATAACATTTTTTTGAAAAGTATTCATTAAGGGTTCATCAATCTTCGTTGAAATAAAATGCAGGATATGAAGGTAATTGCCCTGCTACACGGAGAGAAGGATCTGATAAAATGTACCAGACGCTATAGTAAAAATTATCAAACGCGCCTGGTATTGGGAAGCCACAGCCGCCACCTGACGAAAAATACGAGAACTATGAGAATTTCTACCATATACATAGAATGATTAAGATGTTTCTATGGACGATGCACTGTAAATGCCATTGTTCTGAAATTCTTACAGAATGTGCGCCAATAATTTTAAAAAATTTCTGAAGAATTTGACTTTGATCGCCTACAGTACTACGGAAATATTCAATGTCAAATGTGTTCATGCAGTATACGCCATAGGTTACACTCGCTTAGAAAGAATAGATGATGAAATGAAAAAAAAAAAAAAAAAAGCCAAAAAATTGTGTCGAGAAGAGAATTTTCTTCCCCAACTTGTGTCCAAATTTCAAGTCGATTGCCTACTTTAGTTTTGAGACATCATCAGAGAAAGTATCTGTTCTCTCTCTGACTCATGCATTTTCGTTCACTTTCATTTGTCTTGCATGGAAAACAATTGATATCGGCTTCTCTGACATCCGCGTAGCGGGCGCCCATAGGAGCACCCATTGATGTAAAGCCGAAACGTGACCGTCACGTGACAGTTATATGACTGTCACAGAACCGTCACATGACGAGAGTTAAAATGAAGAACATGACAATAATGACCAAAATCCGAAAAATAAGGTGCGCATGCACACATCGTGCCGGAGAAAATGACAAAAAGTATCGTGACCGTCATTTTACATCTATATAGATGCACGTCATGTGGGTCATGTGACATTACATGAATGAAAATGACGGTTATGTGACATGACGTGAATGAAAATTACGGTTATGTGACATGACGGTCATTTTTACTTAGAAAAATCGGCAAAATTGAAAATGACGTCACATGACGTCACGTGACGGTCATAATGACGCGTCACTGACGCAAGTCGAAAATGACGGTCATTTTACATATCTGGGAGCACCTTCACAATATTTCGTGGTATAGACCCATGTAGAAATCAGTCCGGGTCCCCGTTTGAAACTCGATCCAGGTCGGGATTGGCTCGGGTTTCCATAAATGGGTTATCCAACTTGGAATCTGAATAGATCCCAAATTGATTTCCGGTTACGCACTCGATGATAGTTTATCATCGATTAGGATTTACTAGGGTTACCCTAAGAGAGATGTGCTATTTAGAATCGAAATGGATTTCAGATCGGGACCCAATTTTGAACGACGAGCTGTATTACCGTGCATCGGGATTTGTTACGGTTACCCTAAGAGGGGTTCTACTTGGATTCTGAATAAAATCCAGATCGTCTTCCCGTTACTCAACGGTTTGTGCGGAACTAATTTTACTTCACCCTTTATGTGGTAAAATGTTGTAGATTACACGTACGAAAAACCTTTCCCTAACTCGCGTGATTGTAACAACGTGTGCGGTTCATGAGTCCCCAGACGCGTCCTTGTCGCTGCCCATGCAGAAATTTCGACAGGGATCCAGCTGGAATCAGCTTGGTATTCCCATCTTTCGACAAGGATCTAAGTGGATCCAATCTAGTATGCCCATCTAACGGCTGGAATACAGTCAGCCATCGGATCGGATCCCAGTTCGAGATCCCGATCGGAATCCAGTTTCCGCGCGTTACATTCCATGTCTGGAATCCGATCCGATGACCGACTGGAATCCGAACGGAAGATGGGAATACCAGGCAGGATCCTGCCGGATCCCTGCCGAAATTTCTGCATGGGGATTCTCGTAGTTCTCGTACTTCTTGATAGGTGGCGTCATGGCTCTCCTGTACCAGGAAGTTACGATACTTTTTCTTCCTCATAGAGGAAGTTTTGTTTTTACTAGATATATGGTAAAAAGTAGCAGATCCTTCTCTCCGTGTATTAGTGCTAGTCAAGTTGAGATTAGGTACAAATGTTATGTGAAACTAAAAGCTAAAAAAGTTGTCGGTATTTTATGAATCTGTCTAGTAATAAACAATTGAATTTATCAAGAATTAAGTATATCCGAAGTGCTTTATAAAAATGAGATGAGCTTTGTTCCCAAATTGAGTTACGCTGATGTGCCATTCTAAAACTAATCTCATCTACATAAGCATCTTTTTGTAAAACGAAGTTTTATCAAAAAGCGACAGTCTTGGTTAATACAGTTTTAATTTCATAGTTTTTACATAAAAATGTATTGTTTATTGCAAAGCTACATACGTAATGAAGAATATAACTCAAATTTAACTTTTTATCGAATACATATTATAGATAGATTAAGACAATTACCGTATTAAGTCGTACATTTAGAACGAATAACCGAATTGAGTACCTGTGATTAAACCGAAGAATTACCATCCGCTGACGGTCAATTTGTTATAGTTTTTTTTTAATTCCATCATATTTTGCATGCAAAATTAATATAATTTTCGAAAATTACAACAGTCATCTGATTATATAATGAGATGCAGAAATTTTTGTACTCTCTTAAAACTAGACGATTTTCAGAGGAGCACATTAAGTGCATGTGTTTGAAGTTGGCGTTTAAACAAAATTACGGCCGCGATAATTTTCCCTCGTCAAATAGCGATGAGGTGGCAGTCGAATGACAAAAATGAACTTGTCACAATTTCGAGTCGTAACTTTAGTTAAGCCTGGGGGCCCAATGAGTCTTACAATCGCGCGATAACTCCAGAGTTAAGGAGAAAACGAAAAAGAAGCCGCCGAGCACTTGTAATGCCATTAGCAACTTCACGAACCTCACAATTCAATATAGTTTTTCTTTTAAATACACTTCGTTCCAACAGCTTGCAAGAAACTTAGTTCTGAGTTTACCTGAGTATTGTAATTGTAATATTAAAACATATTGAACTTACGTGTATCAAAAAAAAAGAATGAATACAAGAAATTAAATCAAATAAAATCAAAAGTTTTTCCATAATTGTTCCAAGAATTCTAATAACTTTTACGTATTAATAATGATCCCCATTAATTTACGAAATTAATTTAGGGATTCCCTAAGTAGAGCCACGTTTTGTCTATAAAGATTTTTTTCTTTGTGCCCGGAAATGCATTTCGAAAGCCACTAAAAAAAGAGAAGTAGTAACATGTAAAAATGTGCAACAATGTATTTGCCCGACTCGAAGGATCTCCATTGTTAAAAAAGACTGGAAGTTTTTATACATAAATTCATCAATTAAATTTATTCTACAATTGTGAACCAGAATTAATGTACTTTTACTGTAAAATTAAAGCAAATTATTAAAATGTTTAATAAAAAAAATTGTTAATGCTTAATTAAAAACGTACTTTTAATATAACATTAATGAAAATTATTGAGATTACTGTGCCATACATTAACTTCACATCTGATTTGGGTATAAAATTTATTATACCAGTTTATGCGTAAAAACATTCAATACTTTTTTTACATTAATTTCTCAGTAAAATTTTTTACAGCGTATGCTTTGGAACGGTGCCCGGGTTTCTACTGCTAGTGTCCTCAAAAACTACTAGTGTTTTATCTCGTTATTCGTAATCCGTTCATAAAATTTGGAAAAAAAAAAATTCTCCCGTAAAAGAATTTTATTTTTAGTTCCTATTCTAAACTTTCCCCCATTTTCGTTCTAGTCGCAAAAATTTCGTTTTTGGACAGAGAATTTACTATAAAAATATTGAAAAAACTCATCGACGTACTTTTAGAAGGATTCAAGTTTAGGGTATTTTTTAAACATTTTAAAAAATTTTCTTTTATTTTTAGCTGCTAATCTAAGTCTCACCCCACTCTGGGCCTAGGCTCAAAAATTTTGTTTTTATACACAGAGTTTACTGTAAAAAAAAATTTCAAAATCGTCGACGTCCTTTTTGAGAAAATCAAATTTTCGGTAATTAAAAAAAACACAAATTTTTTTTAGAAATCTATAAAACCATCTAGTGTTTTTTTTTATATTGCTCTTGTTACGTCCGGGCATATTTTTGATTATTAAAAATAAAATAAAATAAATAAATAATTGTAAACATTATTTAACGAATAAATTTTATTAAATAGAATTTTTGAAATCTTCATTGTTTTAAATAACAATATTATTATTCTTTTTGTAACACCCAGTAGCGCTTCTCGCTACTGTATTTTAGCTTTCATCAGCATTCCCACGGTGATTAGCAGGGCAGCGCGCACCCACGAGATGTGCGATGTCCTGCATCTTTAAAAAATGTATCACTGCGCTGTGGTCTTCCACTGTAGTTTTAGGAGATTTTTTGAAGTCAGTGTTGCGCGGCGGCTCGACCTGTATGGTCGAGTCGTCAAAAATATATAATTTCTAAGTCTTACTCCGGGGGCACACTAAGCTGGTCGACCCTCGTCAACAATTAACAAATTTAAACATTATAAAACTCAAACCATTATAATTTAACTCCCGTGAATAAAATTTATATTAATTGTTTTTTTTTAAAAGGTGTATACAATTATTCAATCACCCAGTCGCTTCCTCCAACCCCTGAGGCGGCACAATCCGTTCAAAAATGGAGGAACAAATAAATCAATTTTCATTTGTTGCGTCTTTGCCACAAAAATAATAAAATAAATTAAAGCTATGACGTAACAGCTCTACATCTCAAAAGAAAAAAAATATATGTATATGCGAGTCGCGACCCTGTCAATAACCGGTGGAATGCCCCATATATAACACGCATTGACAATTGGCCATCGACCAAGGTCCTTCAGCGACAACAAATATTATTATCACTTGTAATATCACAAGAGCTTTGAAATTATCGGATATTTCCTGACAGGTTCGTTGCAAACAAATGAACGAGTCAAGTTTTCCAGGCTAAAAAGTTTATTTGTTTGCAGGGAACCTGGAGGGAAATATCAGATTAATTTCGAAGCTCGAGTGGTATTCGGGGAATTATTTTTTCTATTCAACTTGCGACAAATGGAATTGCACCATGAGACAAAAATTATCATTCTTAAAAAGAAATTTCATAATCAGAACAAAAACCTTTTAATTCATGTTTAAAGTATTGCAGTTAAATACACAATTGTTATAGACATTTGTATATTGATTCCAGACTGAGGTTTTCGATTTAATCGTATTAACAGGGACATTTCCCTTTACTTTTTCATCAATAGTTTGCAAGGATTCAACTTCAAACCTACTCATATCAAATAAAAATCCTTTGACTGCCACAACAAAATTCAATCTGTCAGTTTGACAGATGGTTGACGCGGCTAAATGATTTTTTGTTTTATATATATAACCAACACGAAAAAATATCAAAAAATTATCAGTATAATACCGTGTAGCTTGCCCCACGTGACGTCGAATGGTGCAATTCCATTGGTCGAAGTTTGGATGGGAAAAATAATCACATGTAATACCACAACAGCTTTGAAATTATCGGATATTTCCTGACAGGTTCGTTGCAAACAAATGAACGAGTCAAGTTTTCCAGGTTAAAAAATCACGAGCGCGAGTGATTTTTCTGGAAAACTTTACGAGTTTATTTGTTTGCAGGGAACCTGGAGGGAAATATCAGATTAATTTCGAAGCTCGAGTGGTATTCGGGGAATTATTTTTTCTATTCAACTTGCGACAAATGGAATTGCACCATGAGACAAAAATTATCATTCTTAAAAAGAAATTTCATAATCAGAACAAAAACCTTTTAATTCATGTTTAAAGTATTGCAGTTAAATACACAATTGTTATAGACATTTGTATATTGATTCCAGACTGAGGTTTTCGATTTAATCGTATTAACAGGGACATTTCCCTTTACTTTTTCATCAATAGTTTGCAAGGATTCAACTTCAAACCTACTCATATCAAATAAAAATCCTTTGACTGCCACAATAAAATTCAATCTGTCAGTTTGACAGATGGTTGACGCGGCTAAATGATTTTTTGTTTTATATATATAACCAACACGCAAAATTATCAAAAAATTATCAGTATAATACCGTGTAGTTTGCCCCACGTGACGTCGAATGGTGCAATGCCATTGGTCGAAATTTGGATGGGAAAAATAATCACTTGTAATATCACAAGAGCTTTGAAATTATCGGATATTTCCTGACAGGTTCGTTGCAAACAAATGAACGAGTCAAGTTTTTCTGGAAAACTTGACGAGTTTATTTGTTTGCAGGGAACCTGGAGGGAAATATCAGATTAATTTCGAAGCTCGAGTGGTATTCGGGAGATTATTTTTTCTATTCAAATTGCGACAAATGGAATTGCACCATGAGACAAAAGTTATCATTCTGACAAGGAAATTTCGTAATCAGATCAAAAACCTTTTAATTCATCTTTAAAGTATTGCAGTTAAATACACAATTGTTATAGACATTTGTATATTGATTCCAGACTGAGGTTTTCGATTTAATCGTATTAACAGGGACATTTCCCTTTACTTTTTCATCAATAGTTTGCAAGGATTCAACTCCAAACCTACTCATATAAAATAAAAATCCTTTGACTGCCACAATAAAATTCAATCTGTCAGTTTGACAGATGGTTGACGCGGCTAAATGATTTTTTGTTTTATATATATAACCAACACGCAAAATTATCAAAAAATTATCACTTGTAATACCACAAGAGCTTTGAAATTATCGGATATTTCCTGACAGGTTCGTTGCAAACAAATGAACGAGTCAAGTTTTCCAGGTTAAAAAATCACGAGCGCGTAGCGCGAGTGATTTTTCTGGAAAACTTGACGAGTTTATTTGTTTGCAGGGAACCTGGAGGGAAATATCAGATTAATTTCGAAGCTCGAGTGGTATTCGGGGGATTATTTTTTCTATTCAAATTGCGACAAATGGAATTGCACCATGAGACAAAAATTATCATTCTGACAAGGAAATTTCATAATCAGAACAAAAACCTATGTTGCATCCAACACATATTTTCTCTCTGCACAAAATGCAGTGAATTGCGCCCAAATCGATTTTTTACTCTTTTCTGTATTTGCCGGGACATTTTGTTTTATTTTTTTAGCGATGTTCTGAAGCGATTCATCACCAAATCGCTTTTTTGACTCACTCATATTGACGATCGTTAATAGTACCTTGACGTTTTAAAGATTCGCAGAGGTTACAAGTGTCAAAAAAATTATTGTTTATCGCTTAGCAACCGAGCCGGGAAATTTTCGAAAAATTATCGATATAATTTTACCCTAGCTGTACCACGTGATGTTGAATACCGCGCTCTGATTGGTCGAAATTGGAGTTGAAAAAATAATCAGTATAATACCGCGTAGCTTGCCCCACGTGACGTCGAATGGTGCAATTCCATTGGTCGAAATTTGGATGGGAAAAATAATCAGCAAAATAAATAAAAGTTAAAAGATGCCTGATAAAAGTTCGTGATATAATTTATTTATTTTTCAACACTTGATCAACGTTTGGGATATAAAGTTTAGCATGTAAAACTGGCCGATGGACTCGTAGGATATTATACATTGAGTACAGTATTCGTGCGAGAGTTGGTTCGTGAAGATATGTAGGCGAGCACGAACAGTGAACAGGGAACGTATAGTTGAAGCTACTCATGTAGGTCGTGGAGCTCATTTCGTGCACAATATCACGTGCGACGTGTCGTCGCCGACTTGGTCGTGGTGTTCGGTGTCGCCGTGGTGTTGTATATACTATATACACAGAGCGAGTGGTCATTTATATATTGATTTTCTTTTATTAAGCCCTAACGCGTCCGCGACACCCCAAGCTCGTTTTCCCTCAGTTCACTCAGCTCGTACCCTTTTCTCCGCATCGTCCTGCCATAGGCTCCTCCTCCCTCCTTCCACCATAACCATATTCCCTTCTCCAAGCCACCCAGCCTGTGAACGCGCAATGATTAGACGCTATCGGGTATGCGGAAGTCTGCAACCGTTGCTCACTTGCCTGTTCGCTTGTTCGCTTACTCGCGTTTGCCTTCTCTCGACGCTAGAGAGAATCAGGCGTTGTAGAATTCACTTGTCTTGTCGTACTCTATAGAATGCTATTAGTACGTACTATATTACAACCGCCCAGCAGCCACAAATTAATCCACGGCTATGGATATATCGCTGACTCAAACGCTCAAATATTTAAGGCGGTAAACGGTATTAATGTAGGAGAGGCTGATTTTCAGGCATTTTTTCATGAATTTTTTTTAGTGTGAAATATTAATTGGAATTTGATACAACTTTGACATTATTTTATCGATATTTTGAATTACATTTACACATTTTTTCAAGTGATTTTTTACGAAAATGAATTATGGGCTGTTTCCGACCAAAATTCAAGTTCGTTGTTCGCGGGAAATGTGGAGGTCGCAATTTTTATTTGAAAGCAAAATGGTTGGTTTTTTTACATTATTGACATGTTTTCTAAGAATATGAACCTCATTGCGAGTAAAAATTGCAGAAATTGAAGTGTTTACAGGTGTGTGAAAAAAATTTCTCGATTTTCAGCATTTTTTCTTTTTTTCAATGGGCAGTCGGTTTCAGGCTCATAAAATCGGAACGAATTCGAATTTCGCTTTGAAATTTTGACAACGTATTCTTAAATAGTTCTACTAATAATTTATGTAATAAAAACAATTCGATTTTTTAAAGATCCTAATGTAGTTTTCCCCCTTAAGCTCAATGGTGGTGACCACGAATTTATTGACTCGAATTTACAATTACAATTTAAATGGTTTACAACTCGAAAAAGTACACCGAGAGAAAAAGTTTCCTTGATTTAAAGAAATTTCATACAAATCCCTACGTATGAAACATTTCTTTCAAATCAATGAAATTATATACTTAGGCTAATATTATATTTTCATTTGAATGATCAGAAATTCAATGACATGTAGTAACATTGAATTAATGGAAATTTTCGTTGAACCAAGGCACCATTTTTCATTAATTTCAAAGAAATCGTCTTGGAGACACTAAAAGAAAAAACGTAACCTACAAAATGACATGTCGCTAAAGGAATAACAACACGGCAGCGGTCGCTTTAAAAAAAATTGCATGCCTTACTAGAGACAAAAAGGTTATAGAATTAATTTATTTCAATATACACCGATATCTGCCTACATATTCATATTTTTCGCGACTAATGACTCAACGCGACTGACGAATCGCGTTAAGGGGAAGGAGTCAGGTAAAAAAAAATGATTTTGGAAATTCAATATCATCCAAATCCTATTGCATATAAAAATGCCCAACGCACTGTATTGTTGGTACTCGATGAAAGGATTTTTTGACTGTTGGCTGACTTGCATATGCTTTTCAATATTATCTTAAGCCAAGTTCTTAGGTTTTCCATTCTGCGCATGATTCAGATCAAACTACTAGGCAGATTGGGATGGTTGATGTCTCATTTTCTTCTTCATGAAAAGATACACCGGCTAAATGGAGCAAATGTTAATAAAAGGTAATATTTTTTAAGTGACACAATTATTAGTAAATACATTTTATGCTGTTTTCTAAATCAGTGATTAACTTTGCTTTCAGAATGAAAAAAAAATAGTTTGCTCCATTTAGCCGGTGTATCTTTTCATGAAGAAGAAAATGAGACGTCAACCATTCCAATCTGCCTAGTAGTTTGATCTGAATCATGCGCAGAATGGAAAACCTAAGAACTTTGCTTAAGATAATATTGAAAAGCATATGCAAGTCAGACGACCGTAAAAAATCCTTTAATCGAGTACCAACAATATAGTGCGTTGGGCATTTTTATATGCAATAGGATTTGGATGATATTGAATTTCCAAAATCAATTTTTTTTACCTGACTCCCTTCCCTTAATCGTTAGCGGATCGGGTGCCGTAAATGAAACCGTTTCTTTGAATTAATGAAACTCTTTATTTGAAATTCAAATGCACTATTTCATTGAAATCGAAGAAATATTTCGATAAAGTTAATGAAAAAATTCAATCTACCTATTTGTTTGGAGTCAATGAAAACTTTTTCTCACTGTATTTAAATTGCGATTCAATTGCTTTTTTCGAGTGGAAAACCATTTGGAAAAGTATTTAAAATCGTGCTTTGAAATACTTTATCAATTGGAAAACCATTCGAATTGTAATTTTGACTCAATGTCCACTTTAATTCCTCATAAATGAAGCTTTCCCTCATGGAAAATGAAATATATCCAAAAATATATCTGATATCACGAACTTTTTGACAGATTATACATTTTTCTTATAGATTTTGGATATACCTTAGATATATATTTCGTATATATCCTTAAATATATCCGATATATATTCAGTGATGGTATATATCTAATTTAATGACGATCGGTAGAAGTGCAGTTCGGATTTTATATAAATGATCTATATACAATTTATACATAAACTGAACTTCACAGTTGGTCTTATATATAAATTGTATATAGAGTTTATATAGACTGTGTATGTTCAATTCTATATATCGGACTATATATCATTTTTTACTTGGGTTAAATAACGCGAGGCATTACATTCGTATCCTACAATAACAATAATATTATTCGCAGAAATTTGGTGATAAGATGATTCGTCATCGTAATCTACCAGACATCATTCCTTCATCGATGCGTTGATCAAACGCTCACTGTCTAGCAGATGCCAGTGGTTCGATATCCAAGTAAAAAATTTATATATCGTTCAACATATGAAATTGGATATATACTGTCTGTATAAACTCTATATACAATTTATATATAAGACCAAATGTTTGGATTTTGGAAATTGGGTTTATGTACAAATTGTATATAGATTGCATATAGAGCGTATGGGGCATTCCATCCCGATTCGACCTGGGTCTGACCCTCGAACTCCCCGATTTGTCTCATCATTTTTTGTAGGATTGGTTAGATCCCCAGCTGCACCAGATTTTAATTTTTTTATTTTTTCGATGCAATGTTTTTTTTTTAAATTACATATCGAATGCCATAATTTAAAAATCTGTAAAAAATCATAAAAATACTTTGTTGAATATCAACATTTTCTACCTTATAGCCAAAGCGGGGAAGATTTCTCTTCATATAGTTTTTGAGCTTTTTTAATTCTAAAAATTAGAAAAAAAATCAATCTACTATGGACGACTTCTCAAACATTTCTGTATATGAAACTGTGGTTTTCAGATTCTTTCATTATGGCATGCTGGTGCTAGAATGTGGCTTGTATGGTGCTAGAATAGCCTTAGTTCAGGAAAATTTGATGAATTCCTAAAAATCTGAGAAAATTCTAAAAAAATTCGAGTGTACATAAATAAACATTTGACCAGTCGCCTGTAGTAGATTAATTTTTTTTTCTATTTTTTAATAATTTTTTAAATCACAAAAGCGTAAAAACTATAAGAAAAATGTTGCCCACTTTGGCTATAAGCTAGAAAATTTTGATATTCAACAACGTATTTTTCAGAATCTTTTCATGTTTTTAAAATATGGCATTCGATATGTCACTTAAAATAAATATAAAAGAAAAATTGCATAGAAAAAATAAAAAATAAAATCTGGTGCATTTGAGGGTCTAACCAATCCTTCAAAAAATTACGAGTCAAATCGGGAAGGTCGAGGGTCAGACTCAGGTCGAATCGGGATGGAATGCCCTGTACACGGAGAAGAGATGGAATACCCGTACACGGAGAAAAGATGGAATGCCCCGTACACGGAGAAAAGACGGAATGCCCCGTACACGGAGAAAAGACGGAATGCCCCGTACACGGAGAAAAGTTGTAGGAACCATGGAATTGATAGTGCCAAACAACAGTCATGGTAGAATATGACATTAGCAAGTTATTGAGTGTCAGAATCAACCGATTGGTAACGCCAAACAAAAGATTGGTAATGCTAAACAACCGATTCGTAACGCCAAACAACCGATTGGTAACGCCAAACAACCGATTGGTAACGCCAACCAACCGATTGAAAACGCCAACCAACCGATTGATAATGTCAATCAACCGATTGGTTCCAACCAACCGATTGGTAACGCCAACCAACCGATGGGTAACGCCAACCAACCGATTGGTAACGCCAACCAACCGATTGGTAACGCCAACCAACCGATTGAAAACGCCAACCAACCGATTGATAATGTCAATCAACCGATTGGTTCCAACCAACCGATTGGTAACGCCAACCAACCGATGGGTAACGCCAACCAACCAATTGGTAACGCCAACCAACCGATTGGTAACGCCAACCAACCGATTGAAAACGCCAACCAACCGATTGATAATGTCAATCAACCGATTGGTAATGCCAACCAAACTATACATCTAACGCTCCAAGCATTTAAAGGTTGGTTTTCTCCACTAACTTTTTTTCTCCGTGTATGTAGATTATATATACCCAATCCTATGATTAAAACTATATAATTTTTTTTATATACTCTATATATCATTTTTTTACTTGGGTATATTTCGATCGAATCGAGCCGTTCACCAGACTATGGGCGGGATAATAACCCAAGTGGCTTACTCATCGATTGCATCACCGGCTAATCACACTCGTGGTGCCGAGGAAGCAGAACTATATACGAGAGGGGGAAATCAGACGGTGGTTATCACAGATCTCTCCCAGGCCGGCGTCTACAATGTTACCGGTGATAATGTGTGTTCGCAAGTTTAGTTACGACTTTTACAACGTAAAAATATAGACCCTATGTACTTTAATTGCTTGAAAATAATTAATGACTGTTCAATATAAAAAAGATTATGAGTCATTGTCTTTCAGTTCAGTCAGTGTAAAAATATAGAACCTACATACTTGAACTACTTGAAAATAGTAAATGAGTATTCACTATAAAATAGATTATGAGTCATTCTCTGTCAGGTCAGCCATTGCATCTTCTGATAAACTTTTTTTAACCCCTCCAAATAATTTCTCCTCACCCTACCAATTTTTTTTAGGTTTTGTACACACCACTGTAGGTTATATAAAATAAAAGGCAAAGTAGAAAGTATATGGATAAACAAAAAAAATATATAAAATTGAAAAAATAATTGTATCTTTTGAAAAACTTTTTTAACCCCTCCAAATAATTTTTCTTCATCCTACGAATTTTTATAAGAATAGAATTTTATAAGAATTTTAATAAGTTTCCGACATATCGCTATAGGTTATACAAAATAACAGACAGAATAAAAAGTATCCGAATGAGCGACAAAAAAAAAAAAAATTAAGAAAATAAGTGGCTATATTTATGGAGGAAACCTCATATTATGGTGCGCCCATAGTATACATATATTAGCATGCGTCATGAATATTTGAAAAATTAATAATAAATGGGTTTAGACAGAAAAAAAAATACTATATTGCCCCTCGCTCTCGAGTATAATTGTAGTCGTTAGCCGTTGACAGCTAGAAAATGAAGGCCCTAGCCATAAACCGTACGGGTTGTCCGCAATTAAACAAAAATTATTTGATATTTTGTTTAATGTAGCTCCCGAAAATGTTATCATTAGGATCATTAATTTCTAAAAAGCAGCGATAGATTATTTTTTATTATCCACTGAAAAAAAATTCCATTGCGGGCTGCCAAAAATTGCAATTTTATTTTACTTATTTTAGAGTTATTGTTTCGATATCGTATGGAATTGGAGGAATTAGAATTCAAATTAAGTTGATAACGCTTGTTTTCGGCAGACTGCAAACAATAGATTTTTTAAATCAATGACATTTTTTTTCAGTGTACTCGCAGGCGAGAGACGAAATTAAATGTTTTTTTTTTGCTGTAACTATTTAAAAAAATAATTTTTCAGAATGTTGTAACGCCCTTATATATTATTCCATTGTTATCCATGACCTCATTTTAGCGATTGTTATGCCGAAGGGAGAGCCAGTCTTCGTAATAGGGCAGACATAAAATAGGTCAACCGGAAATATGAGTTGCCACGTTCGGGAACATCCACAAATGATATGAGAATAATCCTCATTGTATCTTCTTAATAGTATGTAAATCGGACTTGTTCCTTGTTGTATTCTAACTTATATGCATCAGTAACGCACTTTGCGTTTTTTTTTATCGCGACACTTTTTCGGATGTATCAACGTAATAAATTATGAAGCAAAAAATGAAAAGGCGAAAAAAAAAATCAATTATGAACTTAGCTATAAAATAAAACATAACAAATTAAGAAGCAAAATTGTAAAAGAACAAAAAATCATTGATGAATTTGGCTATAAAATAAAATACCTCTGATGAAAATCTATTTTTGTGCTTGACCAGTGACATATTTTTTTCATGAAGGTAATTGATTTCATATGTGCAATTACAGAACCATTTAATGTTTACGATTTTTAGATGACTTGGTCTCTTTAAAGTAGTCCTTGCGCATTAACCTTTCTGAACTTTAAGACTTAACATTTTTTTATATAATAGTTGAATCCCATCGAAATGCAATTGCAAAATTTCAAGCTGGGTTATAGACTAAATTACCGAGAAAATAAATATTTAAAAAAGAATTCTTATGCATGGGCTCTTATAGGAAACTAACCGGATTCGTACCTCGAAACGAAAATTAACATGTATAAACTGAACTTTTATACAATATCAAATGTGCTATGGATTCCTTAGAGTATCACGATTCCGTATAAAATATAAAAAGGATGCAAAGTAGAACCTTGCACATTGCTTCCTCATTATTTTTCGCTTCTTACAAAGCTACCTCTATGAGGAAGTATGTTATTCAATTTTTGGCTTCCTCATAGAGGAAGCTTTGTAAAACACGAAAAATAATGATGAAGCAATGTGCAAGGTTCTACTTTGCATCCTTGTTTTAATTAGATAAATATACATGTTGTGGATTCGCTTTTTCTATTTCGTTATTGCGTTATTTCGTGATTATTAGAGCGTTTCCGAAGTGAATGTGATAATGTATATTTTTAAAAATAATTCAACATTCCATAAAATCAAAAATTTCATACCGTTCGTCACTAAATTATACATATATAATGGCTGAATATTGTTTCATTTATATACAAAATTTGAGCTCGCTATCTTAAGTTTTGCAAAAGTTACAATAGAGCGATAATGTCAATTTTTTAAAAAATGCAAAACATCATAAAATTTTTACGGCTCAACCGATCTTAACCAAATTCAATAGCGATCACCGGCATATGAAAGCTCAAATTCATACCAATTTTTAGATCAATATCTCGAAAATCGAAAGAGTTATCGCGTAAACAGACATTTTTCAAAAAATTAAAAAACACGTAATAATTTAACGATGAAGTGGATTTTAACAAAAATTTGTATGAACGATGAGGCTTGATCCCTCTATCTATGGTCCAAATTTCAGCTTGATATCTCAAGGCATTCTCGAATTATAAAGGTTTACATTTTTCGATTGTGTAACACACACACACACATACACACACACACACACACACATACACACACACACACACACACACATACAGACATTTTTTCTAAATCACTTTTCTCGATGTTTTGGACCATTCTGAGTGTACTAACATGAAAATGTCGAAAAAAAATTTTTTCACGAAAACAAAGCTTCCTCTATGAGGAAGCAAAAAGGGACGTTATCGAAGTATTTGGGTGTAATTCCAACGTCAAACACATCATCGCCACTCAGAAGTTACGGATAACCGGATGTAGCGGACGATGATAGAAATCAACATAACCTCCAGTGTCAACCGGCGCCGTTTCAACCTTGGTTTCAGCGACCCGATTTTTCGTGGCGGTTGTAGTCGTGGCGCAAAAATTAGATTTTCTATCTACTTTTTTGTTTGTTTTGTGTCACAAATTTACCTTTAAAACGACCAAATTTAGCTCTGACCGCGTGATGATACAATACCACTACGCGTTCAAGCGAGACTCTGATGAGATATTTTAGTTAATATAATTTATTTTTTTTAAAGTTTACGAAGCATCTACAAATACGTTTTTATTCTTACTGTGATTAATTGAATGTGTAGATATATAAAAATGTTAGCATTTACAGAATTTTCGGAACAGTGCATCAATTGACTAGTATGGCTCGCAAGGACTACCTTAAGGGTAACGAAATCCTCGTTATCTCATTTCATGGATTTTCTGCGTGAATAAGGAATTATCTACAAATACACAGTTTGTTGAAGTAAAAAGGTCATTTTTCTCCATGTAGGTTAATCTGAAGATTGGTTGCATAGCGGCATGTTTATTTGAAATTCCAACGCTGTATCAACGTCCCTAGAGGGCGTTGATTCACCCGGTCTGTCCTATAAAATTTAGATGAATGTCACGTCAAATAAAAAATGAACAGAAACCATCTGATCCATCTGATCCCAAGTAAAAAAATGGTGTATAGTCCGACATATGGAATTGGACATATACAATCTGTATAAACTCTATATACAATCGTTAAGCGTTGCTTTAGCCGTTTATGAAGGATATGTGGTATGAGGTGCTTCGGCGAATGACGGCTTATGACTTTAACTCAAAGTTAAAAATGTGACCTCGTGGTGACCGGACTCTCCGGTCTCAAAAGTTAAAAGTAAATACAAGTGCAATGTAAAAAAGCCATAGTGTTAAACTTCTAAGAACATAAAACACAGACAGGCTTAAGGTAGCTATGTCAGTACGCCTGAATCATAGATACTAGCAACTATCGTCATCGAAGAATAAAATTATTCATTCTTTCTGCATATTCCACAATTAAATTCTAAAATAAAAAAGTTTCATTCAATCATATTTCGAAATTGTTTCCACGTGCGTAATTAATTTATTTATGTTATTAAAACTAATTTGACTTGTGTCTTGACTCGTCCGCCATTGTCTCTGTAAGCACACGACACATCGTGGCAACACCGCAATATCGACCGACTGTTCGACCGGCATCGTACGTTACCGAAATGAAACGAGGTTAGGTTTGCGAAGTTTGTTTGGCAAATCTACTCTGTCATGTCGAATTCTCAACAAAAAAAAAACACGATGTTAGAGCTGATCGCGGAAAAAGAAACGGCCAATTCATTACGCGTAAAAGAAAAGCGTGTTTCGACAACATTCAGGCAACAAAAAAGCCGGATACAGTGAAGAATCGACGCAAGTGAAATTTGATCAACCGTCGAAAAATCGCATTGTCGACCTGAAAAAATTAGCTGAACGATTGTTCTCCTTTTTCTTGTAGGTAAAACCAACTCCCATAAAAATGAAAAATTCAAGAGTATCGATAGGTTGAAAAATCCGATTTCAGTTAATTACGTCGAATTTAGGATGCGAGCTATAATTTTCATTCATTTTCATTGCAGAACACTACCAGTATATACCGACCTATGATAACTGTCGCGTGTATAGCTGATGTGCAACGTTGCCAAACTTCGGCGCCATCTTGACCAGCTGGTAGAGATTGTTTTTGCACGACGCAATTTCTTGCAATTATCTTGCAATAACTCGCTGAAATGTCCGGTGACTATTACTTATTATGGTCGTATCGGTTACTTAAAAATCTACCGAAAACGTTGAGCTGTTTAGATGTTTTGTATTTCATTTCTGAAATGCTTTTTTTCTCTGTTCAAAAGTCAACTTTTTATATTTCTCCATATAACGTCATGTATAAAATTCTGTTTTAAAAAGTTATTTACTTAATTAGATATCCGGTAACGTATCTCGTAATTCCTCACAAATAAAAGATTAATACTCCGACTACAAGATATAAAAAATTCGGACGTATCTAACGTGTTTGCCTTCGCGTTATAACTACCTTAATCTATAAGACCGGGGAGCCCGCGGTCACCAACCACACCAAAAGCACAACGCGAGAAGAAAACGTCTATTTTGTCAAACAACAAACATTCAAATACGAAACATAAACAAAGTATGAGGTCACAAACTCATCGATTTACAATTTTTAATAATAATGGTTTCTGAAGAGGCCCTGATCAGGGTGAAACGTTAAACCACAAAAAAGAAAAAAGTCATAAGCCGTCATTCGCCGAAGCACCTCATACCACATATCTATATACAATCTATTTGCATTTTATATATGGGTCATTTCGTACCAAGTAGGCCATTCATTGGCCATCAAGCCACTTTTTCTGTAGTTTGTAAGCACAATAATGGAAATTCTGTGAAATTTTGAGAAAAATCAGAATGGTCTGTCTCAACGAAAATAAAATATTATTACTTTATTTTGTCAAATATTGGGGGAATTTTTTTTTTTACAAAGTACATTCAAAAATTAAAATTTTATAAACAGCATTTAAATACAGCGAAATGAAAAAGAAAAAAAAATCGTTATTAAATTTTGGGCAATCCATAAGTGCTAAAATTCTGAAATGATTTATGGATGATCGTGATACTCTAAACAACTTTTGAAAAAATTATGAACAATTTTTACGATCATGGTAAATTTGGGTGGCCCAATTGGTATGGAATGATCCATATAAGACCAAATGTGAAGTTGGGTTTATGTACAAATTGTATATAAATTGCATATAGAGCTTATGTAGACTATATATGCCTAATGCCCTATGTTTAATAAAAATATATATATTTTTTATATATGTATATACTGAGAGAAAAAATTGAACACAGCAATCATTTCTTTGAAATATATTTAATTGATTCAAATATTTTGGTATTTGAATTAACTATAGGGGTAGTGAAAATACCAATATATTGCGTTGAATGAACTCTATAAAAGAGCCGAATTATTCGAATGAAGAGAATCAATACTACAATTAAAGCAACTATATATTTCGTTGAGTCGAATAAATAAATGATTATATGCATTAAATACATATATATTTGAATCGATAATTTAGGCAACTATTAAACCATAACTGTAGATTTGTAGTCTATGCAACAATTTGAATAGTTATTTTAACTGAATTATTGGTTAAATTAACTACGTTATAGTTATTGCAACTAATTCTATAGTTGGCTTAACACAATGTCCTAGTTACTTTAACAGTGAACATATAGTGAAACCTTAGCTATTTTTTTATAGTTAGTGCAACTTTATTATTATGCTTTCAATGACAGTTTCAAAACTGTTAAATAATTTTTCAAAGAATACTATATTTGTGATGATGTTTTCTATGAATAGTACGTCGCATCTATCGCTAAATTTTAAAAACGAATATACTTTTTGTTACGATAATTATTATTAACTGTTGCATTGACGATAAATAATTAGTACAGATAACTTTTTGTAAATAGCTGAGGTTGTATTTCACTGTAAATTTATAGTTACCAGTATCTTTTTTTTCTCTTAGTGTACAAATTTGGGATATCCCACCCATGATCTTTTTTTTTTTTAGCGATTACGGCGCAAGAGGAGACATATTCTTTGAGACAACGGTTGCATCAACGACGAAGCTTCGGGCAACACTCAAAGTGTGTGCGAACTGTCGGAGGGACAGCCCGAGCGGTGAAAGTGTCGAATGACTCTACAGAATCTCCTTCGTCGCCGGAAGCTATGTCAGATATCCAGCCACCGCATCGTACGGGAAGTTTTATTGTGTTATGCAACTGTTACGTTCACATCACATCCGCGACGTACATCGATACATTCAATTGTAAGCCCCCCTTTTATTTTCTTTTCTTTCTTTTAATTTCTAATGTGGTAATTGGCTAAAGAAAGCCACAAGTGAGAAACTGGATAATAAACTTGAGAAATTGCGTCGATTATGAATTTAATTCACTCGAGAATGGAATTTTATAATCGCCAAAACGTTAATTTATTCCGATTATCACATGAGGCAGCTTTTTATGGGGCTTATGTATATTAACGTATATATATATATATATATGCGAATCTATTATACATGCATATTTATATTATCTTTCACCAACTGACGGCATCGGAGGATCTCGTAAACGAGCCGGCAGCGAGTTTGCCTGAAAAAGAAAGTCGATTGACCGGCAAAATATATATACCCGTTCGCCAGGCTCACTGTTCAAGACTGTAACCGGAAGTCACGCGGACACGGCGCGATTGCGATTCTAACGGGTTAACTGGGTTCCGGTATGACTACCGCAGCGAGTCTCAGCTTAGACGGCGAGACACGAATTCATTAAGAAATATTTATCGTCCTCAAGCTCGTTCATGCTTGCTTACCTACTAACCACGTGCCATTCGTTAGGATGAAGATATATTTATAATATGCATCTTATTTGGAAGCAATTTTCAGGGCTTCTATTACAATTAACAATTACATTACAATAATAATAACAATTTAATCATGAATTATATGGAGAAAAGGAATCCAATATTGTTTTAAATTTTTAAATAGCTATGTTTCTACAATAGATGAAAAATTATTTCTGAACATCATTACATAGTACACCGAAGATTTTAATGATTAAAATAAATGGGGACATTGATTGTTTTTTTATTGAAGCAAATGAATATTGATTTGAATTGATGAAAATATGCAATTTAAAATATCCCATTCTTGAAAGTATTTTGATCTCTATACATAGAATTAAGAATTATTTAATTGGCAATTCATGTTATATCATATTCCAGTCCAATACTTTTTTTATAGACTAAATTTAAAAAAAACAGCTTATTCGATTTAATGGAACCGTTTCTGAAATTTAAATAAATGGTACTTGAAATCACGGCTTTAAATAAGCCAATTATTACATAATGAAGTACTGAGCAGCATAAACAGGAGCTTGGTTGTGACAGCCTACAACTTGGTTTACTTAACTGGTCTTTCTTAACTGAATAATTATGGGTTACGACGCCAATTAACTATATAATAATTAATTGCTAAAATATAATTCATCTAAATTGTTGCTGCCGTAATATGAGAAGAAAGACAATGGGGGTATGCAAGTAGAGCGTCATTGCGCTCCATGATACAATCATTTAGGCGCGAGTTACAAACGCTCGGCAATCGAGTTGTCACAGACGATAATTTTTTTCTACAAGATCTGAATTTGCAGTTGATTATCATATCCCAAATGAATGACAATGAATTATGGGTGTAATTCGTATAATATCCATTATAATACTGTAAGTTTTAGTGATGCTGTGGCCGAATTTTGTGATCGGTGAGGATGGATAATCGTGCATTGGCTCGTAAAATTGGCTCGCCAATTTTGTTACGAGCCAATACCACTCGTTTTTAGTATGAGTTGAACAGACTCTGGTTGGTCCGTTTACTTTTGCTGCCTAGCGAATAGAAATTCGTGTCTGAGGAGCGGGAAAATAATTATGAATTTAAACTACTCAATCACTCAAATAAAACACAATTTAATTTAAACACTTTTAGTTTTAATAACTACTTCGATATTACTAAACACTTTTACAAAAATACACTAAATTTCATATTGTACCGCATATTTCAGCACATCAACTGGATGATGTGCCGGCCAAATTGGATGATGTTATTCCATTATGTTATAGTATATTACACACCTAGGGCAGTAAAGTAAGAAATGTCTCAGATCACATGTAATATGTGATCTGACATGAAACATGTGATCTGAGGCTTTCTTATTTACTGCCCGAGGAGTGTATACGATTTTTCTCATCGACGGAGCCGAAAACCGGGAACTTCGTTCCGCGCAGCGGAACGAAAGTTGTCGCTTTCGGCCCGGAGGTGAGAAAAAGTATTTTATGTCACACTGTGCTTAAAATGCGATTTTACGCACGCTTCGCGTGCGTTAAACTGCATTTTCTCACATCGTAACATAAAATATCGTTCGACACTCGTGCGAAACACTTTTTCTAACTCGTGTGGTTGCAACCCTCGCCTTCGGCTCGGGCTGCAAACTCGCACTCGCCAGAAAAAGTGTTTTCGCACTTGTATCGAAATATACTATTTCTTCATACTATGCCGAAAGTATGTCCCTCCTGCCACGATATCACGGCAGAAAGGCTAACTTTTATGTCTCGGTAGAGACGCGCATGCGCTCTGCGACAGCGGGCCGAAAGAAATTACTCGTGCACTGAGACCGGCCCACACACACACAAGACGGCCGAAAGTGAAGAGTCGCTCACTGTGTTCATACACATGTCATTCATGTGTTGGTCAAGCTATACACGTGCCCTCTATACAACGGGAGTAGTAACTTATTCGCGCGCATTAATACTCTATACATCTTGTCTGCATAACCTCAAAGTTTATTTACAATTGATGTATGCTAAAGTTTAACACTTAAGATAAATCAGTAAGTGATATATACTCGAAAACATACTAATAAAATTAGGCTTCCATAATCAAATTAATATTTTTTAGAAAAGTAGTGTCTATTCAGATGTATTTGATTTGATGCCTGCCCCCGACCAGCAACACTCGCTTCGCTCGTGCCGCAAATGTCGGGGCAGGCATCAATATCTTTCAATACAAAAATGCAATTTTTTTCGTACTTTTGGCCAAGTATAAAGCAAAATAGTATACACTACACAGGCAGAAATTTGAGAGCCCTGAACCGCACTCCATCATTGCGCGCAGTGCAGGAATCTCAACTTTCTGCCCTTGTAGTGTAATATACTATTTATAATACGTTTCGACCCTTGGTGTGGGTCCTTTTCAATATATACATATGACTGTATTAATTTTTACTTATATCTAAATGAATCTCTGGTCTCTGGTTTCTCTAGCTTATGTGTATCTTGCGTCTGTTATGGCTGTTTATTTGTGTTTGAGGTTACCTTATTTTGTTGTCAATTAATTCTCTTATTAAGTCACTACATTTGGACTGTTTATTAAGCCAGAGAAACCGGCGAGCAAATTATTCGTGACATGCCACGAATAATTTGCTCGCCGGCTTCGTCTCTGGCTTAATAAACAGTCCAAAGGTAGAGACTGAAATTGTCAAAATTGTTGTCAGTTTTCATGTGAATTGTTTTTTCATCGAAAACAACTTTTTTATTGGTGGGACCTAAAAATAAAAAAATACAGCTGAAATTTGGGCTGGCCTAGTATACATATTTATACTGATAACAAAAACACAAAAAAACAAGTTTTACATAAATGCCTATATCTTAATAATGTTTATATGTCTTTGTATATTATAATCTCTTTACAGGAGATCGGCACTTTTTTTACATTCCTCAGAATTAGTGAGGCACTTTTTTCAGCGTTTTTGGAAGCTTGGCTCGTTTGCGTGGTTCTTGTTTGTATAGACACTCTATTATAACATGTTCAACCGATAATGGGATATTGCAAGATATGCACTGAATTGGTGGAGATTGTGTTATAAGATGAATATGAGTCACGTTGATGTGGCCTATTTTGAGCCGCGTTAAAACCGTTCATTCCGTCCTGTTTTACGTCTCCGGACAATTATCCCATATATCAGTTACTGGCAAACAGTTTTGAGTCTGAATCGGGAAAATATATTCGGTCAATTGACATTTTTTACCGATGGCAAAATACTGGAAATCAACGTTAGCTCAAGAACTGAGAACACATTGAGCCAATCTTCGCATTTTGTACTGGCAAGAAGTTTTTCTCTGTTGACTCACTTACTGTATTTTGGTCGCCATTTTTTATTTCTGAATTCATACCTAAATATTATTCTCTTATTTTTTATATCCATGTCTCTTGAGATTTACTTGAAAATAAATTTTTGCAATAATGTAACGATGGAATTAAATATCCTCTTACAGAGGGAACGAATAATTGGTACAAATTAAGAAGTATTTAATATATTATACGACGAACATTCATTTTTAAATAATAGAACTCCCAATCCAACATTTGAGAATAGATGATGACACATCGTCGAGAAACTGCCACAAATCTTAGTAGTTTTTTAAAAATTGTTTTAGCTTTTCTGGTTCACTATAAAGTGCATATGTGGTTTCCCTTTTTTCAGGAATCTTTATTAGAAATGGGGAGTGTTATTTCCAAACTGGTTATAATCCTCATCGGAATTCTTGTTTTTTTTCTCTGCCAAAGATTGCGTAGACGCTTAATGGTATCTGAATCTTCAGTTACGATTCTCAAAGTCACTGAGTTATATGATAAGAGGGCGACGGTAGTAAGACTAGCGAGATACAACTGTGAGACTTGGAGTACAGCTCTAATTAACACACCTGTAACTCCGTAAGTCCTCTTTCCTTGCCCTCTTTAAATCTCAGTTTTCATCTAGACTCAGCTCGACTCTCCGGCCTCAGCAGTCATATATTTTGTTTATGCAAACCGTAATTACCAAGTTCATAGTTACTAGTAGTTTACTCGGTCGATATTTACTGAACTAACGAAAAGTTCTGACGAAAAGCGACACAAAGTTAGAGCACAAGATAATAATAATGAGATCATCTTTAAGGAACTCCTATCGCAACTTCACATTTGAATTTCGACGGTACAAATATATGGGCATATCCCACAAACCTTTGACTTTCGTGTAACTCGACTGCGGAATGCTATAGTAATTTACACAGAATGAATTACGCGGGTATCAAACTTTTACTAAGATGTACAAAGCATAATCTATCTGAAAAAAAAAATAATTTAATTTTATAATGCACCAATAGACTGTTTTATCCTGCTTCAAATGCCGAAATTAACAACGTTTTCGCTTGCAACTCTGATTTTCGCGTCACTTCGTACGGGTGTAGCATTGATATGCACCTTCAGAAAAATAAGAAAAAAATCATGAAATTCTGGTAAGGTGCAATGAACATAATGTACCTAATTGTAATCGCCAAACATGTCAGAAAATTAAGCGGTTATCCTGTGAACGTCTGTCACTCGGTTTCGATGGTGAACCTGACATCCACCGTTATATGGTGCAGGAATATCAGCACAAGCTAATTGAGCCAAACGAATTGGATGCACATAAAGGTAGGATCATCACGGATTGAATGAAGTGAAATTTATGTCGGAGGGTCAATTATTTTGCTCGCAACGTTCTGCGGCATGGATTCATATTGCTGCGTGGAGAATAAATGTCAGGTTTTTCGCATCGTTATCCGGCCAAACTAGTCAAGTAAGATAATTAAATTCCATCTGAGTACGTTATTCTTATCACGAATTCGATGTGCGCAGATGTGTCCGACCTCTCGACGAGAAACAATTTTTTTCTGGGTCAAAATGTATTCAATTGTCAGGTTCGAGAATGTCAGATTTATAAATTCGCATAATAAATTCAAACTATTATCGTTCCTAAATTATCTAAATTATATTTTGAGTTAGTAGAGTCATTACCAGTCGTACTTTTCATTTTCTGCATACGAATTGAGTAAAAATGAATTAGAAAAATGACCTATTGGAAGGGATAAAACTATGCCTTCAATGAGTCATTTTAAAAAAAAGAGTTAAATTGAAAGTAAGTTAAACACTTGTAAAACACAATAACACGTATTTGCTACAAAGAATTAGCACCAAATAAATGATTTTTAGTTAAAATGATAATATGATTTTTTATGCGAGCACCCTGTATAAAAAATCATATTATCATTTTAACTAAAAATCATTTATTTGGTGCTAATTCTTTGTAGCAAATACTGATTAAATCAATTAATTTAATCAGTCATTTAATAATTATTTATCACTTTAAAAACTGCAATATTAGCACAGAAGTATTTGGGAGAACAGAATTGAGACGATATGACTTATTTCACCCTTAAGACCTTGCAATTTGTGTTTTTTTTTTACCATACATATTTTATCCCAGATTCCGACATGCACGTTGCATGATAGACAAGCATTTTCGTACGCACACCGAGAACCGTCACCGTGCAAATCCGGAGGACCTGTCAGATCGTACGGAAATAGAAAATGTGTGAATCATGTGAACCCATCGTATAGTAAGACTTCGAACCACATACTTGCATTTATTTATTCGAGGCAGAAGCATCGCTGCATATAGTAAATCTGTCTAGCGTCATCCATCTGACTGCCATAAATCTATGAAAAAATATCAGTAGAACAAAAAAAGAACCCAAGGAAAAAAGAGGACGGAAAAACATCCGTGGAAAAAAACCCCGACGCAAAATGAAATCCGAATGAAATAAATTCCACAGGAAAAAATATTAACGGACAATATATCCTTAGAAATAAATAAGACTGATGGAACAATCGATAATGCATGAACACAAATAAGGCGGTACTGCGAATATTGCCAATTCTGTTTCTCTGTAAGACTCGGACAGAACTTGAAAAATGTACAATCCATCGTACGATCAACATCTAAATGTTAACACCAAAAACATGTAACCATTTGTCGTTGATGTACCGTTAAAGACAGAGGGACATGCTTTTTCAAGTTCCACGAGCAATTGCTCATATACCCTAAACTATATCCGACATATACAATTTTTCGTCGGAAATATATTTAGTATCTCTCTATATTATAAAAAGATCTCGCCGCCGCCGCCACCGCCGCCGCCGCCGCCGTGTAGGATAGTCCCTCAAGGGCCTCCAAGCCCGAATTATTCTAAGTCCCTCAAGGGCCCCAAGGGTGGGGGCACCCTTGCGGGGGGCACTTCTTTTGGGGGAGATTGCGAGCGCGCGAAGCGCGCGAGCCACAATAAAATCCTAGTAAAAATTATATATTTACGAATGTACTTTATTTTCATGGGGGGATATACTTTGACATACACGGAAAAAAAAGGCTTGGTTGGAACTGCCAATTGCTATGGTTATACACTGAAAGAAAAAAGTAGATGGGAGAACCAACTCCAGCATATGCTGTACCGCTGAATAGTTGCAGCACCTAACTCGCTCCTGTAACCAATCGCAGTGCTGTTTTCACCAATACAATAGGTGGCGCAAACAACAGCGAGTTCCTATAACCAACCACAGCGGTTCGTATAACCCACTGAGTAGTTGTCATAACCCACTGAGTAGTTGTCATAACCCACTGAGTAGTGACGCTATTTCAACTCTTTCGAGTGGTTGTCGGAACCCATTTATTGGTTTGTCCAACTACTTTTTTTTCTCCGTGTATATGCGCCAGACAATTAATTGGTTAGACCAACCAAGTAATTTGATAGTTAACCAATTTCTTGGTTAGACTAACCAAGTGACATGGTAAGCTAACCAAGTGACTTGGTTAGACCAACAAAGAAATTGGTAGCCTAACCAAGAAATTGGTTGGTCTAACCAATTAATTGTCTGGCACATATATAACCATAGCACTTGGTTCTTTTAACCAATCCTTTCTTTCCGTGTAGAATGTACTGTTTGACGAGCATACCCGGATAAACATTATACTATTTGATAAACATACCCGGACAAACAATATACTGTTTGATAAATGTGCCCGGACAAATAATATACTGTTTGATAAACATACTCGTACAAACACTATACTGTTTGACAAACATATTCGAACAAACAACCCGTGCAGAAATTAGTTCGAGCAACCGCGATTAAATAAGGAGCCTTTTTAGGTATAAACGTGGCATCCACAATAGGGTATCTACTCCAGAACCCTACTAGGCTCAACAGAGGCGGCCATGACAAACTTCGGGGCCTAATCAGGCTTAAATGTGGAACCCTCACTAGGGTCGTCCATATTGAGCCTCTAAAGGGTAGTACTTTCAAGCGTGAGTAGCCGAGTAGGGCCCTTACTACAATTAGGGCAATCTAGAAAGGGCCAAGTTCAAGCCCCAACTATATTTCTGCACGGGAATATGCAGGTATTCGTTCGGACTAAACTTATAATGCTACGAAAACAAACTCGGGTCACATTTTGACAACATAGAGAAAACGGTTTTGCTAGGCCAGCAAATATTTTATTAAAATGATGATAACATTATTTGATAGCCTAACTAAAAAATCGGTTGATCTTACAAGTCTTCTTGCTAGATTAGCAAATCATTTTGCCAGGTCAACAAAAAAACTTATGCTATCATTATAGTAACAAAAGATTTGCTGGCGCAACAAAAACATTTTCTCCGTGCATGAATATCAGACATAAAAAAGCATAGTATTATCAATGGGGGACGTAGCTCCTTACTTCCCAGAAGACACTCACTATATTATATTTACGAATCTAGAAAACATAGACAGCAATGATACTGCAATACTTCTTTGCAACAGAAACCACACGGAGAAAACGGTTTGACTATGCCAGCAAATCTTTTGTTAAAATAGTGACAGCATTGCATTATCTGCTGATCTAGCAAAATGTTTTGTTGGACTAGCAAAAATATTCGTTTGTCCAGAAAAAAATTTCTTAGCCTAGCGGATAATGCAATGTTATCACTATTTTAGCAAAAGATTTGCTGGCATAGCAAAATTGTTTTCTCCGTGCAAAAAATCATTTACAAAACTACTTTTTTTTTCCTTCCTGTAGGTAAACAACGTCGTCACGGCCGCTGAACGGACCGTAAAGCCCTATTTTATAGCCTAGGTGAGTATAGGTTGTCGACCTAGGTAAGTCTCTAAAAGTAAATCCTAGATCTTACTTTTACGTCCTAGGCTGTCAAATAGAGATCCTAGGCTGTGAAAACGTAAGTCCTAGGACGTACTTTTACGTACTAGGTCGATAAAATATGACGTATTGTACGCCCATTGGTCAACGAAGACCTAATCGGTTATTTTACGGGCGGCCAATCATTCGCGGCGCCACCGCTTGGTAGTGCTAACTGTGAGAACTACAGTGAGTTGGGTGAATCTCATCAACGACAAAATAGTACTTTTCGATACTAGTGGGATAAAACTTTTGCTGATGCGTGTGAGTTAAGAAAACGTTCATCGCACGAGTATCGTACGAATGTATTTTATATTACATATCATAACACGGAACGTGTTACGCCACTTTCGGCCTCGTGTTAAGTCGTAGGATTTATGCAAATATTCCTCCAAACCTCAACAAAACGATCAGCGATTATTCTAAGAGTAAATATAATCAATGGTAAAAATAAGCCAAGTTAGGTGAAAGTTTTGTTGAGGTTTGGAGCAGAATGTGAATAAAAGTAATATTTTTCCACTGACATTTTTTCGGGGCGTTTTTTTCTGTGGATTTTTTTCCAAGGATATTTGTTACCGATACCGACTCCCATTCACTCTGTGTGGCCTACAACACACAGTGTTGTAGGCTCTCGTGACACAGAAGCGATACAGTGAGATGAAAGAAGGAGGAACGTCAGCAAGTTAGAAGCAGGCTTATGAAATCCAAAACCGCTTTTTGTACACACAAGCAACTGAGGTGTCGTGTCGGTAATATATTGTAATAGATACGAGACGATTATAAGGGAGTTGAAGACCCACAGATCAGCCAATCACTTAGTATCATAATACTTACATAACACTTAAGGTATTCCGAGTGCCTAGGTGCGGGTTTTGTGGGTGCCTGTGCGGGGCTCCTAATATCCTCGAACATGCAACGCTGTACCACCGTGAAACTATTTGAGAATATTTTTAAATGTCCGATTAAACTCCCTGATGCACAAAATATGCAAAATTTTTGTTTTTCAAAATAATTTTTCACTTTTTCAAATCTTACGGTCCTGAACTTTCACGAACGATCTGGCAACGCTGTTGTAGCGTATCACGTGATTGAGCGCCATATTTGCAAAAGGGGCATAAAAACATAGCTGCGTACGTCAAAATTCAATCGAAATATGACAGAAACTCCAAAACGCGCTGGCCGCTAACCTAACATCCTACACGGAGAAAAAAAAGTAGTTGGACAAACCAATAAATGGGTTCCGACAACCATTCGAAAGAGTTGAAATAGCATCATTACTCAGTGGTTTATGACAACTACTCAGTGAGTTATGACAACTACTCAGTGGGTTATGACAACTACTCAGTGGGTTATGACAACTACTCAGTGGGTTATGACAACTACTTAGTGAGTTATGACAACTACTCAGTGGGTTATGACAACTATTGTATTGGTGAAAACAGCACTGCGATTGGTTACAGAAGCGAGTTAGTTGTTGCAACTATTCAGCGGTACAGCATATGCTGAAGATGGTTCTTCCAACTACTTTTTTCTTTCAGTGTAACAACTATTGCTACACGGAGAAAACGAGTTAGTTGAGAAAGCTAACCTTTAAATGCTTGGAACGTTAGATGTAGTGTGGTTGGTATTACCAATCGGTTGGTTGGCACTACCAATCGGTTGGTTGGCACTACCAATCGGTTGGTTAGCGCCACCAATTGGTTCTTTGGCGCCACCAATCGGTTTGTGGGCGTTACCAATCGGTTGGTTGACATCAATCGGTTGGCATGTATCAATTCTGCAGTTCCTACAACTACACCTTTTTCTCCGTGTATGTCCTTCACCCCTATCACTACACGGAAAGAAATGTTTGGTTGTGGCAACTACGTTTTCGATTTGCTGTACACAATGTCTAAAAAATTAGTTGCCTCAACCATATCGAATAGTAACCTCAACTATTCACGATTAGTTCTCGCGAGATTAGTTAGGTTAACTAATCCAATCGTTGGGACTACCACTCGAATAGTTGGGACTACCATTCGAATCGTCGGTATTACCATTCGAATCGTCGGTATTACCATTCGAATCGTTGATATTACCATTTGAGTTGTAAGGGAAATAGAATAATCGATTGGTTGTGTCAACTCATTTCTTGGTTATGGCAACTAATCTTTTTTTTCCGTGTATGAATTCGATACTCTATTCTATTCATTATATTATTTTTATCTCTATACACCAGGTATGGGCATTCGTTCAATGAAAATGTGTTTGAAATACTTTCATGCCCACAGTGTAAAAGAAACTTGAAATTTAATGCACAAGTACTGGAAGTTTTTCTGTACAAACTGGTGTACGAAATTTAATATACAAATGCAATGTATAATTAAGGATTATTAAGCCTTCTACATAATAGAACTGATTATTAATGTGAATTTGTAACCTGAAAATGAGACCGGCATTAACGTCAAATACTTTTCAATTTTACGCGCATCGCCGGCGTAAGTCATAAGCAGAGCTGGCGATGTACAGCGTTGCCAGCTATTATCATATGATATTAAATTTTTTTTCCCACCTTTAGATAATATTTTCTCGCGAAAGACTTTGGTCGGGATAGTTTTTTAAGCGTCATAATTTAACTCCGAAATCCGCTATGTCCATTGCATATTTTACTTTTCCGATGTCGAGATGTTTGACTAATGAAATCTGCAATTGAAACGCGGACAGGAGGCTTTTCCCATATCTTTCTGTGCTAATATTGGACTTTTTGAAGGGATAAATAATCATTGAATGAGTGAATACCACGCCTGGGATTTTTTTTTACACAATTCTACGTAATAAAACTATAGTATAGCCGAAAATTATAGAATTCTGAAGACTATCACCTCACGCTCAGAATACCTTAATATCATTAATACCAGTCCTACTGAATAAATACTCGTTTGGTCGAGAGATATATACTTTTTAATTATTCTTTTTTCTTTATATTCTGGCACTGAGACACTAAAGAATCTTAACGTGCAGCATATGTGATTATATAAGTGTGCAGTGGAAATATTTTCGTACTTATATATATATAGTCTTTGTTTTCACTACAGAAACCAATTGTAATCTTAAAATTATCATTTTTCTGATAATTTTGAGAATTAAATTGTCACGAAGATAAACAATATCGCCTCCAGTTCCATCCCAAGATCTTTATGAAAAAGCGCGACCTTTTTATGGAATGTCGCTCGCTATATCATAATATCTTTGCATAAAGACCCAAAGAAACAAAGACGAGAGGCTCTTCATGGCGAAAGTGGCGCTTTTTAATAAGCAGTTTTATTCCTAGAAATTATATGTTTATAAAAAATATATATTATGGAAACTACTGAATCAAATATATCATTAATTTATATCAGTAATTATTTTCTCAGTTCTTCCTAGAGTTTTTTCATAATAGATAGTAAAATAATTGCAACATTAAATTCGAAATTAAAAAACAATTTAAGCCTGCATCTTACAAATTTGCACAATATTTAAATTCGTTAACAGATCTTGTTCTAAAATTATCATCAGAATTTCATCAAAATCTCGCACGTATGAAAAAAAAAATAGAACTAAAGTTAAAAAAAGTCTGGAACTTCTAATGTATAAACTCATCATCTAAAATTAATGTACAATTGTGGCATAAAATTAATGCAATTCTGCGATAAAATTAAAGCAAATTATAAAAATTCAATTACTTTTCTGTAAAATTAAAGTAAATTATTGAATTTGCTACACCATACATTAATTTTACATCACACTTGTATATTAAATTTAACCAGTTTATGCATAAAAACTTCCAGTACTTGTACCTTAAATTTCAAGTAGATTTTTTTTTTACAGTGTACACACAGACCTAAAAATCTAGATCATTTTTTATTTAATCACAACTCAAACGCTCCACATCGTCAAACAGACATGCAACATTGACGCGCAACAACATCGATCTCGATGCGCATTTATTGTTTGTAGTTAATAGCGTGAATAAAAATTGCAGTGCAAGGAATTCGCGTGCGGTTGTCGTTAGAGCTCAGTGCCAGGGGTTCTGCCTCCGTTAGTTATTTCCTTCTCTCTCGTTCGTTCACTCGAAAGGGAAAAAGACAGAGAGTAGAATCGATCGCGCGGCACTCTAACCTCAACATAACGTTCGAAGAATAAATGCGAGTCGAATAGCCGAGTGCTATTGACGCCGGCTCGCATTTTTCTTCATCCTCGAACGTATCTTTATCTTTAGTTCTCTCACGATCCACGAACACATGAGTTTATAATATATAGCCTCGGTTTTCTGTCCATCGTCTCGGATTACCATCCTACACTGTGCTTTATTTGCACACGAGTAGCAGTATTAACCTGGAGACTCGTTACGTCTGTGATGTGGCTCTATGGTAACGCACAGAGTAATTAACTATATATATATATATCTATACATGGCGTATTCCTGTCCAAGTAAGTTAGCGTTCAACCCTGACCCTTTCCAATTCGCTCCAGAATTTTTTATACTATTCTATATGCTCGCAAAAACACATTTAATTTTTTTTAGATTTTTTTTACTGAAACTTTTTTTTCGTGATTTTTTTAAATAAAAATTTTGCTCCCCTGTTTAATTTTTTTAAGTATTCCGAAAAATTCTGTATTAGATATCAACATTTTTGAGCCATGACTCGAAGTGGGCAAACATTAGCGTTGATTTTTTAAGCCATTTTATCGAAAAAAAGAAACAAAATAAAGACGTTAAAAATGGAAAGAAATTAAACAAGATAGCAGTTTGTGGTCGGTTGTTGCGTAAACATTAGCGTGGTACATTGTGGCAAAATATTTTTATTTGAAAAATAAATTCTTGTAAATCATTGATGAGATAAAAAAATATGTAGAGCTCGCGACGGAATTTTCAAATTTTCTTATTTTAATTTTTTTCAGTGAAAATTCTCATGTATATGGTCTCATTTTTGCATTACATGAGTGTAGAGATTTTGGATATCGCGGCGACAGTCCGTTATTGTTTTATGGCAGTTTTGGAGTACGAAATAATTGCAACTGCAAAAAATATTTGCTGTGAAAGTGAAAAATAGTGGGTGGACAAATATTTTTAAAAAATCCAAAATGTCATAAAATTTTTATCTCTAAGCGAATTAATGCCAAATTAAATCCCAAACTTTGTCTGATAATATTCTACCTGTATTAGATATCAACATTTTTGAGCCATGACTCGAAGTGGGCAAACATTAGCGTTGATTTTTTAAGCCATTTTATCGAAAAAAAGAAACAAAATAAAGACGTTAAAAATGGAAAGAAATTAAACAAGATAGCAGTTTGTGGTCGGTTGTTGCGTAAACATTAGGGTGGTACATTGTGGCAAAATATTTTTATTTGAAAAATAAATTCTTGTAAATCATTGATGAGATAAAAAAATATGTAGAGCTCGCGACGGAATTTTCAAATTTTCTTATTTTAATTTTTTTCAGTGAAAATTCTCATGTATATGTTCTCATTTTTGCATTACATGAGTGTAGAGATTTTGGATATCACGGCGACAGTCCGTTATTATTTTATGGCAGTTTTGGAGTACGAAATAATTGCAACTGCAAAAAATATTTGCTGTGAAAGTGAAAAATAGAGCGTAAGAAAATATTTTTAAATAATCCAAAATGCCATATATTTCAATCTCTAAGCGAATTAAAGCCAAATTAAATCCCAAACTTTGTCTGATAATATTCTACCTGTAAACCAAATTGAAGTTAAATATCTAACGAATTATGGACCATTGAACAAAGACAAAATTTAAAAAAAAATTATAAAACAGTTATTATAAAATTGTAAAATTATCTCCGTCAATCTCTATCTGTGTAATATGATGTATTTATCCCAGAAAAACTTTCATATAAAAATTAAAAAATTCTCGTAAAAAGAGCGAATGATAATTGTAAACATTTGAAGGTTTGGGATAATTATTTTCTCATAATATACTTAATTGTTTCCGGCATCTCCAAAACATAATTTGTTCATCCTGTGACCAAATGTTTATCATTATCACTCACTGTTTTTGCGACAATTATTTAGTTTTGATGATAAGCACAGTTTTTCTGTGTTTTTTTTTTTAGTTTGTTTTCGTTCCTACTTCCACAATTTTGCAGATATTTAGCTAAAATTTGGTGCACAAGTAGACTATTATCAGACAGGGTTTGGGATTTAATTCGACGTTAATCTGCTTAGCGATAAAAATTTTATGGTATTTTGAATGTTTTGAAAATATCTGCTCATCCTCTAATTTTCTGTCACAGCACACATTTTTCGCAGTTGCAATTGTTTTCTACTCTAAAGCTACCATAAAACAACAACGGACTGTCGATATGATATCCAGTATCTCTACTCTCATGTAATGCAAAAAATGTAAAGATGTACATGAGAATTTTCACTGAAAAAAATGTTTAAAACAATAAAATTTAAAAATTCCGTCGCGACCTCTACATATTTTTTTATCACATCGATGATTTACAAGGAATTATCTACGTTATCTTAAGTTATGTATACATATCGTAAGATTATTTTAGAATTTTGCTGAAGCTTTTTTTTATCGATATAAAAAAAATCATATATTAAATATTGAATTGTTGAAATAGAAAATGTTTCTGGTCGGTTCTGAAAAATCAACCAAAAGCCATCCATCGTTGTACTCAGCTCAGAGTTAGAATTATGGTTATTTTGTCTTATTCAACCATAAACCAACGTTTCATTATTTAATACATGATCTTTTTCATATCGATAAAAAAAGCTTCAGTACAATTCTAAAATTATCTTGCGTTGTGTATAAAACGTTTACAAAACAACCACCCATGTACTGTCATCTTGTTTCATTTTTTTCCATTAATAACTTTTTTTTTTCGAAAAAAAAAATGGCTTAAAAAATCGACGCAAACGTTTTCCCACTCTGGATCATAGCCAAAAAAACTTGATGTCTAATACGATTAACCGAGCAACTCGGGACCGAACAATTCCCGGATAATCGAAATCCCGGTTAATCCGAACTAAACAGATAAAGTGCGTAAGACAATAATGGCTAACATTATAACTTTATTCTGACTAGTTACAATGAGATTTGGTACAACTTATACTTAATTGTTGAATAATGTAAATTAGTATATAAAGCTTTCAGTATTTTTTTAACCGTAGTATATTATAGGCAGCGATCGTGCATTGTTAATATTAATTTGTCATCGTATGCGACTATTTCCGCACTGAAAAAAAATTCTATTGCGGGCTGCCAAAAAGAAGTATTTTTAAATTAACTCTAGTTCTTATTCGTTCAATCCCATTTAACATTGAAATAATAAAATATTATTATGCTTATTTTAGAATTATTGTGGCTCGTATGGAATTGTAGGAATTAGAATTCAAATTAAATTGATAAAACTTGTTTTTGGCAGCCCGCAAACGATGGATTTATTGAATCAATTACATTTCGTTTTCAGTGCGGTCAATATTTTTTAATTATGGCAATTTGCGAAGTACATCTCTTTTTTTTTTAACGCCAAGTAAGTTAGTGTCTTTTTTTTTAAGTACTCAGTGACTTTCGTTTGTTTTTTGTTTACTTCGATTTTCGTCTACCGCCTGTTTCATTTTTCTGAGATGCAAGTAGGAGTTTTTCTTTGGCGCTAGCACGTCGAACGCGAAAAAAGCATTGGAAGATGCCCGGTTAATCTGCTTTTCGGTTAAGGGGAGGGAGTCACGTCAAAAAAATTGATTTTGGAAATTCAATATCATCCAAATGCTATTGCATATAAAAATGCCCAATGCACTATATTGTTGGTACTCGATTAAAGGATTTTTTACTGTCGTCTGACTTGCATATGCTTTTAAATATTATCTTAAGCAATGATCTTAGGTTTTCCATTCTGCGCATGATTCAGATCAAACTATTAGGCAGATTGGAATGGTTGACGTCACATTTTCTTCTTCATGAACAGTTACACCGGTTAAATGGAGCAAATGTTAATAAAATGTAATATTTTTAAAGTAACATAATTATTAATAAATAAATTTTATGCTATTTTCTAAATCAGTGATTAACTTTGCTTTCAGAATGAAAAAAAATAGTTTGCTCCATTTAGCCGGTGTATCTTTTCATGAAGAAGAAAATGAGACGTCAATGATTACAATCTGCCTAGTAGTTTGATCTGAATCATGCGCAGGATGAAAAACCTAAGAACTTTGCTTAAGATAATATTGAAAAGCATATGCAAGTCAGACGACAGTAAAAAATTCTTTCATCGAGCACCAACAATATAGTGCATTGGGCATTTTTATATGCAATAGGATTTGGATGATATTGAATTTCCAAAATCAATTTTTTTTACCTGACTCCCCCCCTTAAGGTAGTCCATGCGCATTAACCTTTCTGAACTTTAAGTCTTAACATTTTTTTATATAATAGTTGAATCCCTTCGAAATGCGATTGCAAAGTTTCAAGCTGGGTTATAGACTAAATTACCGAGAAAATAAATATTTTTAAAAGAATTCTTATGCACGGGCTCTTATGGGAAACTAACCGATTTCGTACTTCGGAACGAAAATTAACATGTATAAACTGAACTTTTATACAATATCAAATGTGCTATGGATTCCTTAGAGTGTCACGATTCCGCATAAAATATAAAAAGGGACGTTATCGAAGTATTTGGGTGTAATTCCAACGCCAAACACATCATCGCCACTCAGAAGTTACATATATCGAGATGTAGCGGACGATGATAGAAATCAACATAACCTCCAGTGTCAACCGGCGCCGTTCCAACCTTTGTTTCAGCGACCCGATTTTTCGTGGCGGTTGTAGTCGTGGCGCAAAAATTCGATCTTCTATCTACTTTTTTGTTTGTTTTGTGGCACAAATTTACCTTTAAAACGACCAAATTTATCTCTGACCGCGTGATGATACAATACCACTACGCGTTCAAGCGAGACTCTGATGAGATATTTTAGTTCATACAATTTGAGTTTTTTAAGTTTACGAAGTATTTACAATTCGTTTTTACTCTCACGGTGATTAATTGAATGTGTAGATACATAAAAATGTTAGCATTTACAGAATTTTCGGAACAGTGCGTCAATTGACTAGTATGGGTCGCAAGGACTAATCGGGGTTCTACTGGGTTCTACTGTAGTTTCAGTTTTTATTATTGGGGCGCAAGATCTTTTTTTTTTAATTCACGTGATAAAAAGTCTCAGTAAAAAAAAAATAAAAAGTGTTATTTCGAGCATATAGAATAGTATAAAAAATTACGATGCGAATGGAAGTGATTAGGGTTGAACGCTTACTGAGTTGGCGACGAATACCCCATATATCTCTCTATATTATAAAAAGATCTCGCCGCCGCCGCCGTGTCAAGAATCGACGGACTTAGAAAAATTCGGACCGTCAAAAGCCCGAATTTAGGGACTTCGAAAAATTCAGGCCGTCAAAAGCAAGAACGCAAGGACTACCTTAATCGGGGTTCTACTGTAGTTTCAGTTTTTTTTTATTGGGGCGCAAAATCTTCTTTTTAAAAATTCACGAAATAAAAAATCTCAGTAAAAAAAATAAAAAGTGTTATTTCGAGCATATAGAATAGTATAAAAAATTACGATGCGAATGGAAGTGATTAGGGTTGAACGCTTACTGAGTTGGCGACGAATACCCCATATATCTCTCTATATTATAAAAAGATCTCGCCGCCGCCGCCGTATCAAGAATCGACGGACTTAGAAAAATTCGGACCGTCAAAAGCCCGAATTTAGGGACTTAGATAAATTCAGGCCGTCAAAAGCAAGAACGCAAGGACTACCTTAATCGGGGTTCTACTGTAGTTTCAGTTTTTTTTTATTGGGGCGCAAAATCTTCTTTTTAAAAATTCACGAAATAAAAAATCTCAGTAACAAAAAATAAAAAGTGTTATTTCGAGCATATAGAATAGTATAAAAAATTACGATGCGACTGGAAGTGATTAGGGTGAAACGCTTACTGAGTTGGCGACGAATACCCCATATATCTCTCTATATTATAAAAAGATCTCGCCGCCGCCGCCGTATCAAGAATCGACGGACTTAGAAAAATTCGGACCGTCAAAAGCCCGAATTTAGGGACTTAGATAAATTCAGGCCGTCAAAAGCAAGAACGCAAGGACTACCTTAATCGGGGTTCTACTGTAGTTTCAGTTTTTTTTTATTGGGGCGCAAAATCTTCTTTTTAAAAATTCACGAAATAAAAAATCTCAGTAACAAAAAATAAAAAGTGTTATTTCGAGCATATAGAATAGTATAAAAAATTACGATGCGAATGGAAGTGATTAGGGTTGAATGCTTACTGAGTTGGCGACGAATACCCCATATATCTCTCTATATTATAAAAAGATCTCGCCGCCGCCGCCGTATCAAGAATCGACGGACTTAGAAAAATTCGGACCGTCAAAAGCCCGAATTTAAGGACTTAGAAAAATTCAGGCCGTCAAAAGCAAGAACGCAAGGACTACCTTAATCGGGGTTCTACTGTAGTTTCAGTTTTTTTTTATTGGGGCGCAAAATCTTCTTTTTAAAAATTCACGAAATAAAAAATCTCAGTAAAAAAAAATAAAAAGTGTTATTTCGAGCATATAGAATAGTATAAAAAATTACGATGCGAATGGAAGTGATTAGGGATGAACGCTTACTGAGTTGGCGACGAATACCCCATATATCTCTCTATATTATAAAAAGATCTCGCCGCCGCCGTGTCAAGAATCGACGGACCTAGAAAAATTCGGACCGTCAAAAGCCCGAATTTAGGGACTTAGAAAAATTCAGGCCGTCAAAAGCAAGAACGCAAGGACTACCTTAATCGGGGTTCTACTGTAGTTTCAGTTTTTTTTATTGGGGCGCAAAATCTTCTTTTTAAAAATTCACGAAATAAAAAATCTCAGTAAAAAAAAATAAAAAGTGTTATTTCGAGCATATAGAATAGTATAAAAAATTACGATGCGAATGGAAGTGATTAGGGATGAACGCTTACTGAGTTGGCCTGGAATACCCCATATATATGCATATATATATGCAAGCAGGCGCGAGTGAGCATTGAACGTCGCGCGCGCGCACACAGGTCAACTCAACAGTTATTACAATACAAGCCAAGTAAGTAGCCACACTTTCGTAGAACCCACACATACACACACAAAAACTCCTGTTACCATGAATTAAACTAGTCTCGTATGATTATTGCTTCGAGCGCATATTTATAAATTGCATACGTTACGAATAACAAGAAAATATATATATTATGTGATCGAGTGATGATTCTCGTAAACGTTGCCGTAGCAGCAACAGCAACAGCAACAGCAGCAGCAGCAGAAAACAAGCGGCGTATCTGCACGCGCAAACACACCCACCTGTGCTCTGCGTCTCTCTTTCTCTTTTTCTCTCTGTCTCTTTCTGTCGCGTTCTCGTCTTTTACGGCATAAAATAGTAAGCGCGGCACACGATGCAACTATCTCACTTTATTCTCCCTCAACTGTCTCCGTTGTTTCTGTGGTAAAAAGCACGAACGAATCGCGTTGCACCTCGTCGTTCTCGTAGCACTCTATATTATTTGTTAAATTGTTGATATACGATCTGTCTAACGGTTTTGTTGGGTCAAGTCTATGCACACTAACGTAATAATAAACACGAAGGAAAGGCGCTTGGATGTAAAAGGCACGCGCGAAACAGCCTTCTGTCACCTGGCCGTTACACGTTTAACCTGGCCACCGAGTACCGGCGGAATGAACGAGCCACGCCGGCGACGAAGAGCACACACTGTCTGCTCTCGAACCAGGGCTGTCATCGCATCGGGCACGGCCCCTCCGTTTTTTTTTTTCTTTTTCTTTTCCGCCACTTTGACTCGTAACCTGACCACATTTTCTGTTGCACTGCTGTGTTGCTGTTGCTGTTAATGCTGATGAACTCCGCGCGGGTTATATCACTTTGCAGCCAGTTTCAACCGATTTTACGGAAGACTTGGTAAGTTTGCACAATTTATGTAATCAAGAAGATTTCATTTGTACCGTATGATGAAATGTATATTTACGAAAAAAAAATCAAAATTGTTTGTTAATAAAATCGAAGATTTATTAACAAAGAAATTATGTTTATAACAAAAAACTATATATTGTCGAAACTATTTTATCAAATATGACATTAATTTAAGACTTGGTATGTTTGCATAATTTATGTAATCAAGAAGGTTTAGTTTGTAACGTCTGATGAAATGTTTGCTATTTGAGAAAAAAATAATCGAAATCGTTTGTTAATAAAATTAAAGATTTATTCATGGAAATTATTGAATCAAATATGTCATTGAGTTAAAACTTGGTAAGTATGTATAATTTATGTAATCAAAAAGATTTAGTCTGTATCTGCTGATGAAATGTATCCTATTTGAGATAAAAATATATCAATACCGTCGGTCAATAAAATCAAAGATTTATAAAACACGAAAATTAAATATTCGGTATGATGATCTTAACAATGTACGCAACATAATTTATAAAGATTAATTTTTATTCACATTAGGAAAATGAAAATCAAGAGAATATTTACTTCAAAATATGTTTATCAAAGATTCGCGATATTTGAATAGTCCATTGAAACCAGTGAAAATAGTTTAGTTCAAGTAACTTAATGGTTTAATAGAGAGTAAACATACGATTTTTAAAGATTAATTATCTTTTTTTTTAAATAAAGATTTATAATTTTGGCTTTCTTATATAGTTGGAATCAAAAAGAACTTTGGATACTTTTTTATTCGAATATTGAATATTCATGAACTTATTACGTAAATAAGGGTTTGATTAAGTGAACAAAAAATCATTCAGATGAGCGAAAAATATTCGTACGTTGGCCATTCAAAAACGCGGTAACTTCTTGCCGTCCGGTAAAAACAAAATAATAATCACATCGTTTACCTCGTCGATATTTATACTATACTCGAAAATTACATTCACAAAAGTGGGTCTCGATTTTCTTTTTTTAAACAATGACTTCGAAATTTTCCAATGAATTCATCTAAAAAATAGCAACAAGTTCAATTTTTTAGCAATAATAAATTTACTATGGTAAAAATTGTTCTCTTTAGCTTAAAGAAAAAAATAATCAACTGTATTTGATTATACTAGCAAATCTAAATTTAAACATAACTCACAAAATGGGATGAACTATGATGATAAACTATTGAATGAGTATTATGATATGAGATTGAAAAACAATTTTAATTGTTTACCAAAAAAAATTGTATGCGATAGAAATTGTTTTCTTCAGCTTGAAAAAAAGAATAACCAACTACATTTGGTTACACTGGGAAATCTACATTTAAACATAACTCACAAAATGGGATGAACTATAATGACAAACTATTGAATGAGTATTATGACATGAGATTGAAAAAAAATTTCAATTGTTTACCAAAAAAAAAATGTATGTGATAGAAATTGTTTTCTTCAGCTTGAAAAAAAGAATAACCAACTACATTTGATTACACTGGCAAATCTAAATTTAAACATAATTCACGATGTGGGCTGAACAATAATGACAAACGATTAAATAACTATTATATGAGATTGAAAAACAATTTCAATTGTTTACCAAAAAAAAATTGTGTGATAGAAATTGTTTTCTTCAGTTTGAAAAAATAATAATCAACAGCATTCGGTTTATATGTACCAGTAAATCTAAATTTAAACATAACTCACAACGTGGGATGAACTATAATGACAACCAATTGAATGACTATTATCATATAAGGTTGAAAAAAATTTCAATTGTTTACCCAAAAAAAATACTATGTGATAGAAATTGTTTTCTTCAGCTTGAAAAAAAGAAGAACTAACTACATTTGATTACACTGGCAAATCTAAATTTAAACACAATTAACAATGTGGGCTGAACAATAATGACAAACGATTAAATAACTATTATATGAGATTGAAAAACAATTTCAATTGTTTACCAAAAAAAAATTGTATGTGATAGAAATTATTTTCTTCAGTTTGAAAAAATAATAATCAACAGCATTCGGTTTATATGTACCAGTAAATCTAAATTTAAACATAACTCACAACGTGGGATGAACTATAATGACAACCAGTTGAATGACTATTATCATATAAGCTTGAAAAACAATTTCAATTGTGTACCAAAAAAAACTATGTGATAGAAATTGTTTTCTTCAGCTTGAAAAAAAAGAAGAACTAACTACATTTGATTACACTGGCAAATCTAAATTTAAACATAATTAACAATGTGGGCTGAACTATAATCACAAACGATTAAATAACTATTATATGAGATTGAAAAACAATTTCAATTGTTTACCAAAAAAAAATTGTATGTGATAGAAATTGTTTTCTTCAGTTTGAAAAAATAATAATCAACAGCATTCAGTTATATGTACCAGTAAATCTAAATTTAAACATAACTCACAATGTGGGATGAACTATAATGACAACCAATTGAATGACTATTATCATATAAGGTTGAAAAAAATTTCAATTGTTTACCCAAAAAAAATACTATGTGATAGAAATTGTTTTCTTCAGCTTGAAAAAAAGAAGAACTAACTACATTTGATTACACTGGCAAATCTAAATTTAAACATAATTCACAATGTGGGCTGAACAATAATGACAAACGATTAAATAACTATTATATGAGATTGAAAAACAATTTCAATTGTTTACCAAAAAAAAATTGTGTGATAGAAATTGTTTTTTTCAGTTTGAAAAAATAATAATCAACAGCATTGGGTTATATGTACCAGTAAATCTAAATTTAAACGTAACTCACAACGTGGGATGAACTATAATGACAACCAATTGAATGACTATTATCATATAAGGTTGAAAAAAATTTCAATTGTTTACCCAAAAAAAATACTATGTGATAGAAATTATTTTCTTCAGCTTGAAAAAAAGAAGAACTAACTACATTTGATTACACTGGCAAATCTAAATTTAAACATAATTCACAATGTGGGCTGAACAATAATGACAAATGATTAAATAACTATTATATGAGATTGAAAAACAATTTCAATTGTTTACCAAAAAAAAATTGTGTGATAGAAATTGTTTTCTTCAGTTTGAAAAAATAATAATCAACAGCATTCGGTTATATGTACCAGTAAATCTAAATTTAAACATAACTCACAACGTGGGATGAACTATAATGACAACCAATTGAATGACTATAATCATATAAGCTTGAAAAACATTTTCAATTGTTTACCAAAAAAAATACTATGTGATAGAAATTGTTTTCTTCAGCTTGAAAAAAAGAATAACCAACTACATTTGATTACACTGGCAAATCTAAATTTAAACATAATTAACAATGTGGGCTGAACAATAATGACAAACGATTAAATAACTATTATATGAGATTGAAAAACAATTTCAATTGTTTACCAAAAAAAAATTGTGTGATAGAAATTGTTTTCTTCAGTTTGAAAAAATAATAATCAACAGCATTCGGTTTACATGTACCAGTAAATCTAAATTTAAACATAACTCACAACGTGGGATGAACTATAATGACAACCAATTGAATGACTATTATCATATAAGGTTGAAAAACAATTTCAATTGTGTACCAAAAAAAAAAATTATGTGATAGAAATTGTTTTCTTCAGCTTGAAAAAAAGAATAACCAACTACATTTGATTACACTGGCAAATCTAAATTTAAACATAATTCACAATGTGGGCTGAACAATAATGACAAACGATTAAATAACTATTATATGAGATTGAAAAACAATTTCAATTGTTTACCAAAAAAAAAATTGTGTGATAGAAATTGTTTTCTTCAGTTTGAAAAAATAATAATCAACAGCATTCGGTTTATATGTACCAGTAAATCTAAATTTAAACATAACTCACAACGTGGGATGAACTATAATGACAACCAATTGAATGACTATTATCATATAAGGTTGAAAAAAATTTCAATTGTTTACCAAAAAAAATACTATGTGATAGAAATTATTTTCTTCAGCTTGAAAAAAAGAATAACTAACTACATTTGATTACACTGGCAAATCTAAATTTAAACATAATTAACAATGTGGGCTGAACTATAATCACAAACGATTAAATAACTATTATATGAGATTGAAAAACAATTTCAATTGTTTACCAAAAAAAAATTGTGTGATAGAAATTGTTTTCTTCAGTTTGAAAAAATAATAATCAACAGCATTCGGTTATATGTACCAGTAAATCTAAATTTAAACATAACTCACAACGTGGGATGAACTATAATGACAACCAATTGAATGACTATAATCATATAAGCTTGAAAAACATTTTCAATTGTTTACCAAAAAAAATACTATGTGATAGAAATTGTTTTCTTCAGCTTGAAAAAAAGAATAACCAACTACATTTGATTACACTGGCAAATCTAAATTTAAACATAATTAACAATGTGGGCTGAACAATAATGACAAACGATTAAATAACTATTATATGAGATTGAAAAACAATTTCAATTGTTTACCAAAAAAAAATTGTGTGATAGAAATTGTTTTCTTCAGTTTGAAAAAATAATAATCAACAGCATTCGGTTTACATGTACCAGTAAATCTAAATTTAAACATAACTCACAACGTGGGATGAACTATAATGACAACCAATTGAATGACTATTATCATATAAGGTTGAAAAACAATTTCAATTGTGTACCAAAAAAAAAAATTATGTGATAGAAATTGTTTTCTTCAGCTTGAAAAAAAGAATAACCAACTACATTTGATTACACTGGCAAATCTAAATTTAAACATAATTCACAATGTGGGCTGAACAATAATGACAAACGATTAAATAACTATTATATGAGATTGAAAAACAATTTCAATTGTTTACCAAAAAAAAAATTGTGTGATAGAAATTGTTTTCTTCAGTTTGAAAAAATAATAATCAACAGCATTCGGTTTATATGTACCAGTAAATCTAAATTTAAACATAACTCACAACGTGGGATGAACTATAATGACAACCAATTGAATGACTATTATCATATAAGGTTGAAAAAAATTTCAATTGTTTACCAAAAAAAATACTATGTGATAGAAATTATTTTCTTCAGCTTGAAAAAAAGAATAACTAACTACATTTGATTACACTGGCAAATCTAAATTTAAACATAATTAACAATGTGGGCTGAACTATAATCACAAACGATTAAATAACTATTATATGAGATTGAAAAACAATTTCAATTGTTTACCAAAAAAAAATTGTGTGATACAAATTGTTTTCTTCAGTTTGAAAAAATAATAATCAACAGCATTCGGTTATATGTACCAGTAAATCTAAATTTAAACATAACTCACAACGTGGGATGAACTATAATGACAAACGATTGAATGAGTATGAGTTAAGAATAGATGACACTAGGCAGTCTTGTTCGAACTGCTGTGCCGGGCGTTACTGACCAACCGTTGGTCGTGAGCGCGTGGCCGTCACTACATTACTTACGTACCTACAAACGCTCCACCGTAAAACCTCGTGAAACGCGTGCTCTCACGACGAACCACGGAAATGCACGAGAGCTTTTTAACTATTATATTCTGCATGCTCTCTTTAGGAGCGATATCGAATTTCTCGTATTTCTATACGAGAATTAACCGCAAAAGATAACGTCACTTAATACCGGTTCCTTTCCATGTTAAAAAACCCTCGATTTCTTATTCAATATTTTATTCCTATTCTTCTAGAGCATGAATCTATTTTTTTACCGGTAAATTATTGCTCCGTCTTCAAACTTGCCCCGTTGGCTTGGACTTCCTTCGCTGTTTCCCGAAGTAGTAGCCGGTTTATCGTCACAGTCACTTGAGACGTTGCTTCTTCGATTTTATTATCACGTTGTAATATCGAAATGAACAAAAAAAAAAAGAAAAAACAACAACAAAAAACGTAAAAATAAATGGAGTTCTTTTTTTCTCTCGATTGTTCGTCTCTCTCTCTCTCACTTCCGTACGTATATACAAACTATTAGCGATTTGCCGGTTTCTTTAAGATAATTATCGTAACTGATTACCGATCTCGTTGATCGTTGCCGCGAGGTTACTAAAGCGACAGGGATTAAACAGGTACAAAGAGATTTTTAGTCGACGCGAAGCACTCCGACGGTTTAATCGACCAACACTATTCGACTTTACTCGCACGCGTTCGCGCTCGACTGACGGTCCCCGCCTTTTAGCACGATCTATTTGCCGACGAGCCGCGACGCCGATTTTCGTATACGCGGCACACGGCTGTCCTATCCCCGCTCCTTTCTTTTTCTCTCGCTGTGATCGTGGCTGAACGTAGCGCCGCAATATTCTCCCCTCTCTCAACCGTCGTCGCCGACGACGACGACGACGCCGTAGCTATTTCGTCCTCCACCTTCTCAGCAACAACCACAATACGTTACTTCGGTTTGCAACTCGCCGGCTGACAGAAAATTATCCACTACAACGACAGTGACTTGACACTTTAATACGACACTTTTTGTTTGTTTGAGTTTCGATTTATAGCTTAACTTAGTCACTGATGTGCCTCTGTCGTTTTTGAATTAGAAATAGGTCTCAAAAATTAGCAAATACGAAGTGGCCGAATGAAAAACATATCGAGCACCTTACACACAGACACACTAGTCGCACTCACACAATTTGGGCGGACACCTGCGAGAGTCTGAAAGCTGCAACGCCCTCCGGAGATTCTGGAGACGTTTTTTGTATTACCGATGGGTTAATATATGTGATGCACTGTTTTTAACGGTGGTACTCGAGGATTTTTCAATCGCCACAATACATTTTGATCGTATTTTCTCGGTGCTCGAATAATTTCCTCACACTAACTTTCTCGCCCTTTTGCTCCCGTTTTCACTTTGGGCTTGATTATTATGTGTATCTCTGTAGTTTGCTCGAACAGCTACGGCACCTCTTTGCTATCTTACACACTTGACTCACTGCTCACGGCGATACCCTTCGGCGATGACGAGATCGCCTCGGTCCGGGTGTCCCGGCTCACGTTTTGCACTGACGAGGATAAAGACAGAGATGGAGAGCAGCTCATCGTCAACGCGCGCGTGCTCACCACGAGGACTTGTCGAAACCGAGGCGTCCCGACGTCGGCCGCTGAACGCATGGAAACTAGTAAAGTAGTTCAATCTCTGTAGTTCCCGGGCAGCCGCAGTATTTCATAAGGGTTGAAGTGGCGCTGCTGTCGAGCTCAACAAAATTGGCGCCATATATGAATTATTTCAACGGCATAATAGAAAATTTATTATAATTATGTGTGTTTTCATTAATATTTTTTTTTAATAAAAAGGAACATTTCACATACCAAGTGGGCCACCCAAATTTAGCATGTTCGCAAAAACGGTTCATAATTTTTTCAAAAGTTTCGAATATATGGATATTCGTTCTACTCTAAAATTATTTTCGAATTTTAGCACCTATGATTTGCCCAAAATTCAATAATGATTGTTTTTATTTCTTTTTTTTCCAATTCGCTGTATATTGAAAATTACCGACCGTACGAAAAATTTGTTCCCGTATAAAATTCAAGTTTATGAATGTAATTTTTAATAAAAAAATTTTCTATCGCTGCCCAAAAAAAATTGCGCCATTTTTTGATAAAATTAAGTAATATTTTGCTTTCTCATGGAGGAATCTTTGTTTTCATGAAAAAATGTTTTTTCGAGATTTTTATGTCAAAATAACTAAAATTTAAACAACATGTACAGTACTTTAATTGATATAAATTTTACAAAAATCGCTTAAAGCATTTAATTTTTATAAGAGTTATAAAATTTTGAAAAAATACGTAAAGGCTCCAGCTCGAACAGATTTTTAGCTATCGGGCTGAAACTTCGTAGTAAAATTGAACGAAGTGATACAAGCTTTATTATTGAATGTGGGCCAAATCGGTAAAACGGTTCGGTTTTCATGAGATTTTGAATCTTTCGAAAAATTTTCGTTTTGCTCTAATTCAGGTAAAATTTCAACTAATCGACTGAAATTTTCTGCACAGGAAAAATAACATTCAGCCCTGCTGCGTACCAAATTTGGTGATGATCGGTAAAGCGGTTCGGATTTTACGTGATTTTGAATTTTTTAAAAATTTATCGGTGTCTCTCTGGATTTCGTAAAACGTCAAAAATTATCAATTTCGTCAGTAATTTTCATGTTTCGCAAAGTTTCCTCTATGAGGAAGCCAAAAATAAAAAAAAAGAAACTTCCCCATAGAGGCGGCTTTGTAAAAAGCGAAAAAGAATGAGGAAGCAATGTGCAAGGTTCTACTTTGCATCCTTTTTTTTTCATTGAGACAGACCATTCCGATTTTTCTTACGATTTCACGGAATTTTCATTATTATGCTTACAAACTACAGAAAAATTGGCGTGATGGCAATTAATGTCCCACTTGGTATGTAATGACCCAAATGTTAAATGGACTTTTGTAATGAAAATCTTTTGTTTAAAAATTCTTTATTTAAATTCATTAAGATTTATTTTTCGGGTGCATGCAATTTTAATAATATCATGGCATCAAGCGTAAAATATTCACGAATATATATATATATATACAATAAACAAATACACAAATACGAGAAAAGTTGAAAGAAGAATTTTTTTTTCAGCATGTCAATGAATTTATGAATTATTTCACCGACATAATCGAAGAGGAGTGCTATGATCCTTCGATGATCCCGAGATCAAATGATTCTTCTGCAGTAATTTTCGGGAATTGATCATTCAGAGTATTTCTAAATGTATCCAAGAATTATCAACAAAAAGAAATTCCGCGAAAAAGGATTTTGGTCGTTCGAAGATTAAGAATAAAAATGTGTATGTAGGTTTTCAGTATTACCAAATTAGCTTATTTGCAGAAATAATTTTAACATATCTGCTTATTTGTCTTTTATTTTCGCCTCTATTCGTTGGCACAAAAGCTGCAAATCGCATAATTTGGTTACTTTTAATTTAAAATTATTCTTTTATAAATCCATTAAGGCCATTTTTCCATGGTATGTGTTGTATTCTGGATAGTTGATAAATCTGCAATATACTCATTATTGGTACAAAAACATTTACTTTACGTATGTTAATTCCTCATTCAAAGTAAACATTTAATTTCTTTATTCTTTGAGACCACATGTAATGCGCAATCGCAATGTCAATTTTTTCATGAATTTTTCCGATGACCGACCTTCACGTTTTTTATTTACTTTCAGAATTGCATTAACAATAACTTATATAATTCTCAAGCCTCAAAGTTCAACAGTTTCGGTAAAATCGGCTTAACAAGTCAAAGAACGTTTCAGATACGGCAAGATTTGATAACTGTATCAAATTCCATTTATAAAAAAAAAAGAAGCGTCTTTTTTTATTGTAATAGTAAGGATATTACGATAATTATAATAATACAGCCATAGTAGCACTATAAACTGGCCTTAAGTAAATTAATTTAAGTGCGTTGAAATTTGTCTGTTTTGAATGGATATATTCAATAAAGTTAAGAGCTATTAATGTATGTCATTTGCAAGATCAATGACTTCTTTTTATTTGTACTAGGTATTTACCTGAAATCAATAAATTACTACTTCTTTTCAAAAAAATTTCCACTAATGACATCTCAGTGTATTATAAGAAACAAGTGAGCATTACGTTTTTGTCGGCGTCGCGACTTCATCATTTTTCTTTCATTAACAAAAATCAAAGAATTCCTCTGTGTTGAAATGTCTATCTTAAATGGATGCATCTTATCAAATAAAAAATGCACCAATCACATACTTATGCTGGTATTTGAACATTTTTTCCATAACCGCAAAATAATATTTTTATTATTCAAAATACCGGAGTATTTCCTTTGTTGTAACTTATATGCGGTTTTTTACTGTTTATAAAAATTACAACATTCAGATACGATGGTGCAAGAAAAGAATATTTTTTGGGTTTCTATAATTTTTTGTATTAAAGAAAAATGTTGATTAAAAAAATTAGTTTTCTTGAATTTAAGCCGTGTCATATGAAAATGAATCACTAAAACTTAAACTAGACGGGTATTATTGGTGTTGGAAACAAAATGGCTTTGAATTCATTCCAAGGGCAAAAATGAAAAAAAAAAATGTTTACTAACCAAAATTATCATTTTATTTAGTTATAGTGAATTATGACATTATCATTGTTGAAGAATAATTAAAAAGGGATGCAAAGTAGAACTTTGCACATTGCTTCCTTATTAATTTTCATCTTTCGCAACGCCGCCTCTATGAGGAAGTTTCTTTATTTTATTTTTGGCTTCCTTATAGAGGAAGCTTTGGGAAAGAGCAAAATTATTGACGAAGCAATGTGCAAAGTTCTACTTTGCATTCTTATTTTAAATACGCATTAAAGAAGTACGAAAACAAAAATGTTCATAAATTCAAAATTCTATAAAATCTAAACCGCTTTATGCATTTCGCTTACATTCAATACCGATCGTCATTTTTCATTGCTTTATTCGTCAAAAACTGTTTAAACTTATTATCTAAAAAATGGTGGCGGCTAGAGAACATACAGAGATTTAAAAAAAAATTCAATGTCTTATAAAATATAATCCACTTAATGAATCTTCACCAAATTCGATATTTACTACAACTGGATGTTAATTTTACCTTGTAAAAGATTTGAGCAGGTTTGGTCGAACTTAACTTGAATAAGGACGAAAACAAAATTTTTTCGAAAATTCAAAATTCTATAAAATCTAAACCGCTTTATGCATTTCGCTTACATTCAATACCGATCGTCATTTTGCATTGCTTTATTCGTTAAAAACTGTTTAAGCTTATTATGTAAAAAATGGTGGCGGCTAGATAACATACAGAGATTTAAAAAAAAAATCAATGTCTTATAAAATATAATCCACTTAATGAATCTTCACCAAATTCGATGTCTACTACAACTGGATGTTAATTTTACCTTGCAAAAGATTTGAGCAGGTTTGATCGAACTTAACTTGAATAAGAACGAAAACAAAATTTTTTCGAAAATTCAAAATTTTATAAAATCTAAACCGCTTTATGGATTTCGCTCAAATTCGATATCGACCTTCATTTTTCATTTGTCTATTTGTCCAGAACTATTTAACTCATTAGTTGAAAAATTGCGGAAGCTAGAGAAAATACAGACATTTTTGGAAAAATTGAAAGGCTTATAAAATCTGAATTTTTTTTTCAATTTTTTCAAAAATTCATACATAGGAAGGGGCGTTACTCTTCTACTAGCATGCCAAATTTCAACTTGGTTGTTAAAGCCATTTCCGAGATACAGCGGTTTGAATTTTGCAAGCGTGCCACACACATGCATACATCGGGACATTTTTTCTAAACCACTTTTCTCGACGTTTTGGACCTTTCTGAGTGTCCCGACATGAAAATCTCGAAAAACATTTTTTTACGAAAACAAAGCTTCCTGTATAAAGAAGCAAAAGCATATCAACTCTCCACCTGCAAAATCTGTTACCCAGTCGAGGAGGTAACTGCATTCCATATGATAATGAAATGTTTCGACTACTCTGATCTTGGCGCCAAGAACGGACTTTGATCGATAACTTTCTAATGACTTAGAAGCAGGTAACTCAAACTGTTAAAATCGAGATCATTAAAAAAAGCAAGGCTTAGCAATATTTGTACAAGTTCTTAAAGAAAGAAACACTAAGTTATCAGCTATTTAAATTCTTCATCAAATCAAATAAAGGCTACAGAAGTAATTTTCAAATAAGCAAAGCGTAAAGCGCAATTTACATTTACAGAGATAAAACACAAAAAATTGTCAATACTATAATTATAGTTAAGCACAACTTTTTAAGTTTCACAGGTTTTTCTACCAGCTACAAAATAAATTCATACGAGCGTACTTGTTTTATTACTTTGTGACGATTAGTTCGACGAGTGCGCCACGGTGACGAATTTCGGAACTCCGTGTTAGATCTCAGCGTATCACGGACGATTTCCTGTGCGTTTCAGCATGGTGATTAGTCCTTCTACTATAGTTTCCATGGTTGAGCGTGCGCGGCCGGCTGCTGGACATCTGCCGGCAACAGCCGGTTATCGTCTCTCACTTCGCAGGGATTCTCAATCCCGGGATACGGTACAAATGCAGTATCCAGTTGCAAGTGTATATCCACCGTTATGAAATTCCAATAGGTATACAAAGAAGCCACTGTGGGATTAGTGTGAAAAGAGTGAAGACAGATACGCCTGTTGCAGATACATTCTTGGAAAAGAGGTAGATAGTGTTGGACAGTAGACAGTCGTAGTTTAAGATACGGGTAGTATTATTATTCTAGTACTATTCTAGACAACTTGCGCGGACGGTCAGATTACTCCGTCGGTCCGTCAGCGCGACGCAGAGAATGTAAGGGTGAATAAGGTTACAAATGTGCACGAATATTCGTGATGGTCAAAAGTCAAATATGATTTCGCTTCAAAAAAAGTATGACTTTTATTATTATTATTATTATCACTTTTGTAACGAATTTACGATAATACACTTTTAATACTAAAAAGGATGCAAAGTGTAACTTTGCACATTGCTTCCTCATTAATTTTCATCTTTCGCAAAGCCACCTCTATGAGGAAGTATCTTTATTTTATTTTTGGCTTCCGCATAGAGGAATCTTTGCGAAAAATGAAAATTATTGACGAAGCAATGTGCAAAGTTCCACTTTGCAACCTTATTGTAAATACAAATTTAAAAATCTCGAGTTTATAGAAATTTAAGGCATGAAGTCGTAAAATTTGGTAACAAATTGTCGAAAAGAGAAAGAAAAACGAAAAGTTAATACATACATAGTTGTAACCATGTATAATGCCAAAAATAAATTACAGTTAATAATAATACAGTGTATAATAAATACGGGTAGTATTATTATTCTAGTACTATTCTAGACAACTTGCACGGACGGTCAGATTACTCCGTCGGTCCGTCAGCGCGACGCAGAGAATGTAAGGGTGAATAAGGTTACAAATGTGCACAAATATTCGTGATAATCAAAAGTCAAATATGATTTCGCTTTAAGAAAGTATAACTTTTATTATTATTATTATTATTACTTTTGTAACTAATTTACAATAATATACTTTTAATACTAAAAACGATGCAAAGTGTAACTTTGCACATTGCTTCCTCATTAATTTTCGTCTTTCGCAAAGCCACCTCTATGAGGAAGTATCTTTATTTTATTTTTGGCTTCCGCATAGAGGAATCTTTGCGAAAAATGAAAATTATTGACGAAGCAATGTGCAAAGTTCCACTTTGCAACCTTATTGTAAATACAAATTTAAAAATCTCGAGTTTATAGAAATTTAAGGCATGAAGTCGTAAAATTTGGTAACAAATTGTCGAAAAGAGAAAGAAAAACGAAAAGTTAATACATACATAGTTGTAACCATGTATAATGCCAAAAATAAATTACAGTTAATAATAATACAGTGTATAATAAATACGGGTAGTATTATTATTCTAGTACTATTCTAGAGAACTTGCACGGACGGTCAGATTACTCCGTCGGTCCGTCAGCGCGACGCAGAGAATGTAAGGGTGAATAAGGTTACAAATGTGCACGAATATTCGTGATGATCAAAAGTCAAATATGATTTCGCTTTAAGAAAGTATAACTTTTATTATTATTATTATTATTACTTTTGTAACTAATTTACGATAATATACTTTTAATACTAAAAAGGATGCAAAGTGTAACTTTGCCCATTGCTTCCTCATTAATTTTCGTCTTTCACAAAGCCACCTCTGTGAGGAAGTATCTTTATTTTATTTTTGGCTTCCGCATAGAGGAATCTTTGCGAAAAATGAAAATTATTGACGAAGCAATGTGCAAAGTTCCACTTTGCAACCTTATTTTAAATACAAATTAAAAAATCTCGAGTTTATAGAAATTTTAGTCATGAAGTCGTAAAATTTGGTAACAAATTGTCGAAAAAAGAAAGAAAAACGAAAAGTTAATACATACATAGTTGTAACCATGTATAATGCCAAAAATAAATTACAGTTATAAAATTGAAAAAATACATCACCTTGAATTTTTTAAAAATTCAGAATCACGTAGAATCCGAAACGCTTTACCGATCATCATCCAGTTTGGTACGTAGCAGGGCTGAATGTTATTTTTCCTGTGTAGAAAATTTCAGTCGATTTTTTACGACAATTTATAATCATTTCACGAATAAAATGACAAACCCGCAAGCTCCTTGGGTCGTCATTTCGCTGTCATTTTCACATCATCACTGGGAATTAATGACACGCAAGCTCTGAACCAAAAAAAGCTCCGTCGTTTTAGTCGTCATTTCGGTCGTCATCAAAGATGACAGAAAATGATCTGTCATTTTTTATGTTATTAATATGTCATCTTCAGTTGTTAGGGCTTCCACAAGTTCCGACAAACTTTGCTACGAACTCTTGCATGACAATTATAAGACTCAGACTGCATAGTTCGTTGTAACTTATTTGCTGATTGCGATCGATTTCCGATCGACTTTGGGTTATGAATGAGGCGCCTGAATTATATACCTACACTGCGAAAGCTAATCACCGAACCGCATAATCGTTTTTTTTTTTTTCATTCCTTCCGCTGCATACATTCTCTCCTCTATCGCACTTTTGTCGGGTATTATTTCAATATCACTTCAGTAATTTTTTTTTTCATATGAACTTATCCAATGACAACGTCATCGTACGCATGAATGCGCTTTAAAAAAAAACTACGATCGAGCTCGTGAGAAAAGACGTTTAGTTAGGAAAAAATAGTTGTTTTCAATGTCGCAGACGGACAATTTTCCGAGCGGAAATTTTTAGCGTTTCATCAGGCACAAATTAGGTCCTGACTGGGCGATAAGAAGGCCTTATCAGGGCCTTCATGGGGTCAGATTCATGCCTATCGTAACGCTTGAAATTTCTATTGGGATTAAGCAATATTGGGTTTGGGATTGGTGCAAGCACCAAGGACATTGCTGCAAAAAGTGCCCTTGCACTTTTTCCTCCCTTAAAACGTACTAAAATTGTAAAATAGTAAAAGGATCTAGGGAATTGAAAGATACACTTTTATGAAATATCGCAATTGTAAACATAATCTGCATATTATCAATAGTCGTTAGCCAATGATATTAACGTCTTCCTTAACATTGACGCGTTACGCGGTGATCAGCTCATGCCACTAAAAGGGTGAAGAAACATGCACGACTTTTTTATCTTAACTTTTTTTTCGACATGTGATGTAGAAATATGTTAATTGACAGTGGTTTTATTTGTTAATTATACAATAAAACGAGGTAATGACGTTCTTCGCACAACGATACACATCAAACTACAGATTAAAAAAACATAAGACACATAAACATTAGAAATACGTATATAGCAAGTTGAATATAACGTCGGTGGTTATTTATAATATTCTAATGTGCTAACACTTTTCATTGACTAAACACCTGTTCTTTCATTCATTGCATGATCAATTTTGATCAATCCTTGTTTGAATCGTTATAGTTCTCCTTTTATCCTCCCTAAAGTTTATGTGAAGATATCAGCAAGATTCACAGCAAGAAGGTAATCAAAAACTAATAATTTCACCCCTATCTTTTTTCGAAGAAATCAATGTCCTAAATCAATATGTTTGTTTCATTCTAATGTAGTTTGATCCTTTATCAGGGCGACAGCACCTGGATATTCTCCTGCTCCAATTTCAGTGAGCATCCTGCAGCGAAAAAACGACTTGGTTGGTGCAAGAAATAAATTGATTATATATGCGCCAGACGAATTTCTAGTTGCATCAACCAATAGAACTTGGTAAGATTAAAATAGTTAAAGGAACCAAGTTATTGAACGGTCTAACAATCGGGAAAACAAATTCACTTGCAAAAATGATAGACGTATATTGAAGCACAGGTCTGAAATATGGGTATGAGACGTGTCTATCCCCAAGTTTCCATGAGGGAGGCCACAAAGTTCTCGTCTTCCATAAGAAATGACACTTTGTTTAAAAAAACTAAAGACGACAAACACACGCACCCGGCTTGTAACGAAAAAGCACGCTTCGAGGTTCTTTCTAACGTGATTACGTGACTAACGGCCGGTGATGGTACTAACCAAAATAGTTAGATGTTGCTATCAATAAAATTGGTAGTCTTCAATTCTACCAAAATTTTGTTCGGACCAGAAGTCATGGGAATAAATACTCGTGGTTGGTTCTTTAAAACCACACTAACTACAATTTCTTGGTAACGACAACTATATCTGTTGGTCATATGCACTAAAGTATTAACCAAGTTGCCTTTGTTACAATGCCGTGGTTACAATGACCCAACTTTGTTTAGCTAATAAAAAATTGGTACATTTAACCAAATCATTTTTTCCGTGTGGGGCAAGGAGATACACGGGGAGCAATAATTGGTTGCCCCAACTATTAACATGATCGAATACGCTCCAAGCGATTAAGTTGGCTAGGTTAACCAATTTTTTTGTTGGATCAACAAACCCGTTGGTTATGACACCTAATCCGTTAGTTGCCAACCAATTAATTTTCTGGCTCGTCAAACTGGTTTGTCGGCCCAACTAACTGATTTGTTTCTATAACCAACTAGTTGAATGTGCTAACCATTTTTATCGTTTGGAGCCTATTCAACCAATTATTTTTATCCGTATAGGGTACGTCCGTTAATCACGAAACGACCGAGGGGGCAAGGGGGGCTCAAAGGAAATACCACGGTTGATCACGTATGGGAGGGGGGCGAGAGAGTGGCGGAGGTTGTCCAAGATTAGCGTATCCCCTTGTAAAAAATTGGTGGCTCGAGATATCTCGAAAATATCGAAAATATCGCAGTCATTGTCATCGTTTTATTCGTGCTGTCATTGGTCGGAGGTGTCGTCAGTCAGTCACAGTGCGATCGGGACCAATTTCATGCATTCATTTTTTTTGTTTATGTCAAATGTCAAAACTTATATAAAGAGACTCGGGCGCTCAAGCGCCCGAGTCCGCTTAACCCAGGTATTTTTGTAAACGCGCTTAATCGAGTACGACGAAGGTGTACATGGCACGAACTCAACAGAGCGTTATTGAAAACGGATTACATTCGACGTGACCAACAAGCATTCATCGATACCACGGTCTTACATACAGGTCTTGAGACTCCCTCAGAATTCTGTGGTAGGGGTATGGTCGCTTAGTGAGGTTGAATTTAGTTTCCAGCATAGCCGCAACTCGTTGCCGTCATCGGGTTCGCAGTTAAACTTAACCTTAAAATCCGGAGTATGTTTTACTGACAGTTTTTCGTTGATAAAAAAAATGACGAAGTGGTGTGCGGTGCCGAATGGCAGGACCGGCAGTAGAACCGAGAAAAAGTATTCTGTGTTTCGTGTGACGAGAGACGTGGCTCAGTTAGCAAACGGCATTTTCGAACATTTTACAGTTTAAAAAACGTGTAAGGGGAGGTGCAGTAGAGACCATGTGTGAGACTGAAACAGACAGATACACTCTGTCCCTCCGCGCCCCTCGTCTAGATGCAAAACCTTACATGCAACGACTCTACCGGCGACTGAGGAAACTTAAAATGGCTTCGCTAAGCGACCCACCCCCACTACTGCAGTTGCGAGACCTGTATGTAAGACCGTGATCGATACTCAAATCGATTCAGAAAAATTGATCACGGCAGTAATCGTCACGACGAAACTTTGCACAGCAAAACTTGGACGTGACAAATTTATACACAGCACTAGTACGGCACAATCTGTACACACACGGAAAGAAAAAAGTAGCTGTAAAAACTGATTTATCAGTCCCGACAACGAACCGAAATAGTTAGAATATCGCAAACTGCTCAGTCGTTTTAAGAAACTATAACCTCGTTAATAGAATATCGATAGTAACAATGACCAGCTGAGATCATAACATCAACTTACCGATTGATTGGCGTAACGAATCATTTGGACGGGACAGCAGCCGTGATAGTTCCAAGAACCAAGTCGTTGGTCGCACGTACTATTTTTTGCTACCAATCGAAAAAAGTTGAGACTACAATTCCGATTTAGTTTCAGTGATTAATACGTGTCACAGCATATGCTGAATTTGGTCGCCAAAACTACTTTTTTCTATCCGTGCAGCATTAGTATGGGGGCGTCCATTAATCACGTGAGAATCTGGAAGGGAGGGGGAGGTACTGAAAATCATCATGAATTATCACATGGGGAGAGGAGGGGTCTTGGATCACAGTCACGTACATTTCTCGATACATTATTTTGTAATATTACCGAGTACATTCTTTGATGATTGGAAATCGTTTCGCAGTTCCAATAAATGCGCATTGTATTGCCCGAGTCTACAGTCAAATCCTCAATTCCTCGCGGGTAGTACATGCCAAGAATGTGGGCAATACTTTAGTACAAAAAAAGCCGTTGCTGCTCACAAAACTCTGCACAAGAAAGATAAAAAAAGCATCGAACGGGTTAGTGACGAAGAGAACGACGAAGACGAGTTGGAGGACGTGCAGGTTGAAAATAATACGCTGCATGATGAAGTTTTTGTAAGCGTGTAAAGGAGTATCGAGAATCCGTGGGTAGCCGATGACTAGTGGTAAACTAGTGATTGCTTCGGAGACTAGTCACTTATTTACTTTTAATATGAGATCTACCTGACGATACCAAAGTTAGTAATAAGCAGATATTATATAAGCGGATTGTGAATTGTATCCAACTAAAATCTAATTAAAACAGCATAAATTGTATGAGATATTTATTTTATATTTTATCCTTTTTACATCTGTCCGGTAACGAAAAAAGCACGTGATAACGAGTCAGGGGGGGATGGGTCCGTCAAAATATCACGACTGATCACGAACGGGGGGGAGGGGGTAAATTTTTTTATAAAAACGCATCACGTGATTAATGGACGCCCCCTATGACACAACAAATCTCTACACGGTACACTGAGAAAAAAAGAAGTTAGAATGAACTAAATCGGCGTTCACCCTCGTCCAAATGAATTTTTAGTTGGTATAACAAATATTTTGGTTACCGCAAATATATTTTAGTCAACTGAATCAAATAATTATTGAAGAAACTAAACATTTAGTTGTCCTAAACGAGAAATTCGTTTGAACGAGGGCAAACGCCGATTTAGTTAATATCGACATTTTTTTTCTCAGTGCAATGGATTGAAACGGTAAATTTCGACATAACACCAATTCGATACAACAAATCTCTACACAGCGTAAGTACAACGCGGTATAGTTAGACACGACAAAGTTCTACACCGTCCGAATTCAACACAGACTTATTTTAACACGGACGATATTCGTGTGTTGGGCCGTCAAAATAGATATGTGACAAAGTTTTCGTCAATAGCAATAAGAGGTCACGACTGTCGAATTCCAATTTTCGTGTCACGATGTTATGGACTTGTGTCCATAACACTTCTTTCGCTACGTAACAGATAGCTAAATATTCGGCTTCTAATATACAGATAGATATTGTCCTTTGTTTTTTTCTACTTAATGAGATAGTCGCGATTACAAATTTTACGGGTAGAAGATCAACTAGCGAATGATCAAAATTTAAATGGCAAAAATAGCGAATTTCATAATAATGGCCATTCTAAGACTGAAGGACCGCGGTCAATGGCACATTGGCAATACGGACAATAAAAACAAAATGAAAACTGTTATTATTATTTTTTTTGTAAACACCCGTAAATCAAATGTATTGTCAATAAACACACTTATTACTACTGGCCATAAATTTAGGCGATCGTTGTTGTGAAATTCGCTATTTTAGCCATTCGCTATTTTGATAATTCCAGATTAGACGATAGTTATTGTGAAATTTGCTGTTTTAGCCATTTGCTATTTTGATCCTCACCTCACACAAACTTCTCCAGTTTGCTTAAAAGTCAGTCACACAAGTCTTTTGACTGCTTCAAGTAACATTATATGTACTTCACATCTGCCCAATGTTCTTTGCTTGGCGAACTGCGAAACTGCAACACACGCAAATGAAAAGTCGGATGTCGTACCGGCGGCTAAGTACAAAAGTTCACCGACTGTTTGCCGGTACTTGTAAGCTTCGTCTGGAGTTAATATGCTCCAGCCAACAGTTTGGTCAAATTTCAACACTGGATCTAAGGGAGTGGATGCTCCTCTTGCATCAATCATACCGAAAGTTTTAGGTAGTTCGTTCGCGTATGATATTTGATCCATCGCGAGAGTATCTTCACCAAACCATTCCACCCTCATTGATCGGATTTCACTCACTTCGCCAAGATTATTTACTTCGAACACTTCGTTGATACTTGCTTTACGTACTTCTATTTTCGCTATAGGTATGATAGCTATAGATGACCATGCATGGACAGAGCCATGGGTACGTAAAGGGTAAAGATATAATGGACACAGATAAGGATATGCCCATTTTTTTGACAGTATGTACTAAGCTGAGGTTAAATGTGTCTTGCAAGTAAAGTCGTTACACCCTTTTGTTTCGTACCATTTACGTGATTATTAAAAGAACTTTTCAGATTTAATTAGGCTTTACATTTGTAGACTATTGCATATCCACGATTTACCACGCGCATGTTTTCAAAAGTGAGGCTGAAAACTAAATCGATATAGAGTAGTACTAAAAGCATTTTCAATGTAAATTGCTATTTCAATTCTGTCATTCAATCTTTTTTTAATACTTAGAATATATATAGAATACGAAACTACGTTTAACAATATCTTCCACGACGTCACTTCAAAAAGTTAATTCAAAAACATCATATTTTATGTCGGAATAATTTATACAAGGATAAATTGAAATTTTTTTCTTGCGAATGTACTATTTCTTTAAAAACATTGCATATGTAAACAGTACAATGTTCCAAGTAGGTATGTAGGACGGTGAAGAAGACGTAAGAGTCTCTCTCTTCGAAGTGCGAAGCTTAAGTACGGGTCACTTAACACGTCTAGACCCATAAGTAAAATTGTTATATTTTATGATAACGTGAACGTTGTTCTGATCGAAATAAGTCAAAAGTAACGGTCATAATCACAATAATGTTTTGTCGTTATTGTCGGATTTACCTTTTTTGGTCATAAGTCAACTCATCAATTGGTCATTAATCTGCAGTTTGAATTTATTTATTTAATTTTTATTCAGTGCAAGAAACATTTTCATTTACAGTGAAATAAATGTCAATTCTTACATTTGAAGTTGTGGCGATATTATGCACTACACACCTGCATAAAAAATTCGGAACAATACTTTTTTCTCCTGAACCAAATATTGAAAAACCAAAAATTTCAGTGATCTAACCAAACATTTAATTAACAGTCCGCAACTCACGGGTTTTGGATCAACCCATTTTTCAGTTTAAGGGATCGTTACCGTGTGAAATTTTCAAAAAATCGATTTTTTATTGTTGCATTATCCGATAGTATATACGGTTATAAACATTCTCCCCAATTTTTTAATCGAAATTCGAATTATTTCGGTCGTTCCAGCCTGTTTTAGAGTAAGGGATTGGAATGTGACATCTAGTGCGTCCGTCTTCCCGTTTATTTGTTATTTCTTTTTGTCCTGTTCCTACCTGCACATGTACCTTTTAACCTGCGGGGATTTAGTTCTACAACCTCGCTGAATAAACATGCCAAGTACGAAGCAGAAGGAATATTGTATGGACGTGGCATGGCCGATTTATCGTAAGTAAACTATTTATCTGAAAATTCCTTACTCCAAACTAAACGCGTTTGTCTCGGAATGGTGTTTTTCAAACCGGTGGCTGCTCTCAAAGAAACAATTTTCAAGCTATCTCTTTGAAATTTTGACAGAATATTCTTCACATCATTCTTTATGGTACTATGGAGCTTTTTTTAATCTTCCTATTTTTTTTACGAAAAACTGTCGAAGAAATAGGTTACATTCGATACTTTTTGTTCAAAGCGCTGCCATAATGTCAAATTTCGTCAAAAAATAAAAGCCTCCATAGCATTATAGCGGCTTTCCTATAGATTAATAATCTTCTTGAAATTTTTTTTCAGATCACATTTGCGTCCCAAATCCTGACCACCATACGGGACCTTTTTTTTCACTGGAATTTTCTATGTATAAAAACAGTGTTAAACAATAAATAAATCAATTTTTTAAAATCATCTTGTATTCTCCAGCAGGGCTTTAATTTGTAAAAAAAATCAGTCCGATTAGCTTATCCTAAACAGCAAAAAAAAATCGCGATAATCTGCTATTTTCCAGGGGGTCACACTGTGACGATCCCTTAAGCTTTAACGGATATTCTGACACTTTGTTTTAAATCATACGTGAAGCTAATTACTAGTCATATAATGGCAGTCAACTTCACTCTACCAACTTTTCACTCTGTACGTATAAACAAACACGATGTGTACCTATGGATATGAAGAATGTCGTGAATAAGGAAAAACATGAAGCGTTGCAATAAATAACACTATACTCTCGACCGATAGAATATGAGCATATCATTCGATGGACTATTTTGCGTGGTACCGCATTAATTATAAATCTACACGGAGAGAAATTTAAATAGTAACAACTATAAAGTGACAGCTTTGAATATATAGTCGGGAATATTTTTGTATATTACGATAACTATTCTACATGCTTATGATAATTAATATGCAATAGTAATTGGTACAGTGACTGTTCAGTAAAAGATAATAATAACCGACGGTTGACACAACTATTTGGTTTAGTTTCTTTCGCCGGGAACTTAAAAAAAAAAGTTAATAAAAGTTCATTTATATTTGTGGAAAGTTGTTCTGCGTGTAACTATGTTCATTATGGTGGTTCAAAAAACAGTGATTTTTATATATCAGTTTGCTCATTTATATTGCAATATGAAAAATTTGCTCGCGAAATTATAGGACTGAACGTCAACATTTTATACTGCGGCGTCAACATTGAAAATGATGAAAAAATATCATTGTTCACTTTTTTTTACTTCGAATCGCTCATCGAATTACTTATTCATCTTAATGAATCATGAAATTGTGTGAAACCGGAAAGTTGCAAGAGTACATTTAATACTGTCGCATGGATGTAAATATTTTTTAAATCGTAAAATCAATTTCGTTACTTATATTGTTGGGTGCCTTAGTCCATTCGGCCACTGACATCTTGGAAGATTAAAATTTTCATTGTGTATTTGAAATATATTAAAAATACAAAGACGTCAGAAGGGAGCAGTGGCCTAGTGGGTGAAGGCTCGGGTTCGCACGCAGCGGGCCCGGGTTCAATTCCCGGCCGACACCGCTGGAAATTTCTGCAAGTGTTTTTTCTGTGACCCTGGTGGTTGGGTCCCCACCTTTGATAAATATGTGCCCAAAACGGCAATACGTCGTTTCAACAGAACCCGATTCTACACATCACCGATTCAACACCACCGAGTCTACACAACGGCAACTGTACACATTACCAACTCGACACATCACCAACTCGACACATGCCTCAATTCGACACAACCCCAATTCTACACAGCCCCGATTCTACACAGTCACAACTGTCACGAGCCAAATGCACAACGGCAATACTCTACACAGGCACAAATGCCACGAGCTAAATTCACAACGGCAATACTCTACACAGCCCCGATTCTACACAGGCACAACTGTCACGAGCTAAATTCACCAAAGTCCCGATTCAACACATCACCGATTCTACACCGTCACCAACTCACATCCAATCAACGTATGTCATTCAAGTATTCCAAGTCATCGGCGCACTATGATTGGATGAGAGTTGGTGACGGTGTAGAATCGGGACTTTGTCTGAATTTAGCTCGTGACAGTTGTGCCTGTGTAGAATCGGGGCTGTGTAGAGTATTGCCGTTGTGAATTTAAGTCGTGACATCTGTGCCTGTGTAGAATCGGGGCTGTGTAGAGTATTGCCGTTGTGCATTTGGCTCGTGACAGTTATGACTGTGTAGAGGGGTTATGACCGTTGTGAATTTAGGTCGTGACATCTGTGCCTGTGTAGAATCGGGGCTGTGTAGAATTGGGGTTGTGTCGAATTGATGTATGTGTCGAGTTGGTGATGTGTTCAGTTGCTGATGTGTACAGTTGCTGTTGTGTTGAATCGAGGCATGTGTCGAATTGCCGTTGTGTAGAGTCAGTGGTGTTGAGTCAATGATGTGCAGAATCGGGTTCTGTAGAAACGACGTATTGCCGCCCAAAACACATCAGTGATGTTCGTGTTCGGCTCGGAGTGACGCCCGCGGGTTCTTATCTGGCGGATGGTGTTCTCCGGGCCGAGCAGGACATCGCTGATGTGAGGTGTCGCTCTGAGCGCCACCGGTGTCCGTGCTTGAGTTTACTCGCATTGCCATCGGGGGACTTAGAGAGGCGCTGGCTGTATCGGCTCAGGTTTTCCGCAGTTTCCCTGAGCCCTTGGCAAATGCGATACGGTGGGGGTAAGTCGGCTGCAGCCGCAAAAATAGGTGGGGTTTCGTAAAAGCCAAGTGGCGTACGTGGTGGAAGTTCAATAAAAAAAATAAAAAAATACAAAGACGTCAAGACCAAATTTATTTATATGATTGAGACCGAAATATTAAAAATGCCAACACCATGGTCCGGTCATGCTCAAGGATCAAAATATATTGATCCTTGAGGGACATTGAGAAATTCATTCGAGGGACGGTCATCCATCTAAGTGCTAACCTTTAAAAAAGAATTGCAGCCATGTGGGTGTCACCCATCCATGTACTGATCCTCGAGGAACTCAGAAAAATTCGGGAACGGGCAGGCACCCATCCAAATACTGACCCTGGGGGGACTTATAATAATAATTTGGGCATGGGGCGGTCACCCATCTAAGTGGTCCACCATCCACAATATGGTTGACCCTCTCTAGAGATTCAACGATTAGGTCTAATTATATATTTTTTTCTTTTTCCACATGTATCCAAGACATATCAAGAGTCGTAGTAGCGACTCGACGTCCAGTTAAAAAAGAAATTAATGTTGCCTTCACACGACGATATTCTTCTTATCTCACATACAGATACTATATATAATATGTATATACATTTTTTATTTATATATAATATATCTTTTATATATAAACAATATATCTTACGTTATTCTTTGTATATTATTTTTATATTGTCATATAAATAACGGACATATACAACCGGTGTATTTATTTATTTATTTATTTTGACACTGGACGGGACAAGCCGTTGAAAATACAATAGTATATATAAAAGTATACATATAGACACATGTAAATCACACATATAACAAAAAAACAAACATATAATTACAGAAAATCAATCATTGCAGTATAATCATAAAGTGAGCGCAAAAAAAAAAAACAGAACATAACAGAATATTGAACTTTTTGACGCTATATATAGCGTATATTAATTATATATTTCGGATATATTTTATTTCCATGGGGGATACATTCTTGAATAAAGAGCAATTCATTGAAAAGACAAAGGGAGATACGAAAAAGAAATACAGAAGATGCGTTGTTCCTAGGAGACCGAGTCACTATGTAGGTTGCGGTGACACTCGTGCCTGTATGTAGGCGGTAGTAGTAATATGGTAAGCGACATACAATTATCAGCCACCCGAGTTATGTTGTTAGCAGTCTAGGCAATAAATTATGCCAATAAAAAGGATGAACCGATTGCTAATAACTGTGTCTATATTTTCATGAATATTATCCATTACTACGCTGAGTACCGTAGTGATTTCACGAAGAAATGAGTCCGGGTTGGCCAGCATCCGCGTGGTCCCAAGTGGCGCGCCCGCATCGAAAAACAAGTAGGATCACTTTCGCTGACCGCCGTCGCAGTTCTCCTACTTCGAGCTGGCTTCTTGCATAACGTCTCGCAATGCTGTTACGATCCTTAAGCGAGAGAGTAGTAGGGATATAGTATAACGAATCCCCCTTACTTCATCACCAGTTTGAGCCCATGCGAAAATGTCCGGAATGGCGATATCTCTCCAATTTAAGTTCGAGAATTCGTCGCTTCCCTGATCACTATGAAAGACTCTTCTGATGAAAAGCCTGATGACCCACACTTCTCAAGTTTCCGGTACACCGAGAGAAAAGATTTCATTGACGCCAAAGAAATGGGTGGATTGATTTTTTTTTGTTTATCATTTACTTAGTGAGCATATAATAAAGACCCAGTTTCATTGTTTTAAAGAGACGTTTTCGTTGATTCATACGAAAATTTGATCTCTAAATTTACTACTTATCTGCTGTAATTCCTTCGAAATTACTTTTAAGAAAATTTAATGTAAGCTTCATGTTCCCTTTGAACAAAAAAAAGCTTGGTTATTTCACATACGCGAGATGATCAATTGGTCAGACTAACAAAGTTTTTGTTTAACATAGGGTGAATGCACCAGTAATTGAACAGTCATCAGTGAATGAACAACCGCTTTTTGAGATATCATGAGAAATTCTGCCGACTTGGCTGGACATTAGATTTTTAATTTGTCTATTTTTTTAGCTATCTACAGTGATTATTTTGTCGCAGACGCTTGGAAATATTACATTTTGTAGAAAAGCATGATAAACAAACCGTTCTGCTTAACCGTTCATTTACTGGTGACTCTACCCTAACTACGTTCTCTGGTACGTAACCACGTACTTACAACGCCTATAGCCTGTCTCTCTCGCACCTAACCTCACTTTTTTTGTTTTCCGGTTCTTCCGAACGTACGGCTTCGATTTTCGAGGAGCCAGACGCTTAGCCTATTTCTGCCGTACTTCCGCACATTTTCTCAAATTTTGACCTTTATCTGTCGAGTACTTTAGGAAAAAATAGATTTCGAAATTTTGAGCTGTGGTGAGGGAAGTGCCACGGCCTCTTAAGTGGCAGTGATACTTTCCCCCACCACTTTAAAAATTTCAAAAGCACTTTTCTCTCAAATGACTCTACGGATTGGTCTTGCATTTTGAGATAATGGGCGGACTGATGGTACAATTGAGCTAAGCTTTTGGCTTCCCGAAACTGAATGCCTCTTATTCAGGAGTACCGAAAAACCAAAAAGTGAGGTTATGTGCGAGAGAGACATCTCTTAAGGGGAGGTAAAACCTACTCAGTCGGTAACAAAAACTGTAAACAAAAGTATGGAGACACCGTAGACATTTTGAGAAAAAGGAATATGTCACCGGAAGCGCAATTTAATTCTCCGTCCGGTGACATAGAGCTTTTTTTTTTAAATAACAATGTCCTCTGAATGGCGGTGCGCGGAAATTTTCAGCTATCTCTCTTGCACTCATGTGTCACGTGATACATGTTTCACCTCCCCTTAAGTGAATCAATGAAAAAGGTTCATTGGTTTAAAGAAATGTTTCTTTGATTCAATGTCACTACTTTTCATTGAGTTTCAGATCATTAAAAGAAAAGATAGTATTGAAACTCAAGTATTTCATTTCATTGGCAAAGATTTCCATGAATCAATGAAACTTTTTCTCTCAGTGTACAAACACTCAAGCTTTTTAATATGCTGAATGGAAATTATTCTTTACAGTGCTGTTAGCATCTAATCTAATATTAGAAAAAAACAAATGAAGTTCGACCTCTCTACGTACGTGATGAATTTTAGAATGATAACTCAACATTTTGGAATACCATATAAAGGTTAAGCTGAAAATTTTAGAACAAAAAAAAATGTTCACGAACGCTTCCTTTTTTGGGATGCAAAATTGAAACTGATATTCCAATTGCATTTGTTAATTATTAAAATGATATACTCAATGCTTTTAATACCAGGAAAGTAATCAGGAATCTGAATGAAAGTGTTTGAAACTGGGACACTCACCTTGCACGTAAGCGCGATCGGTCACGATGACGCAGCACTTTACTTGCGACCAACGAGATTCAGTTTGTTGTTTTATTGGACGGTGGTAATATCCGAGTTACAACAGTTCGCATTTCTGTCACCACTTAATCAAGTCATACTAATGCCTCGATTACTTAGTTAAAAAAACTAGATATAATTTAATTAATTTTATAATTATCATTTCATAATAATAAAGTGCGCCTCCTATAACAAAATGTCGAGAGTTTTTGAAATAACTGCAAGGAAAATATATTTCACGAAAAATTGGAAGGAGGTGAAAAATAATCGAGATTTACGATTATTCAAGTTATTTTTAATGCAATATCTATATGCTTACATATTTTTAAATAAAATTATGACGGAATTTTATAAAATTCATTGTTTCTTAATAATTATTTGTAAATTTTTACTTTTTACAATAAATATATTTATCAAATGAAATAATGGAGGTTTACAACTCTATCCTCCTATAAACAATGCAATATTTGACACGGTTTTACGTAAAGCTGACGATAATAGTTATTCTCACTTGTCGTGAGGTCATGATACTCAGACCCGTGAAAAAATCTTTTAACCATAAGTAAAACTTCGACGAATGCGCTATTTTGTACATGCGCTATAGCTACATCCGCATACAATAATCTGCGGTAGGTCAAGGTTAGGGCATGTGCATAAGTGAGCAAAGTTTATACTGAATTAACTAGGAAAATGGTGCACACGTTGCGTTCCTTTTGCGGGTCAGACTGTTGTCTAAAGGAATGCGCAACGGATTAAAAAATTAATGAGGTCACCTTTGATTTCGTGATGCGTGTTTTTTTTCTTGTTTACATTCTACCGTGCAATGATTGTAGTTATTTCTGCTTTCTCATAGGAAGCGCATTTTTTGCTTCCTCATAGGAACTTTTGTGTTTGCAACATTTTTTTCGAGGTTTCCATGTCATTACACAAAAAATAGTCTAAATGGTGAGAGGAACATGGTAAAAAAAAAGAAACGTTGCAGAATCACTTATTTCTCACTGTCTATTTGCTGGTAATTCCGTCTGCATATCTCAGATCAAAGTATATAATTCTTTGGTCAGCCTGTGGTCCAAAAATTAACATTTACTATTTTTTTTCTTCAAATTTCAGGTAAAGGATCAGAAGGAGTGGAGATTTTGGATTGGATTTTAATTGCAAAACTACATTTCACGCATACAAGACATACACCAAGTTTTATTGCGTTTTATATATCCATATATATTTAATTCAGAAAATTAAACAAACTGACGTGACCTTTGATACTGAATTTGGTCAAAATCGGTAAAGCGATTCGGATGTTATGGAGTTTTGAACTTTTCAAAAAAAATTACGTTATTCCATAACGTTTTGCAAAACTTGAGATAGCGAGCTCAAATTTTGTATGAAAATAAAATAATATTCAGACATAAGATATATATTATTTAGTGGTAAATCGTATGAAATTTTAATTTTATGGGATTTTGAATTTAAGCAAAATTGACATTACTTTAATTTTTACAAAAATTGAGATAGAGAGCCCAAATTTTGTATGTAAACGAAATAATATTCAGACATGGTATTTAGTTATTTATTTAATTCAAGGATGCAAAGAAGACCTTGCAGATTGCTTGCTCATTGTTTTTCGCTTTTTTTTTTTAATAATTTAATGGGAGTGATTTGCATTACATTCTGCCCATGTGGTACAGAAACTGGTGGACCAACGTCTGAAACTCTTCTCTAAGTGTCCTTATACAAGAATACGAATGACGGAGTCGAGAACTCGTCGGCAAACAGTGGATCGTTTAAGAATATTTACGCATACGTAAGCGCTCACGCGTCCGCGCCATATTGGACTCCATAATACACAATGCACTACGCGATAGCAGAATTATTACGCCTCAAACATTATTTTCGCCACCTCTGGCTTTGCTCTTTCGCGATGCGATTATTGCTTCAAACATGAAAATTCAATATAGTGATTTGCAATTTTTCATTGCGATTGTCGTCAATTGTGTGATAATTTATTTTTCTTCGTTTGCAGTCATTGTTCACTTTCGGTTAATAAAACGATCCGAGTGCGATGGTACTTCGGTTTTCTGTGAATTCATAATTACCAAAAACGTGAGAAATGTAAATTTTGCCTCGGGGTGTGCTCTGCTCACAAGACTTTTGACGTCTTGACCAACAAGATGGAAATTAGCTTTAAGCAAAGAGCGTACGCCGAATGTCACGATGATACGCGATTTCTGTCGAATTCTTCAATGATGATGATTCTAATCGTTGAACTATTTTAGGAAGCGGCTTAAATCGGCTGTAAAAACGTGCGGCTTAAAGGAGCTGTAGTTTCTCATATTGCAAGTCATTTACCTTGAAATTAAATATATTTATATTCGCTGATTCATCATTTGCATTTTGAAAACGTCAAACAAATGCTAAAAATGGTATAACAAATATACAATTAAAAAATTGTAGTTCAAGATACTTTTTTTTAACATACAAAAAAATTTTTGGTGGACGTAAAAACCTAAATTATTGATATTCATTGACACTTATTTATTTGTGATGTCTAATGTCATTTAAAAAAGATATACTTTTTCGAGGCCTGAAACAAAGATTTTTTTTGCTCTGTTGCAAAAGCATTTAATTATTTCAAATGAGCTATAGCAAATTTATGGGTTTTTACACTTTTTTACACTTTTCTGATATAACCGGAAATACAAAAATGTATAAAAATTACTCAATTTCCATGCAAGGAATTCGGATCAGGTTAACGCAATCAATTCTGCTCAATTTTAATACATGTAACTTTTTTTTGTAGTTACGGTAACTAGAAAATTGCTGTAACTATATTTTTATAGTTGCTACGACTATTTTATGGTTATCGTAATTATAAAAAAATAGTTGCAGAAACTTAAAATTAATTGCGGTCACTTTATAGTAACCAAAGACAGAATTTTCTCTGAGTATAGCGCCTAACGTATTCAGTTCAAGCTATATATAATAATACATATCCTTGCAAAAAAAAAATAATTACTATCACAGTAGTGATGACAATATTAGTCTGTTAATATTTTTTTTTAATTTAAGTGGAACTTTGCAAATTGCTTCCTCATTATTTTTCGCTTTTTACAAAGCGAAGAACAATGTTTTTCCTCTATGAGGAAGTATGTTAATCGAGTTTGGCTTTTTCGTAGAGGAAGTTTTGTAAAGAGCAAAAAATAATGAGTAAGCAATTTAGAAAGTACTACTTTGCAGCTTTATTTTTTCTAATAATAACATTTCAATATAAATATTTTAGAACTCGAAAATTATGAATAACTTTGATTCAGCACGAAGTTACAGCGAAAAACGAAATTAAAAAAAAATTCAAAATGGCGTCAAATCCGAACCACTTTACCGATCATCATCGAATTTGGTACGTAGCGGCGCTGTATGTTATTGATGCTCTGTAGAACATATCACTTGCTTTGTTGAGATTCGACGTGATTTAGAGAAAAATTAAGGTATCACCACTCCAGGTACACCTATTTTTAACGATTTTTTGTGGGTAAATAATAAGCAAAATGAAAAATTGGCTCAAGAACTTTATTATACAATAATTTACCTGTAAAAAAAGTGATTTTTTTCACAATGGCGGACATGCGAACTCGTAGTATGCCGTTATTTTTCCATTGACAATCAAATGGGCGGACAGTTTACTCGTACATGATGAATCCTAGAACAAAAAACCAAAGGTTTTTTTACAGTATATATCCCTGCTCAATCTTCCGGATAGAAGCGGATAAAAAATGCACTTCCGTTTACTATGTGTTTTCTGTAACTTTTTTCATCTGTGTTTGCGTATTAATGCAGATTACACACTGAGAAAAAAATGTAGGAATTAACTAAATCGGCGTTTGCCCTCGTTCAAACGAATTTCTCGTTTAGGACAACCAAATGTTTAGTTTCTTCAATCATTATTTGATTCAGTTGAGTAAAATATATTTGCGGTAACCAAAATATTTGTTATAGCAACTAAAAATTCATTTGAACGAGGGTGAACGCCGATTTAGTTCATTCTATCATTTTTTTTTCTCAGTGCAACATGTTTTTCGGATAGAAACGGAAGTGCATTCTTTTTATCCGTCTCTATCTGCAGCGTCGACCATATTTTATCTGTTCCTATCCATTCTTGTTTCCCTGCTTTGAAAATGTTTTATACGCTGTTCTATACGACTCTAAACTATTCTGTGTTCGGTGGATAAATTTAAGAGTAGAACTCCTGTTCTACTCTTGAATTAAATTTGGCCACCGAAACCCCACCGTATCAAGAATTCTCGAAATCTTTCCAAAATATGAATTATTTATCATTGTATAATATAGGCAGCGACCGTGTATTGTTAATATTAATTTTTCATCGTATGCAACTATTCTCGGTCAATATTTGTAATGTTGGAATTTTGCGAAGCACATCTCGGATCCGAGCCCAATTCAAATTTCACTAATGCGAATCTTTTCTAATGCGAGGCTTGATTTTGGGTGTTCCCGGTTCATATTAAAATTTGTCGATTGTGGCTGCTCGATGAATTAATTAAATTTATTAAGCAGCTACAGTCGATATTTGTAAAAGATTCGCATTAGTGAAACTTGAATTGGGCTTCGATTTCGCGCGCTTTGAATCTAGCGATCGCTGTCTCGGACCTGAGATGTGCTTCGCAAAATTCCATCATTAAAAATATTTACCGAAAATAGTCGCATACGATGAAAAATTAATATGAGTTATTTATCAGTTTTAGTTTTTGATGATTATGTATCATTGGGGTTACTTAACTGAGGACTAAGACCTACTCTTTTGACGTCGCTTAAATACTTTTGGTTCGTGATGCTGAAGGAGATGGCGACGGATACATATTATATCACAACGTGCAGATTAGGACGTATTAAAACTCGAATTGGCTTCTCTCGACGGGTCAAAGTTTTTTTTTCTAAATTAGTCGGATAGATATTGTATCATAACGTGCGCATTAGGACGTATTAAAACTGGAATTGGCTTTTCTCGACTGATCAAATTTTTTGTCGGAAATGAACGGATAGATATTATAATATTACATGCAGATTAGAACGTATTCAAAATCGTATAGGTTTGTCTTGAAGAATAACTGTTTTTGCCCGAAATTAATGGATATGTATTGTATAATAACGTCCGCATTAGGACGTATTAAAGCTGGATTTGGCTTTTCTAGACTGATCAAAGTTTTTGTCGGAAATAAACGGATAAATATTGTATTATTACATGGAGGTTAGAACGTATTCAGTATCGTATAGGCTTGTCTTGAAGAATAACTGTTTTTGCCAGAAATTACCAAACATGTATTCCCTAGCGGATCTGAAGAACCGCAAAATAACCGAAGAGTGACCGGTCGTTATGGAACAAAAAATCACTCCAGAATAACCGAGAAGGAACCTAGTGACCGGCGGGTAACCGTAAAGTGAACCGTAAAGTGACCCGTAATGAACTCAATGTTCCGTTTCGGGTTACTATTCGGTTATATGAAGATCTTTCAAATAACCGAAAAACAACTTTTAACAAACTGTCGGTTACTTCTGCGTTACTTTAAAGTTTGTTTTTGGTTAAAACATTGGTCGCTTTGCAGTTGCAATCGGGTTCTTTTTTGTTCAAAAATAACGGTCGCTTTATCGGTTACATTACAGTTGTTTTACGGTAAAACAACTGGAAATGAACCTCATAATAACGGTTACTTGTATGTGACCGTAAAGCAACCACAAAATGACGGTTGCTCGGATCCGCTAGGGTTGTATCATAACGTGCGCATTAGGACGTATTAAAATTGGAATTGGCTTTTCTCGACTGATCGAAGTTTTTGTCGGTAATAAATGGATATCGTATTATTACATGGAGATTAGAACGTATTCAAAATCGTATAGGCTTGTCTTGAAGTATAGCTGTTTTTGGCAGAAATTAACGGATATGTATTGTATCATCACGTGCGGATTAGGACGTATTAAAACTCGAATTGGCTTTTCTCGACGGATCAAAGTTTCTTTTCGGAAATAAAGAGATAGATATTGTATCATCACTTGCGGATTAGGACGTATTCAAATTCATATTGACTTTTCTCGCGGGATGAAAGATTTTGTCGGAAATAAACCGATAGATAATGTTTCCAAGGCAGCGACCCAAAGCGGATGAGAAAACTACATATTCCCATGTGGGAATTCTGGTATACAGTCAGAGTTACCAACACGGTCCAGCACTAAAACGGACTCGGCTGCCAAGCTTTGTCGATCAGTACTGTCTCAATACTAATTGAATACTGGCCTTATTATGCACCAGTTCAGACAGCCACTACTTTCAAGATTAAATAAACAGTACTCAAGTGAGGTCGTCTGAGTACTGGCCGCAGACTAGGCCGAAGCTTGTTTTATTGTCGGCGAGCCAACTTTGCCAGTGTCAGTCTGACTTCCTGCTGAATCGTTGAAGGACTGGGCGTAGAATAGGCCGAAGCTCTACTTATTGCCGGCAAGCTAATATCTTCAGTATCAGCCTAACATATGGCAGAGTACTGCGGTCATACTGTTCCGACCTTGATAGTACCGTGCCGATACTGGCTTGTCCTAGCATTAAGGTAGTCTGTTCACATTAGCTAGTCAAATCAGTGCTAAATTTTTAATCGCGTTTCTACACATTTTGGTAGTTTTGCCGACTGTTCTGCAGAGTGGCTTGCTCATCAGCATTAGTTCTTAATATATAAAGCCATCCACAGACACCGTTTTTAATTAAAATACCCTGATACATACAAATGTCGGATGAGGTTGTTGTCATCCAGTTTTATATTAGAAAAAACCATAATTTTTGTCAGACTTTGACGGACGATAGCTCATTTTGTTTATTAAAAGATGCTTCATTGATTGACCGGACAAATTCTATATTAGTATTAGTTATTCACAAGTTACAAGCATGTGTAAATCTGATGATAGGTTAGAGTAGATAAAAACGGTTGCAATTTTCTTACAAAGAATACTATAAGAAAATGTCTCCGGTCAATCAATGAAGCATCTTTTAATAAACAAAATGAGCTATCGTCCGTCAAAGTCTGACAAAAATTATGGTTTTTTCTAATATAAAACTGGATGACAACAACCTCATACGAAATTTGTATGTATCAGGGTATTTTTATTTCAAACCGTGTCTGTGGATGGATTTATATATTAAGAACTAATGCTGATGAGCAAGCCACTCTGCAAAACAGTCGGCAAAACTACCAAAATGTGTAGAAACGCGATTAAAAATTTAGCACTGATTTGACTAGCTAATGTGAACAGACTACCTTAAGACAGAAATGCCATCTAGTACCGGCATCTTGGCAATAATACTGCACCAACACAGAGCCCGTTTGAGAATCCGACTCGTATTTGTCGTCATTAAAAGATAATAAAGAATCAAGTCTTCTTGTAGAGAATATATATAACCGAACTTGTTTTCGATACGATTATCCGGATAATGTCGAATACTCCAGTGCGTCGTATTAGATCGAAAACCGTTTTGAGGAGCAATTTTGACTACCGGTTTGAAGTTGCACAAAACGTATTTAAACGTATAAAATATTGTTACATCTCTATAGGTTTCTATCCGGAAGTTTGAGCAGGGATAGTAGGCGTAGTAGTACGTAGGAATTTTTTTTAAAATCAAGTTGTACAAAAATGGTGCTCATTTGAAAAAAAAATTCGATTCTGATTTTTTCAAATGTGTATAAAGCTGTATGCCCCTAGTTCAACACAGTATAATGACTCTGTTACTAAGAATAATTTGCCATATTTTATAATTTTAGTGTCTCACAATGCCAAGGTTCCCGCATTTTTTAATTCTATCCCTGGCAAGCTGTGTCACCGTAGTGTTAACCGAAAATAACTGAAGTTAACCGAATTTTTAACCGAGGAAAGATAAATCTCGATTAGCCCACTGTTTCACCAGCTTTACCCGACAATTTAACCGATTAAAAACGATTCGTTCGGTTAAATTGTCAGTTAAAATCGGTTAAATTCACCAAACAAAATTGATTTTTTTTAAATTCGGTAAGAATCTCGGTTACAATTGGTTAATTCACCAGTAAAAATCGCTTAAAAAATAACAATTACGGTTAAAAGGTCAGTTAAACTGGGGGAAACAGGGGCTTATGGACACTGGGTAAAACACCGGTTAGAAAGTCGGTGACACTGTTTGCCAGGGATTTGGAATTACCCATATCAGTATTCATTTAGGGCTGTTAAAAAAAATTACCATTTTTATATTGGGTGCAGAGATAAAAAATCATATCCATCTTTTAATTACTCGTGTAAAGTGTCTTTTTACACCCTTGTCACACAAATAACTATAAGGTAAACGCCCCGGTACCCAACCATGTACCAGTCTCCAACCACTGACACAAATATTCACTAAAATTAAGAAATTATGAATATGAAATAAATAAATAACTAGTGCTACTATTTTTGCAATTCTTTATGTCTGCATAGGCCAATAATAAAAATAGTCATTAATTTTTTTGTTGACGTTTTTTAAAGATATTGTGCACTGCAGATGCCGCTCAGAGGATCGGCGCATATCTTTTAGCTAGTTCGTTAAGAATTGGCGTAACGTTGTTAAGCTTATGACGCTGTTATTTTCACGATTTCCACAATAATTCGTGGCTTGTGGTATTCGCGAATAAATAGACTTTATAAATCTTCCATTAAAATTTGCGAAAAACCACTGCTGAGTCTTCAATTTCCATGGTTGGCTATTGGGGCGCATCCGCAGTATGCTGTACCGATATCCAACCGCGGCCTATTCCCGGCCAACAAAAACTCAGCGAACATAACCTCTATGGCAAGTTGATGCCGGTTGCACGTCACGGTGAACCTTTTTATTAGTTATTATTTATCATAAATTATCCCAAACGTTGCGTGTAATTTAAGAAATAAAATGAAGTTTCAACGAATCGCATAGCCTCGTATCGGCGGGTGGTTGCATACAGGGGCATGCTTGGTCGGGTATTTAGACATTACCTGAAATCGGTGGTCGGGTACTAGTCCATCGACTTTCTCAATTGTTTCCTAACTTTAACAAAAAACTATATCCCTGACATGAATTAATGGGTGCTTTTCGAAAAGTAGAAAAGCTAAGCTTTGCATTAGTTATGGTTACAATTATAGAAAGGTCATTTTAGTATAAGAAATATAACTTTACAGTTTCCTATTCTCTAAGATGGCCGGCTATTGGGGCTTTTACCTTACTGTGTTTCTATTATATGAGAAAAAACTGCAGCCCGCTTAGTAGTTAACGCGCAAATCAGTACATGGCTAAACGGTCACCCATCGTTGTACCGATCGCGAGTCAAGCAACTTAGTCTGAGACATCGCCTAAGCAGCGCATCCTCTTTACGATTACTATACTATTTCTTTGCACAATAAACTATAAATCATTATTACGTCCATATAATTATAATTAACCTTCACTTAATTATGACTGTTGAGAGCAATGAAAAATCACCTTTTGTTTTTTTACTGCTGACCATAACAAAAATATCAATAATTATGACTGCAGTGGGTGCAGGTTAAACTCCGAGGCTATTAGAGAGAGAAAGATACAACGATATATAAGATATTATTGACACTACTCTTACTAACTAGAAAATACGTAATATCCGGACACAGTCTCGGTGGGCCAAGGGCAACGTTATTTTTGTCGTATACGTTGAATCGCTTGTATATCCGCGAACTTTGTGAGGTTCACGAGTCCCGAGAAGCTTATACAGTAACGGGATATATACATGATGCAATTTTCGAGAGAGGTCGAACGAAGGAATCGTAATAGAGATCGTAACTCTGTGTAACTCTTGCCGGGCGACCGCGGCCTTCCGTCGCGTGCCTCGTACACTTTCACCCTGGGTCCTTTGCCTGTGCCATTGCTGTCGCTTCGGCCACAGTCGCACTTTCACTATTGAAACTCCTCACCAGCACCGCCGTTTTCGCTCGCAAAGCTGAAACCGTAATCGTCCGCTCTCAAGGACTCCGTTTTCTGAAACATCATTTTTTAAAATGGAAATTCGATATGTTTTCTACACGAATTGAATCATTCACATTTCGTAGTAAAATTTTTATGTTATATTTATTGATTTTTGTTATATTGGCTTTTTTTTTGCAAGATAAAAGTTGACTGTAATGAATAAATAGATTTAAAATTTAATCCATAACAAGCTGATTTGGTAAAGAAGACACTACTCTTATTCCTTATTATTTTCAGGACGAGTAAAAAAGGGGATTTGCAATAAAATTAAACTGGAACGATTATTAAACTTTTTTAGTTTAAACAATTATTTGTGATAACGTTTTGTCCCTTCAAAGAAAATTTTTATCATAGGGCCTTAATGATTTTTCTGTCATTGTATCATATTTGCAAACTTATTTATCCATATATACATTTATTCATATATTGTACCTGATATGCTATCATATTTATTAGGTAAAATTCATTTTTTTTTAAACTTTACCAAATAGGACGATGACAGCAAAATCATTAGCTTTCTCTAGGGTAAACATTTACATTGAAGTGACAAAGCATGTATGCTAGTGCATGTTGTTGTTACCAAGACTGCTCTTGTGAGCTTAAACGTCGCGGTTATTTCACCGAAAGTGAGTTACGATTTTGTTACACCATTTAGTTCTTATAAGACGGTTAAGAGGGCAGCTTATAATGGATAAAAATCGTTTTTGCTTAGTAGATAATGTAGATACACATTCTTGATAAAAGTAATACTACCGACCGTAAGGTAGTGCCACATGCACTGTCGTGTAACGGATTCTGATATGCGATACGCGCGTGCGCCACGAGCTCATTAACTGCGCGCGTCCGAGCGTGGCAAATTCAAATAACTAATTTCAACCAGAGTTGTAAATGCCTAATACTTATAGAAATAAAGATGATGATACGATCAGCTCTATAATTATGATTTTATAATAATAACATGTAGCGATTGTAATACGATGATTAAATCTGATTTGGAATGGCTGAAAAAATTATTATTTTTCAATAAAAATTCACGGTAATCCTTTTGAAAAAATAGAAAAAAAGTACTGCATTAAGAAAATAATGCATTACTTATTTCTTTCATTTTTCCACTATTTCTTGCAATATTCAAGCGAAAATTAGTATTTTTTTCAGCTATTCAAACGTTTACACTCTATTTTATAATCACTACATATTATTATTATGAAAACATAATTGCAACACAAAACTAATTGTACTGTAAACTATATCTCATGAATTAATGGGGATTTACAACCCTGATTTCAACCCATAGAGAATGGACATTTCAACTGGGACAAATTGACTACTTATGGCGGATTCCACGGCTAAGGTAAACGAGCCAATTACTGACCGTGGCCCAATTAGAGTCCGTTGGTCATATTATTTACGATAAGAAATTCTGTTGATATCCAATACACGTCAAACTTGTTGTTTATATTCTTAAATTTTTACATTTGTCAATTAGATAAGGGAAAAGTAATTTTTAATAATCGTCGACTTTCAAAATGTTATTATTTTGCTTATTTTAGAGTTATTGTTTCAATCTCGCATGGAATTGAAGGAATTAGAATTCAAATTAAGTTGATAATGCTTGTTTTTGGCAGTCCGCAAACGATGGATTTATTGAACGAATGACATTTGTTTTAGTGTGCCCTCTCGCGAAACTCGGGCCGTCGCCAGCCATTTTCATGTCACTGTCGGTAAGAACTTACCATCTGGAGAATTAATTTTTTTCATGTTTTTAAAATGTATTTAAGGGACAAATTTAATTCGTGGTGTATTATCAAGAATTACATAAAACTTTGGCATATGCAAAAAGGACAAACAATTAGTTTTACAGCGGAAAATATATAGGTCAGCAAACGATTCACAGAAACGCTGGGTTGGTGCGATTTATGTCCGCAAGTGTCACTCGATCGATGAATACGTACACAAGATAGTTTCATTTAACATTAAAATTCTTTCAAATCCATAAACTGTATAAATAACAAGCATTATATGATGATTTAGTATAGATAAGTTGTGTTTAGGAAAACTCCAATCAGCAATGAAGAGGCAGCGAGAGTGAAGTATTCACTAACAGATCTTAACATGGTTATGGTTCTAGTCACTAATTGGGTAACGGTGTAAAACAGGATGGGTCAGTGTTCGGGTCTTTCATAGGTCATAAAACAGGTCATATGATGAAATCGTAGGACACTAATCGAGTTTTGTGCATGACGGCGTTTATTTAAATAATATTACCTCAAAATTATAAGAAAAAAACAACACTCATTTAAGTTAATGCAATACCTTCAATCCCAACCACTTTGCTATTTAGAGACACCATCTTGTCTCAACAACACTAAGCTGAGCTTAGATGATCAATAATTGGGTCATTCACTTTATCAGGATGAGAGTTGCAAATCCCTAATTCTCATAGAAATTAAATTCATGGTACACTTGGCATTGTGAATATGTGCATAGTGAAGAAATATATCTTCCGTACTTTCAATTGTGTATATTTTGGGTGTCAATAGAGCAAAAATAAAATTTCAACAGTGATATTTAACCGAAAAAGCGCGCTTTTTCTAATGAAAGACATAAAATAGTAATTCAATTTGTAAAAAAATATCTGCAGTTCAAATACTAAAAAAAAAGTCTTCTTAAAAGCTTTATTAACTCTAGATATCTTTCTAGAATTAATGCCACGCATACCTCGAAATTCGTACAAAATAAGGTATTATTAATAATGCCCCGAACAAGAAGTCTTGAATTTTTATCTCGTACCCATTGTTTGTATGTTTGATATTAGCGCTTTAAATTACTGTTAATGTCTGAATCCTATGCGCCGTTCCGAGAACCATTAGTTTGACGAGTTCTTTAGTATTCTTTTGGAAGTTCGAATTCTGTATAATTGTAATAAATACTCAGTAGTAATACCCCAAGAGCTTCAAAGTTATCAAGAGACGCGGTAGCGTCTCGAGACAAGTACATTTACCGTATTACCGACAACGACCGACTTTACCGACGACGACGACGAGACGCGCCAAGACTATTATACTCGAACCAACTCGTTTTCGGTCACTTTCAAGATCTTTTTTAGTATTCTTAAAATATATACAAAATAAATATGTTTTTTAGGGACATGCAAATTATGAAATTTTTTTTATAAATTGACTCATGCAACTTTGAGTTATATAATAATTTACTGCTACTATCATTATTTATTTTCGAGTTTACTTGGCGGTGTGAGGCGTTTGATTATTTGTCGACTTTTTGCAAAGTATGGGTTTTACTTTTATAAATTCATCATTTCGCAACTGTCCGTATGAATAGCTACATCTGCCGACGTAAATGTACTTGTCTCCGGTTTATACACCAGAGGTGTTTTTTTTTGGGTCGGGTATTTCCCGATAACTTCGTTGCATACAAACAAGAGTGTCAAGTTTTACAGGTCAAAAAATCCCGAGCGCTTGCGCGAGGGAATTTTCTGCAAAACTTGACACAATTGCCATCTAGCGGCATTATGCGAAACACCGATGCACGATGCAAGTGACGGCTAATCACCCAGATAGGAATATGACGTCACAAAGATGGCACGGTACCACCGGGCAGTTATGTGCGACCGAATGTTCCAGCACATCGTGCAGTCTCTCTATGCTGCACTACGTGCTAGAATGGTGCTGACACAGTGCCGGCTTTAGCACCGTTCCAGCACATCGTGCAGTCTCTCTATACTGCACGACGTGATAAAACTGTGCTGGCACAATGCCGGATTCAGCACGTTGTGCCATCACAGTGTCGCTACATTCGATCGCACATAACTCTTCTTCTTCTTCTTCTTTTGCCTTTGGGCTTGCTCCGGCAGTCGCACACATAACTCATTTCTGACGACACGCAGTACCGCACGGCACTGAACGTTTTTCTTACTGGGCAGCGTTTTGCATAATGCCGCTAGATGGCAAATGACTAAAGCGTTTCTCGCAAGCGATTGGAAGCCAGAGTGCTTATAAAACTGCAACGATATTTAGGATTCGACTGCATTTGAGGGAGATAGCGTGTGAAGGTGATGGCCCATGATGTTGATTTTTGTATTCCTTCGATGAAAAGAGAGACGCTGGCAGGCTGTCTTTTTTCCTCAACTCGGAATTTTGGATCTCAAAGAATTAATAAAACTAAAAGATGATTTTCCATGACGGGCTCTGTCGACTTAACAAAGTACAAACAATTTTAAATTTTCGTTGTAGCACGCCGTGACGGCATGGTGGCAGCACAGCGTGCTACATCGAAAAATTTGGAACGAATGGCGTGCGTGCACGGTGATGGCACGTGACAGTACTGTAACGGCACGGTGCCGGCATGTGTCTATTTCGGGCAGGTAATGTGGCGACACAGTACCATACTACCAGGACAAACTGTTGCTCGCTGTACTGGATATATACTATCACAGTTCTATTACCGCGCTTTTTCGTGAAACTGTATTGGACTGATAGCGTAATGCCACATTAATATCTCAACTTCATGTCCTGTAATGAATACGTGCCTTCACTGTGCCGGTTTCTCAACCGGCGACGTGTCAGTATTCTGACTATACAGTGGGTCCGTTACGGGATCAGCACTCTGTGCCGGCACGAAGATGATTATTGATGTCGCACATGACCGCGATCTACCGCCACGCTGTGCCGGCCCAAGCTGACACGGTTCCTGTAATGTGCTGACATTTTTCTATCTGGGTAGGATTCGAACCCGGGACGCTGAGACTGTTGGTCCGCGCTTTAGACCACTCGGCTATTCGCATATGTGGGAACATATGTTTTAATTATCTATTTGAAGTATGAGAATCGGTTAACTCTTAACACAACCAGCAGCCGGATGTTCGTTGGGCAGTTATCGAAGTAGTTAACCAGTTACAAAATTCACAAAGTAGTTATTCTCAACCATGGATAACCGTTAGATTTGGAAAAAAATGAACGTTGTTTTAACGGTTATTTTGTACGGTTTTTGGCCGAAATGAACTGGTTACCTGCTAGGATATCAAGAGACGCGGTCACGACTTAAGACAAGTACATTTACCTACCTTACCGACGGAATATAGAATACGATAAAACTTCGCGATACGTTTTCGTAATTATCAAGCTAGGACAGTTACGAATCCGAACCAATAGTTGCGATGTATGAATTACACTAACAAGTCACTCCTAGGCATCAATTCTATAAGGCAACTAGTCGGATTATCATCTAGTTTGAGTTAGTGGTGAAAGCCATCGTTGTTTTACAGTTTCATAAGGATTGCACTGTTGGCGATCAAAGGCATCGTTAACAGTCTAAAATTAACATAAAACTTGCACATGTCAACTAGTGGCGTTGCAGTCTAATTCCGAAACTCATAGTAATCACAAGACTAACAGTTTATTTCTGTTATACGTGTATACGACTGCAATCACAAAACTACGCTTTAATGACGGTCGTGTCGGATCTGCAAGGGGAACTATGCTCGATTTGTTCTTCTTGTGGATAAAATACACGTCTCAATCGCTGGATACTTAATAGCGAAATCCCAGTTCCGGGACATACATAGAAAATCGTATTTCCGTCTCATTTGGATGCGCAATGCGTCCATTCACTGGGAATTTTACTTAAGCAAAGGAAAAATTGAAGTTCTTAAAGGCAGTTTAAATAGTTTACAGTATGTTGATTTTTTTAAGGAACATGCTTTTTATTATCATAAAATAAATACAACTACTACACTGGATTATAACAAAAAAAATAAGAAAAAGAAGAAAACAGTAAGCACTTTCGTATCATACCAAAATCTATATATTTCCTAAACTGCGTGTGTGTGCAGGTCTAAGTGATCTTGTTCATGATTGAAAATAAGTCACGGATGAATTTCACGAGTCATATGCACACATGTAATGCTCGCTATTTTTGGATCGTGATAGGAAAGCAGGAGAGTTATGTACTTGACCTTGACGTGAAGTTGCTATATTTAGACTCTGATAGGAAAGCAGGAGAGTTATGTACTTGACCCTGACGTGAAGTTATTGTAACATTCTTCATGGAGACTACGCTGATAGAATGGTTTTTTTCACTTAACTAGTCTGTTACTTTCTCTCTCGCGCTCTTTTTATTCATTCACTCTCTGTATTGGAAAGTAAAAATATGGATGCCAATATGATTGGCTTAGCAGGCATTTTACACATATAGCTATATAAATATATCTATATATATATGTACACAGTAGTTTCATATTCTACCACTAGGTTTAATTTTCCAATAAAGGTGACAGCAACTGGTGTCGTGATTGTCGCTGCTATGGAAGTTTCGATGGGTTCGATATCAATAGAGCGTATCGCGCCTCTATAACAGAAACAAAGAGACGCGGTTCTCCATATCGCGATTAATGAAAATAACTTCAATTCGTCCGATCTCGAAATATGCAATGTGTATAGTGCACGCACTCATGCATTAACGCATGTTTCTATTACAGTCGTAGCGTAAAAACTAAATGACAATGATGATGCGTATGTGTGACGACTGAAAGTATATATCAAGGCACCATAGCGTACGATATGTTACAATGGAACCGCACATGAAACACTGTAGCTTGTAATCAGTTCTCAACATATACAGTGGAAGCTCTCACATTTTACATAATGCGGGAATTAGTGAGTTACCCAGAAAGATCAATTCAAGATTCAAGAGAGTAACGCCATGGTAGCGTCACGTGCATTCGAATGTGACGTTACCGTGGCGTTACATCATATCTGTAACGACTCCGTGACATTACAGCGTGTCTATAACGACTTCGTGACGTTACAGCGTGTCTGTAACGACTCCGCGGGGTTACAGCGTGTCTGTATCAACTCCGCGGCGTTACAGCGTGTCTGTAACGACTCCGTGGCGTTACAGTGTGTCTGTAACGACTCCGTGGCGTTATTATGTTTTTATGATTCAGGCGTAATCATAATAAAATAATAAAACTTTTCAATTCTTTGAATGAGATTGTAAAAAATACTCGGTTCCATTGTTTCTAATATATAATAGCCGTTTTTTTTTTTCAGAGTACACGATGTTTCTCAGCTTCAGCTTTAAGCTGCCCTCGCTATGTCCTTGTTTTTGTGTTATCGGACGCCGATGCACACTGATGAAATAGTTTGTGATGCCCTGTGACATGTTCACTCGTACGGTGAGATCTTTGTTTTGCCGCATTAAACTTGACATCGCGAACACTTTGAGCACTAGTATACGCGGTGTCGATGACCGTCTTCAAGTGTTTGCATGTAATACTCTCATCTAACGAAAGTATCACTGATAATCGTCGCTCATTCGTCGGGGTTGCTATTTTCCTTGATGAACACCCGATTTCTGAGGCCTTCGTCGGATATGTATCCTGTCGCCATTTTGTACTCGTCAGCGTAGAATGGTTGACCCTTTTTGGCTGCCAATTCTCGTCGTTTTTGAACAAGATGATCGTAATTGTGGGTCCAAAGATCAGACTGCTTTATTCCTTCTCTATCGGGATCGACGCTGAGGTTTTTCACGTCAAACTTTTCCTTCTGTTTCTTCTCACCGTAGGCGTGGTCGTAGAAGTTCTTGAAGAGGAAGAGGAACATAACGGCGTGCAAGCCGATATACCAAACTAGCGCTTTTGGATAGTCGCAATCCACGAGGAGCACCTGAAGCTGATGAAGCAGCACGATCACAAATTGAACCATCTGCATGGTCGTCAGATATTTCTTCCACCAGAGGTACGGCTGAACTGAGGGTCCCAGGGCTGCCAGGAAATAATACAGATACATCCATATATGGACGAACGTATTCAGCAGACCGAAGAATGTACTGTGTCCCCCTGTAATAAATACGAATAGAAATAAGTTGAGACATTGATTAAATTATACATGTTCATTTAATAGGCCAGTAAAAGACACATTTTTTCCTTTTTTCCAATTGTAGATAGAGTAAACCATCTATGAGATATTAAAATTCTAGTTAAAATAAGAAATTATTGAAAAGTACAACCAACAATTTCTTGAAAATTTGAAATTTAGTGTATCTGTTGGAATTATAGAATCTGATTTTTAGAAAAATGTTGAGAATTTTTTTTTTTGTGTCCGAACTGATGTGGAATGATTTTTTTCGTTCTCCTATAGGAAGCTTTGTTTTCATGATTTTAAAAAAATATTTCGCGATGTTCATGTCAGAAAATCCAGAATGGTCTAAAATGTAGAGAAAAGTAGTTTAGAAATAATGTTTGTATGTGCGCATTCGAATTTTCTTGACGCTATGATAGTGGTTGCAATTTTACAGATGTTTCATTGTCATTTTATACACAATTTGACAATCATTTAGGAAAAACATATTGTTGCACATTATTACACACATGTTTAAAGTTTCAACTCATTTTGTCACATGTTTAAAAAAAAATGATATAATATTGTTAATAATTCAAATTGATATAAAATTCGAAGCTTTTTCTCGATATTCACTAAATTTGACATCTAGCATTACTGTAATAGTTCACGCCTACAGAAAATTTGAACCAAATTTATCAAAGTTGACTTGAATTAGAACGGCAACATAAATTTTTCTAAAAATAAAAATTCCATAAAATCCGAACCACCTTACCGATTTCAGTCAAACTTAATACCAAACAATGTCAAGTGCACCTGCTCTTATAAAGAACTATTTAACAAAACAGACGAAATTTGACGAAAGTTAGAAAGACCATGCACTTAAAAAAAAAAGTTTTCAATCATAAAATCGAAATTTGTCAAAAACTACAACAATTAAAGATGGGCTGGCGCTTTGTACCAAATTTGGCACTTATGTATCAAATTACATAAGTGCCAAACATATAATTACCTTGCTAACTAAAACGATTATTCAGTTATACACAGTAAAAAATAGGGTGTTAAACCTAACACCACTACCCGCGTAGAAAAAAAGAATCTTAAAAAAAGTCTTGAAAGAATCTTTACAGGAATCTTGAAAAAATCACGCATAGGAGCCGGAGCAAGATTCTTTCCAGGATTCTTTTCAAGATTCTTTCCATCCGAAAGCGTTATGAGAATCTTTGAAAGAATCTTAATGAAATTCTTCAGAGGAATCGAGCGAAACCTGTTGATGCTTTCCAGGATTCTTTTCAAGATTCTTTTCATCCGAAAGCGTTATGAGAATCTTTGAAAGAGTCTTAATGAAATTCTTCAGAGGAATCGAGCGAAACCTGTTGATGCTTTCCAGGATTCTTTTCAAGATTCTTTTCATCCGAAAGCGTTCTGAGAGTCGTTTAACGAATGTTCGAAAGAATCTTGAAAAGCGTCTTTAAGAGAATGGTGAAAAGATTCCGTCCATTAAGGTAGTTCTGTCGTGAAGGCAATCCAAACTCATATGCATGAATTTTTGACATGTTGTAATTTAGCTATTCAGTTTTACTTGCACAAAATTTTGAAGGCTTTTACCGAGTATTTGAATGAACAATTAAAACTTGAAAATCGATCTTTTTACACGGCGCTTACGGGAGGACTGGAAAAATTGATCTTTAAATCGAAAATTAACATACTTAGATCAAAGATAGAGAAAAAATAAAAAGTACTACGGATTCGCAAATCATTCAGGAATTGATGCATCATGAAAAAAGGTGAAGTCTCCGGAATAATGTTTAATTGAACCAAGGTCAAAGTGCAAGATACCGGGTCAAATGACGTTTCCTAACCTAATTATCGTAAAAATGAAGTCAAATCCGCACTAAACATATCAAATATTTACAAATAATCGTTTTTATTTGATTACGACAATTTCGAAGGATTCTCCATTATTTTTTATATTATTATTGAGGCAGTCAAGGCGATGCATATGATTATTTTTTAATGTCATATAGACTCTCAGATTTATGACTCCGGCGTACCGACAGAACTACCTTAAATAGAAAAATCGTTGAAAAAATTTTAATGAAATTCTTCAGAGGAATCGACCAAAACCTGTTCTTGCTTTCCCTTGGTGTCGAAACAATAAATTTCGGTACGTCAACGAAGGGTAAACCCCTCGTGTATAGTCGAACTCAGGAGAGCTTTGCAGTCTTATATACTGTTCAGGCTTCAAGTCACTTGCGAGAAACGCTTCGACCGCTCGCCATCTAGCGGAGTATTGAATATAAGTGTTTCGTACGATGCCACTAGATGCGTGATTCTTTTCAAGATTCCTGTAAAGATTCTTTCAAGACTTTTTTAAAGATTCTTTAAAAGATTCTTCACAAGATTCTTTTTTTCTACGCGGGTATGTAGTCCCAATAGGTCCATTACTATGGTGTAAAATTGACACAAAAAAATGTCGGATAACATAGAAAAGTGTTATCAATAACACTTTCCTCTGCTAATTCACTGATTCCACTGGAAAGTAGTATCTATGACCCTTTTTGTGTTATTGGAAATTTTACTGCATAATAATGGACTTACCGGGACTATACAGTGGTGTTAAATTTAACAGCACATTTTTTACAAAATAGGAGATGGAATTTGCAAATACACATATACACACATACATACAGACATTTTTTCTAGGCCACTTTTTTCGACGTTTTAGACCCGTCAGAGTGTCCTGACATGAAAATTTCGAAAAGAGTTTCATGAAAACAAAGCTTCCGCTATACGGAATCAATATGAACAAATATTTAATTTCATCTTTAAATTTTTTAAATATTTAATTAAATACAAAAAGTTGATTTATAATCAAATTGCTCGGCATAGAAAAGATAAAATAAAATTCAACAAGTTTTTCTCCCATTCATATTATTTAAGTTAAAAATGTATCGGGGAATGCAGTCAAGCATTATACAAATGAATATCCGCGTTTGAATATATTAGATCTCGTAAGAGAAAACAGAATGAAGCAAGAAATAAGTTAACGAAATCTGTTGGCGAAGCGGTAGAACTGACAATGCCATTTAAATGAATAATAAAATCTGGCAGAATGTTAAAGAGTGTTGTGGTTATCAGGACTAAACAATCACTGTATCCCAACATGGGGTAAAGACCATAAACATATTACTTGTGCATTAGTAATATGACGATGGAGCAGACAACTCGTTACTCCAACGACGCTCTACCCACAGTCACCGCAATAATTTAAGAAAACGAGAAGGAGAACTGCACTTTGAACGTCAACTATGCTTAAATTAAAGAACTTTGTTCTGTGGTTTTCTTGTTATGTACACGTTGTAAAAATCATCGGTTGTGCAGAATTTATGGGTACTTGTTTTCAAATATGCTAAATAAATGCATTGGCAATTTGCTAAGAATTCGCGGAAAAAAAAAATACAAGTAATACGATAATAACACAAAAATATGAAGAAGAAAAGATCAACACCATTTACACAATAAGGCAATTTTAATAACATTGCATTTGAATAGCAAAGGCTTGGAAAACTTATTTTACCTATGAAACAAATTAAATGCTTTTTCCGATTGCACTTGATTTAAAAAAAAATTCTATATTCTTATTTTGGACAATTTTTTGAAGGTTTATGAAAATATGCAATGAATGATCCTTAAGAGCTTCTTATGTCTACCCGCGTAGAAAAAAAGAATCTTTTGAAGAATCTTTTAATGAATCTTAAAAAACGTCTTGAAGGAATCTTTACAGGAATCTTGAAAAGAATCACGCATAGGAGCCGGAGCAAGATTCTTTCCAGGATTCTTTTCAAGATGCTTTCCATCCGAAAGCGTTCTGAGAATCTTACAAAGAATCTTCGAAAGAATCTTGAAAAGCGTCTTTAAGAGAATCGTGAAAAGATTTCGTCCATTAAATAGAAAAATCGTTGAAAATTTTTTAATGAAATTCTTCAGAGGAATCGAGCAAAACCTGTTGTTACTTTCCCTTGGTGTCGGGACAGTAAATTTCGGTACGTCAACGAAGGGTAAACCCCTCGTGTATAGTCGAACTCAGAACAGCTTTGCAGTCTTATATACGTTCAGGCTTCAAGTCACTTGCGAGAAACGCTTCGACCGCTCGCCATCTAGTGGCATCGTACGAAACACTTATATTCAATACTCCGCTAGATGGCGAGCGGTCGAAGCGTTTCTCGCAAACGACTTGAAGCCTGAACGTATATAAGACTGCAAAGCTGTTCTGAGTTCGACTATACACGAGGGGTTTACCCTTCGTTGACGTACCGAAATTTACTGTCTTGACACCAAGGAAAAGTAACAACAGGTTTTGCTCGATTCCTCTGAAGAATTTCATTTTAAAATTTTCAACGATTTTTATATTTAATGGACGGAATCTTTTCACGATTCTCTTAAAGACGCTTTTCAAGATTCTTTCGAAGATTCTTTAAAAGATTCTCAGAACGCTTTCGGATGGAAAGAATCTTGAAAAGAATCCTGGAAAGAATCTTGCTCCGGCTCCTATGCGTGATTCTTTTCAAGATTCCTGTAAAGATTCTTTCAAGACGTTTTTTAAGATACTTTAAAAGATTCTTCACAAGATTCTTTTTTTCTACGCGGGAAATATGGCCAATTTCTCAAAAATGTTGCGACTTTTCTAATATTTATGTGCACAAGAAAAAAATTCATGACGACAAAATTGTTTAAAAAACGGAAAAAAATCTCTTTAGAGATATGGAGAAAATAGAGAATTAATTTAATAAGAAAATGAAAACAAGTGGCTGGAAGTTTGCGAAGCCATTTTCTTACCAATTTATTCATAATTTGTTAGTGTTTCTAGATACGTTGATTTTTTTTACATTTATTATTTGTCGCGATGTACTTATACCAAACGTCTGGTTTGGAGTGCGTGTCATTTTTGATAAAAAAAGAAATAGGTATACATCACGTTCTGTGTATTTATTTTTATCAAAAATAAGTATCAAAAAAAAAAGGTATACATCACGTTTTGTGTACCTATTTCTTATCAAAAATAAGTGCCAGATTAGGTGTGAAACCACACCAATGTTGATGTTGATTTGGTGAGTCAAATGTTTATTTTTGTTTTATCAACTACACTGTTAAAAAAGATTGTAAATTTACTGTGACAAGTAATATGGAATTTACAAAACTGGTGTGTGAAATAATGATTAGTATGACATTCGCTGTAAAATTAACATTAGTAGAGTAAATTTATGTAAGTAAAGATTAAATTTTCAAATATTTTAATGAAAATTACAAAACTTCTGTAGTAATCTAGTTATTACATGACAAAAATTGGAAAATTTCCGTTAAGTTCTCAATATTAGTTAACCGATTTTTAAATTCATATACAGGACTTTTATATCTGTATAAAAATTAGTTGTTCAACATCATGGAATTTTTCAAAACGTTAATTTTCATACGTCTTGGGAACAAAAATATTGAATGTGGATAATAAATTTTCAGTCAATCACAACAATTAATTTCAGAAATGCAAAAACATTAATCATATTGTAGGTGGCTTTTGATTTTATAAGAAACATGTGTACGTAATTTACAAACGACATCCAAAAAAAGAATACAGAATGTAAATCTAGTATTATATAACAGTAAATTTACAAATTTCTCAAATGTTTTTCAGTATTGCTACTTTAAATATCTAGTAAAGATCGACAATAATTTTGTGATGTAGGTTGTGAATAAAAACTTCCACTCTGGTACTGTAATTTTCTAGTAAATTTTTTTAACAGTGTATTACTAATATCTTTTCTTTCACATTTTTATATTTATAATTTTTATACTTTCAAAATGTAAAACATTATAGATATATATAATAAATCAGTTTTCTGAAGAAGTCCCAGATAAGAGTGAAAACGTAAAAGGAGGTTTTTGTAAAAATTGCACCTACATCATATCACCATTCATTACATCACACTCATTGTACTGTACACTGTTAAAAAAGATTGGAAGTTTTTTAAACTCGTCATCGAAATTTAATATACAATTGTGGTATAAAATTCATGTACTTTTCCAGTAAAATTAAAGCAAGTTATTAAAATTCAAGTACTTTTACTGTAAAATTAAAGTAAATTATTGAATGTGCTGTACCATACATTAATTTTACATTACACTTGTATACTAAATTTAATATACTAGTTTATGAATAAAAACTTCCAGTAAAAGTACACTGAATTTCAAGTAGATTTTTTGTACAGTGTACTAAATGTTTATGTTCGTAAAATATTTTCTTAAACTAAAATAAAAATGTAATGTAAATTTAAGGTACTAATATTCAAAATCAGAATTTTTTAAATAAAAGTACTCTAATTTTACATCATACTTGTATGGGGCATTGTACACCGATCGGATCACCTTTAACCACGACCGTCGTCGATATAGTTGATTATCTTTTTAATCATTCACCCCAATGAATGAGACTTGCTCAATTTTTTTCAAAACTTTCATTGCATATTTCGCGCACTTGTGAATTTCTAAAAATTGCTCGAATAATTGCGTTTAAAAACTTTCGAATGCACATATCTTCTTAGATATAAGTCGTATCGTAAAAAAACGTATATAAAAGCTTTTCATTTTGAAGTATACTTTTATGCAAATTTATTTTTAAAAATCTACGACCCCTCCGAAGCATTGATTTTCAATTAATAACCATAAAAATCGATTTTTCAAAAACTTGGACATTTTTTATTTTTTCCGAAAAAATCTCTAAAATACTACTCTTGAAGACGAGCATTGTAAGCCTAGACGGGAAGTGGGACAATCCTTTTTTCGAATTTGTATGAGAGTTTAAAAAATAAATAAATAATGAAAACTCATAAAAAATCGGAAAAAAATTGTCTCCCTGCCAACTTTTTGTCCTAAAGTGGGACAATTCCCGATTTTTTTATGAGAGTTTTCATTTTTTATTCATCCTTTAAACTCTCAAAATTCGAAAAAAGGATTGTCCCACTTCCCGTCTAGGCTTAAAATATTCATCTTCAGAAGTAGTATTTTAGAGATTTTTTCTGCAAAAATGAAAAATGTCCAAGTTTTTGAAACATCGATTTTTATATTTATTAATTAAAAATCAATGGTGCGGAGGGGCTGTAGATTTTTTAAAATAAGTTTGCATAAAAGTATACTTCAAAATGAAAAGCTTTTATCTACGTTTTTTCACGATACGACTTATATCCAAGAAGATACGTGAATTCGAATGTTTTTAAATGCAAATTTTTATAAATTCACAAGTTCGGGAATTATGCGATGAAAAATTTGAAAAAAATTGAGCATGCTCCATCCATTCGTACGAATGACTATAAAAATAATCAACTACATCAATGACGGTCGTAGTAAAACGTGGTCCGATCGGTATATTCGCTCCGTGCAAGCCTTTGGAGAGGATAAACGAATGGACATGCATGCGTTGAGTGGCGAAAATGAGAATGAAATTTAGAAAATCCGATGCATGAGAATCGCGTTATTTAATAAAATGGGACATTCTACTTGTTGTACATTGAATTATAAAAATAATAGTGTAAATAGCAAATGCAAATTCTACAAGTTTTCAACGGCGAAATACACACGTAACCTCAAAATGCATCGAACAATCATGCAAATATGCGTAAATAATATAATTTACTTCAGTGTTTCATTAGATTATATTACAACGAAAAATGATGTACACAATTATGTGAAGTTCATCCCGCAATACGTCTTTAATTTCATTTTATCACATTTTTTAACGCTTTTCCACACCCATTTACGGCCATAGTCTCCAAGTTTTTCGCATTTTCGAGCCAACAGATGGCGCCGCGGCAGGCTTGCACGGAGCGAATAATGTCCCATATATTGAATTTGATATATCAATTTATGAATAAAAACCTCCAGTACATTAAGTTTCCAAACATTTTGAATAGTGATACTTTGAAAATCAGTTTTCCAGACGAAAATAAATTTTTCATGATGTCGCATTGGATTGAGAAGCTTTTTCTATTAAAATGTTAAGTATCTGTTATTTTAATCTTACCTGCAGTAAATTTAACGCCAATCCAAACAGACACAGGCATTATTCCGTGATGTATAACGTGCAAGGTGGATACTTGATTGTTCTTTTTTCTAAGCACGAAGAATACCGTGTCCAAGAGTTCAATGAACTTGGACATGAAGTACATCCAACATCCTGCTGCCATTCTCATAGCATCGGGATCATCTGAGTAATCGACCGGCTGACATATCAACGAGTACTTTCCAAACCATCCGGACATTCCTCCCTGTTCGAAACAATTTAACATTAATTCATAACATTATCCAAAAAAACCTGCAATATAAGGCGGAGCTCTCAGAAAAATCGTAATAGTCCTAGAAACTATAAAGTGATAAATATAAAATTTTCCTCCATGGAACTATTTTTTATAATTGAAGTATCTGTAAAATATTTTATTCTTTATTTTGAAAATTACTGTAACGATTTTATAGTCACTGAATTACAAAAAAAAAAATTAAAAAAAAAATAGTTGCAAGAAATTGGGGCCAAGTTTTCAGACTTTAGTTTGGCCCTTAAAATGAATGAATAAAATAAATAGTTTCCTTATAGTTTCCGATTTCTCTTTAAGACTGCCGGATATTTTTTTTTATTAAGATGACAAACCTCGTAAAATAAGTAGACCGAAATAATAACTTGGACAAAGTTGTACACCAACAATGTTTTTCTAAGTGTGAAAGGTTTTCGATTTTCCATTAGCTTTGGTCCAAGTCGTTTTGCGAAGTACGCGTAGAAGGCACATATAAATAATGTGGGGAAAGGACTGCTCATCATAAACCAGTCTTTGACCCTTGGGTCACTCTTGTTCTGCATAACGTCATCGTAACCCTCGACTATGGTACTCACTAGACTCGCCATCTACAAATGAATATACAAATGTTACCATAATATATTCCAATATATTTATATTCTAAGTCGAAATTCTATTGTTCAACCTTGAATGGCACCAATGACGATAGGAAAGTATCAAAGGCGGAAAAGCAGCAATTTATGATGATGAGACGTACAAGCGGGTTAATGAGAACCAGAACGGATGTAAAACTTTTCATTTGTATATTTAACTCATCATTACTCGACTACAATAATTTTTACCCGTAATTGTTCGGCCCGTTCGGTTTTTAATACAGGTGAAATTTTATATGTAACCTCTGCTCTTAATCCCTTTTTAAACTAATAAAATATTTAACATACATAGGATATATTTCGCCGAGTCATCGCGAGCTTAATTTGCACGTACGTAATGCTCCGGGAAATTTTATAAGTATTGCAGCTCAACTCAACTCGGTAAGTAAAACTATTGTAATGTCGTTAATAACCATACATTTGATACAATTTATAAAAAGAAAAAATAAATAAAGTATTAAAAGTAAAAGTAAAGTAACAAAAAAAAAGTATCGCTGTTTCCAGCAAATAATAATTATGTGTGTCTGAATATAATATTTTTTTCACCATACCTGCGCGGAAAGTTCGACTTCCCGCCCTACGGGCTTTACGTAATTCGAACTTTCCGCTGCAAATATGGTGAAAAATAGTATACTCCACTGGGGAGTGAAAGTAGACTATCCCCAACCGCGTGTTTACCACCCGGCCCGAAGGCGAGGGTGGAAATCTTACGCGCGGTTCGACATAGTCTACTTTCCCTCCCTAGTGGCGTAATAAATTATTGTTTCGATCGTAGTCGTCTCGGACGTCCACTTTTGTACCCTTGCAAAAAAAAATTAGTTCCGCCGGGAATTCCAATTTCTCGAGTATGATTTGATGTTAACCTTTACCGGGACCAATAGATTCAACGTTAACCACAGTTAACGATGGGTTTAAGTGAGAGCAAGTTGAGGGCAAAGTCAGAGAAAGCCGAGTGTAAAATATAAGCAAGTTAAGGGCAAAGCGAGAGAAAGGTAAGTATAAAATATAAGCAAGTTGAGGGCAAAGTGAGAGAAAGGCGAGAGCAAAATGTAAGCAAGTTGAGGGCAAAGTGAGAGAAAGGCGAGAGCAAAATGTAAGCAAGTTGACGGAAAAGTGAGAGAAAGGTAAGTATAAAATATAAGCAAGTTGAGGGCAAAGTGAGAGAAAGGCGAGAGCAAAATGTAAGCAAGTTGACGGAAAAGTGAGAGAAAGATGAGTGTAAAATATAAGCAAGTTGAGGGCAAAGTGAGAGAAAGGTGAGAGCAAAATGTAAGCAAGTTGACGGAAAAGTGAGAGAAAGGTGAGCGTAAAATATAAGCAAGTTGAGGGCAAAGTGAGAGAAAGGTGAGATCAAGGTGAAAGAAAAATATGAGCAATTTAAGGGCACGTTAAGTTACCGGTAATTTTTGAAAAATCCTCTTACTTATAGCTTTATACATGCCAATAATTCCTACGCTTGGAACGTAAATAATAACTTGCTTCAATGATGATTTTGGAATATCTTAAAAAGTATTCGAGCGTGGAATAATTGGTTAAAATAGCCAAAGATTTGATAAGACAACCAAGTATTTAGTACGCCTAGCTATTAACTTGATTGCGCCTACCAAATTATGCTTGGTAAAATTATTAACGAAGACCTTAGGTAAATTCGACCAAGCCATTTTTTCATTTTTTGGGCGCCCACAATTGTTAATCTGTATGCAGACTAATAAAAAATGCAAATATTAGGTGCTGTCGTGAAAGTGATAAGATTTATGACACCTCCTTTTTTATATATAATATATAATATATTGAACTGTAATGCTAATGAGAAGTTGAACAAAGTTTAAGTTCGTTTAGCCGTTTTTTAATACAACAATTATATATATATATATATATATATGAAAACAAAATTGTTATATAAGCTCCTGTGATAGAAACATCGAAACGCATCTTTAGGTTAATAATTGTTATATTTAGATCAAAGTTGAGTAAGAAAGAAAAAATACCTCGTGGTCGTTAGAAATTACGAACTGAGTTCTGCCACTACAATATCATTTCGGACGGTCAATTCAATTTTTTTTTTTTATTTAAGGTCGTTCTGCTGTGAACTCGAAACAAATTGAAGTAACTGCATTTTTTACGTATTGAATCTTTAGTATTCTGTTGCATGTCAAAATAGTACATTTTAACACTAGAGAAAAAATAGTACATTATGCTACTAGGGGAAGGAAGTGCGCGAGGGAAAAATCGCGTCCCTCACGTGTAGCATACTATTTTTTTCCGACTTCGTTGAAATTAACAAATTCGCATGCGTCTATAAGCAGCAACTTTGCGATTGGTCGAAAAGTATACTATATACCCTAAGTTCAGATCCCATCATTACTCCCTCCGGAATAATGGGCCTCTTGTGGTACGAGTCAACAATCACGTGTTAAAAAATATTTTTCTGTCGAAAGTTGAACGATTACTTTTCATTACGACGTCGGAAAATTGCAGTTTTCGCAACCGACAACCTACGAAAAGTGCACTTTGTGCATCTTCAGGTTCATTATTTTTTATACTTGCTAGAAAAGATAGAAAAAAAAGTGTTACGCGTCGTGTTTAATAAGAAAATAATTTAGATGCCGAATATTTTATAGAATAATTTTAAGTCAATGCAAATGAAATCGAGCATGACGGGAAGTAGCCGAGGTGAATAACATGACGGTTCAAGCAGTTGGTAACCTCGCGTTGCTACCGTATCTCGGTTTAACCGACAGAAATCGATATACTACGTAGTATATCATATTGATAATGTATATTTATAAAATATGTAATTTACGATTGTATTAAGATCTGTATCTTCAATAAGTATGAAAATTTGCAATATTTGTTAGACTATTAAGTTTCCAGCTTGAATGAAATCAATTTCCCATTAAAATTATAATTATGAACAAAACAAAAAAAATGTTGCATGATCGCCACATACTGTTAGAAATTTTTATCATTTTTATGCCATTGTAATACAGTTTCGGCAGAAATTACTTTTTAGATGTCTAATAACCGCTACAGTTTATGATTTTAGTGTAGTGGCAAAACTACACTGTTAAAAATGTTTGGACATTTATTGTACTAGAGTTGAATATGTTTATTCAGAATTTGATATATGAAATTTAAATTAAATTACAGTACTGTTAATTAAATTTTCAAATTTTCTAATATACCAGTTTATGGATATAAACTTTTAATTCCGTACTGTAAATTTCTAGTTAATTTAAAAAATATTGTATCTTCATAATCGCTAAAAATCATGACTCGAGTTTAGCAGCAGGACGACCTTAAGGGGTAACGGCACTCTAGGATTTTGGAAAAATCGATTTTTTTTTTTGGCTTAAACAATATTTTAGGATCATAAACACAATATGCGGTTCGAATTAATAAGATCGTGACCGATATATGTATATTATATGCAGTCGCGAGAATCCATATAAAATGTGCAGTTCGTCCTATAGTGAAAATTTTGAACTTTTTGTCAGTGTTCTCCGCTATATCGTAAGATGTTATGTGCAAAAAATGTAAATCTGATGTGATATTCACCGAATCTGGTAACTGCTCCTAAAACTTTAAGTGCTCGAAACTACTTTTTTCAAACTGGGAGGACGTATTACTTGAACACCGTTGCATGGATCGACTTGAAATTTTTATAGTAGCTTCACAATTACATTCTCTATCGAACTCTATAGCCGTTTTTTAAATTTAATGTAAACTTTTTTTTTTTATAAATCATCTACTGCTTATTTTGTGACAAAAAATCGATTCATTTTTTCAAAAGCGTACCATTTCTACAAAATTTGATTTAAAATAAAACCCCTAGGTACTTCTATAGCCAATAATATATAGATTATACATTTTTTCAGTTTTTTGTTCCAGGTCTTATAGTTTACGATAAAATCGTCCACCAGTAAAAAAAAGACGATTTTCAAGATGGGCTCTAACGTCGCCATTTTGTATCCAAATGATAATGAAATTTTTTTTCATCATACTTCAATATGTGCTAAACAATCCCTCTGAAAAGAAATCATATTTCTTTTTTCACACTCCCAAAATAAATCGTCAAAGTTAGCCCTTTTTTCTACTAAAATGATGTTAACCCTTAAACGAAGGGAATTGATTTGTTCCAAATGAGAAATTTCTAATTAGTTTTACAATGATCTATCCCAAGTGATAATTCCCAATGATACGTTTGACACTTGTTATGCGGCATCCGGTAAACGATGAAGGGGAAAGTGGTGTAAGTGGATCATATATGGAGTTCAATATGTCTGTAGACTTGCAGTAACTATGAATGATATGGTAATAATATGGTGTTATGTGGATGCAGATCGTTAGAACATTCGAGATGTAGGTTTGTCGTTCGAAGGTCCTACAGCCTCTACTAGTCGGGAAATCGCGTGGTCGACGTTTTTCACCGTAGACACCGTAGTTGGTTGCATACCAAAGATCAGATCCTCCTATCACTACCTGTATCGCTGTCCCTCTTTCACACTCCTTCTCCACAAACTTTACCGTTTACTGTCAATTACTCGTGTTGCTCTTGGTATATTACGCGAGGAATTTCGTAATAGTACAGTAACAGGAAAAAGTTAAAAGGAAAAGTCGACCCACAGAACCCGTTTTAGTGGCGCATAAAATACAATCTTTCACCGCAGCAGCTGTGATCTCGTGACGCTGTTTTGCTAGACTCTGGCAAAAAAAAAAAACAAACAAAAAAAAAAGAAATGAAAAATCTATCACCGTCGTGGATCTTGCGGACTACGGTTGGATGCTCCTCGACGGATATCGAAGGGGCGTCTTTGACGTTGATTACATGATCGCATATTACATCGAAAGAGCCACCACCATGTCATCACAGAGAAATATCGTTTTGCATCGTTGGGTTTATTCTCTCGTAGGAATCTTGTTTTATATATGGAAATATAATCGCTTATTACAATGATTTACATTACGACCTAACAGGTTTATTTGCAAATGTGACTTAACCCGTTAAGTTTGAGATAGATCTTAAAGACACAGTGTCGAGGTAATTCATGGGATATACATATGGATAAAAGAACCATAGACTTTAAGTTATTATAATAAAATAAAAGACGTCAAAAATCTATCAAGAAAATTGGTAACAAGACTGTCTAATAACTTGGTAACACAGCCAATTATTTGGTAAGGACAATCAGTAACTTGGTAATACAATCAATAATTTGGCAACACAACCAAGTATTTGGTTAACTCAATTAATAAATTCTTTTGACCTACCAAGTTTTTCTAGCATTTCTATTTGATAGCATTTTTAATAAAATTTCTGATTGTACTAAACAAGCCTTTTTCGTGTGGAATTGATTGTAAATGGATATTGCCCATGCAGATTATTTCTTTTAGCTTTGATTAATTTGCAAACTCATCGACCGATAACTATTGCTTTACGTAGCATTCTTGGCGCTATCTTTTCCATACATTCAGAAAAAGGGTTTGTTATACTGTTAAAAAAGATTGTAAATTTACTGTGACAAGTAATATGGAATTTACAAAACTGGTGTGTGAAATAATGATTAGTATGACATTCGCTGTAAAATTAACATTAGTAGAGTCAATTTATGTAAGTGAAGATTAAATTTTCAAATGTTTTAATGAAAATTACAAAACTTCTGTAGTAATCTAGTTATTACATGACAAAAATCGTAAAATTTCAGTTAAGTTCTCAATAATAGTTAACCGATTTTTAAATTCATATACAGGACTTTTATATCTGTATAAAAATTAGTTGTTCAACATCATGGAATTTTTCAAAACGTTATTTTTCATACGTCTTGGAAACAAAAATATTGAATGTGGATAATAAATTTTTAGTCAACCACAACTTTAATTTCAGAAATTCAAAAACATTAATCAAATTGTAGGTGGCTTTTGATTTTATAAGAAACATGTGCGCGTAATTTACAAACGACATCCAAAAAAAGAATACAGAATGGAAATTCCTAGTATTATATAACAGTAAATTTACAAATTTCTCAAATCTTTTTCAGTATTGTTACTTTAAATATCTAGTACAGATCGACAATAATTTTGTGATACAGGTTGTGAACAAAAACTTCCACTCTGGTACTGTAATTTTCTAGTAAATTTTTTGAACAGTGTAGAACTACCAAAAAGTTGGTTAAAAATATTACCAAGAAATCTTGGTAGGCACGAACAAGTTATTGATTAACATAACTTAAGATTTAGTAAGACGACTAAGTTTTTCGTACGCCTAACTAATAATTTGGTTGCGTCTACCAAATTTTCCTTGGTAATTTAAACCAATATCTTATTAAGCCTAACCAAGCCTTTTTCTTAGTGCATCCTTCTTTGTCAGTCAAAAAAATGTATTCAACACTCATAAGTTTTATGGCCTGAATTAATGTCGTGTAAACAAAATTTCGGTGCGAAATTCTCTTCTCCAACGTTTAACGCATGGTTACGAATGGATTTCGCAACATAACGGCAAATTTCAGACTAATTCTCTCTTTGCAGACAATAAATTGTTGAACCTCCGGAATTTATTGATTCGGAATTTATTGCCCCGGCTTGCGACATTCAAATTGTGGCATCGACTGTTTGAATGCAGTTAGCTACAATGTTAAAAATATTTGGACCTTTATAGTATCAGAATTGGAACATTTTATTGATAACCTGTTATATTAAATTAAGTGTACAAATTCAGTGCAATTACATTACTTTTATATTAAATTTTCAAATCTTCTACGTAAATATTTTAGTATAAATACGTTAATTTTACGTCACAATATAATATAATATGCTAATTTAATATATCTAAATAAAAACTTCCAATTCCGTACCGTAATTTTCTGGGTAAGTTTTTAAATATTGCGACTGTTCAGGTGCACCTCAACAATTCTCAGGCTTTTTTTATACAAGCTACTTTATGAGTGTGCAATAAATAAATTTGAATTTTCACAATCTTTTTCTTTGTCGACCGTTTAAATAGATCAAAGATTTTTTAATTTCACAGCCGTTTAAACATGTGGCATTGAAAATTCAAAGAAAAGTAAAGAATTTATTTAAACATGCACACCGAGAAAAAAAAAATATTTGAATGAATTAAATCGGCGTACACCTTTGTTCAAACGAATTTTCAGTTAGTATAATACATATTTTTGTTACCGCAAATATTTTTTAGATGACTGAAACTAATAAGTTTTAGCTGCTCTAACGAAAAATTCGTTTGATCGCCGATTTAGTTAATTCAAACTTTTTTTTCTCAGTGTGTATTCCATGTATTGTTCACTTTTAGTTCTTGCCGTCGTTCCGAAGATCACAAACGCCCATGTAATTATCATCACTGACATCTGTCGCGTGCCTAAGACAGAAAGTTACAATCTAAGAATAACCATATCCATACCCAGTATATGAAACGTGATCGTTCGCGGATGATAAAGTCTCGCGATAAACGATGAAGATAAGAAGAACTCAGTTGCTTAAGTTTCATTTTAGTAACAGCGCCACGAGAAAATACGTTATTATCACACAAATGAAATTATTGCATTAACAACGCTATTTTCGAATCGTTCTATAATAAAAATTTAAAAAAACTATAAAACATATAATTGCATGAAAAAATATGAATTTAATTTTCATGCATGAAAACGTCATGCATTTTTTTTCGCATCAACACTGGTATATTCAATGATGCCAAACAATGTTTCACTTGTGAATTATGCGAACCCTTGAAAACCGTCTTCAGTATTTCGGCACTTTGATTACTGACCTCAAAAGTTTTCTGTATTCAGCAGTGGGACTTTTATTTCAAAGCCCCGAACACTGTCACGTGGTCCCCGTAGTCACGGTTGCAATAACAGCTTTTCGTTGACGAAGCAACAAAAAACTAAAGCTAATGAATAAAAAAATAGAATTAAAATTAAGAACGCCAAACTGAACGGATTAAAGTTCGAGGACCGAGCGAGAATTAGAGTTGGAGGAGTTTCGAGCGGATGGTTGGTGGTTGACAACCGGCGACAAACTGAATTTTCGTGGAACAGCCGCTGCTTATATTGTCTCTCACTATGACACCTGTGTCGTCTACACCGATGCACGCGGTCTGTTCACCAGAACCTCCCCCCTCCCACCAATCCGAACACGGATTTACGCCTTCTCAGTTAAACCTGTCCCCCTATCACTGTATATAACTTGGCTGCGTTATACGGAAAAATGTTTTCGTTGAGCCAACTAATTATTTGTTGTTGAGTGAAGATTTCTTGTCACTACCATCAGTTTGGTCGGTGTAACGTCCTTCTAACGTCTTATTTGTCGCATATAGCATTCAAAGTTAGTTGACTTGAAATAGATCACACAACGAATTTTATTCGTATTCCAACAACAAAGTCGGATAGTTGGGTTAACCAACGGTGGCGTTTTTGTATTTGCGTGTTTGCCGCCATTGTTCTATCGTAGAACATCGTGAAATGAAGTGAAGACCGGCATATAACGTGACGAAGTTATACGAGACTGCAAAAAAAAACTTCGAAGATTATGAGGTGCTAAAATGTTAGTGAGGTTTAATAAACAATGTTGGTATCATTCGACGAAGTGAAAAAAATGGATAGTGCTTTCAGCCAACTTTTGACAAAGTGAGGTTATGTTCGAGCAACGATACAGAGTGAAACAAGTGAAAATAGTTGATCCAACCAAATTAATTGTGTGTCCCTCAAAATACTAAAACACTTGGTTGGGTCCAACTATTTTTTTGGTTAACTTAACCAAGTCGTTTTTTTTTTTTTTGCAGCGGTGGCGATTTTGTATTTGTGTGATAGCCGCCATTGTTCCATCGTAGAAGATCGTGAAATCGCATATAAAGTGACCAAGTTATAGGAGACTGTAAAAAAAACACTTCGAGGATTATGATGTGCAAAAACATTAGTGAGGTTTATTAAACAATGTTGGTATCATTCGACGAAGTGAAGAAAATGTGAAAATAGTTGATGCAACCAAATTAATTGTGTGTCCCTCAAAATACTAAAACACTTGGTTGGGTCCAACTATTTTTTTGGTTAACTTAACCAAGTCGTTTTTTTTTTGCAGCGGTGGTGATTTTGTATTTGTGTGATAGCCGCCATTGTTCTATCGTAGAAGATCGCGAAATCGCATATAAAGTGACCAATTTATAGGAGACTGTAAAAAAAAAACACTTCGAAGATTATGATGTGCAAAAACATTAGTGAGGTTTAATAAACAATGTTGGTATCATTCGACGAAGTGAAAAAAATGGATAGTGCTTTCAGTCAACTTTTGACAAAGTGGGGTTATGTTCGAGCAACGATACAGAGTGAAACAAGTGAAAATAGTTGATCCAACCAAATTAATTGTGTGTCCCTCAAAATACTAAAACACTTGGTTGGGTCCAACTATTTTTTTGGTTAACTTAACCAAGTTGTTTTTTTTTTTTGCAGCGGTGGCGATTTTGTATTTGTGTGATAGCCGCCATTGTTCCATCGTAGAAGATCGTGAAATCGCATATAAAGTGACCAAGTTATAGGAGACTAAAAAAAACACTTCGAGGATTATGATGTGCAAAAACATTAGTGAGGTTTATTAAACAATGTTGGTATCATTCGACGAAGTGAAGAAAATGTGAAAATAGTTGATGCAACCAAATTAATTGTGTGTCCCTCAAAATACTAAAACACTTGGTTGGGTCCAATTATTTTTTTGGTTAACTTAACCAAGTCGTTTTTTTTTTTGCAGCGGTGGTGATTTTGTATTTGTGTGATAGCCGCCATTGTTCTATCGTAGAAGATCGCGAAATCGCATATAAAGTGACCAATTTATAGGAGACTGTAAAAAAAAACACTTCGAATATTATGATGGGCAAAAACATTAGTGAGGTTTAATAAACAATGTTGGTATCATTCGACGAAGTGAAGAAAATGGATAGTGCTTTCAGCCAACTTTTGACAAAGTGGGGTTATGTTCGAGCAACGATACAGAGTGAAACAAGTGAAAATAGTTGATCCAACCAAATTAATTGTGTGTCCCTCAAAATACTAAAACACTTGGTTGGGTCCAACTATTTTTTTGGTTAACTTAACAAAGTCGTTTTTTTTTTACAGCGGTGGCGATTTTGTATTTGTGTGATAGCCGCCATTGTTCTATCGTAGAAGATCGTGAAATCGCATATAAAGTGACCAAGTTATAGGAGACTGTAAAAAAAAACACTTCGAGGATTATGATGTGCAAAAACATTAGTGAGGTTTATTAAACAATGTTGGTATCATTCGACGAAGTGAAGAAAATGTGAAAATAGTTGATGCAACCAAATTAATTGTGTGTCCCTCAAAATACTAAAACACTTGGTTGGGTCCAATTATTTTTTTGGTTAACTTAACCAAGTCGTTTTTTTTGCAGCGGTGGTGATTTTGTATTTGTGTGATAGCCGCCATTGTTCTATCGTAGAAGATCGCGAAATCGCATATAAAGTGACCAATTTATAGGAGACTGTAAAAAAAAACACTTCGAAGATTATGATGTGCAAAAACATTAGTGAGGTTTAATAAACAATGTTGGTATCATTCGACGAAGTGAAGAAAACGGGTAGTGCTTTCGGCCAACTTTTGACAAAGTGGGGTTATGTTCGAGCAACGATAGGTGAAAATAAGTGAAAATAGTTGACCCACCTATTGGTTGGAGCCAACTATTTTTTTCGGTACCTTAACCAAATCGTTTTTTCCGTTTAGCAACAGTTGTTGGCGATAGCAAAATTTACAGAATAGTTACAACAATATATAGCTCTTGGTGTGACTGTCGTGACTCGTACGAGTCAGGACAGTTGTGCGGCATCGATGACGTCGAGAATTTTCTGGATTCCGCAGAGCTTGTCTGACAACTCACAAGTACTTATCCAAGTGGTAGAAAGACCACTGGAGGGGCTCCAGACTAAATGCTAGGTCAGGAACGCCTGCTAACCAGCATTACCATTATTAGTTATAATTAATTCCGTGACAGGTTAGCGAACTTTCTAGATCGGGTTGTTGCTTTCATCGCATATAGGGGACACAACGTGGCTAAACCGGCACTAATGGCCATGATTTAAAAAATTGAATTAAAAAAATATCACTAAGTATGTTTTGTAAACTTTCCTTTCAAAAAAGGTAAGTACGGAAAACATTTTTTAAAACGTATATGGGAAGTAAAATTAACCAATTATATGCTGAAAACGGTCCATCGTATATGTAATTTAAAAAAATAACGGGATATCCCTTTTTTATGTACTATAAAAAGAATATTTAATCAGATTTAATTTACTAATTCGAAACCACATTATAGTGCAAATACATCGAATTTTTTTCAAGGGGATCAACGTTGAATATTATCACTGATTTTATTTTCTCAAAATCTTAAAATAAGAAACGGATTATTGGTATCATTTTTTAATAGAATTCGAAACTATTTTTAAGTTGCAGTGGTTTTTATTTTGTTTAATAATCAAAATTCGATTTAAAAAAATACAGCACTGAGTCGGTGATGCCAATGTTTTACTTATTTGGTCTATGCATACCACAATTTTACGTAAATAAATATCGCTATTTATTTCGCCCTCAGGGTGAGTTTTCTCAAGCTCTTAAACCCTTCTTAACATTTAAGACCGGTCACTATATGTGTTTTACAATTTATAAATTATTATTAGTGGAATAGTAGTATTAGTAGAGTACAAAATTGTATTCGGCTGGTAATTACATATGTATCTTCAAGTCATACATTTGAAAATGTATATATATTGTATATATTGTGAATAAGCATTTTTCCAAGTCCAAGTCCAAGTGGTTTAGTGGTATAGTGTTCGGCTCACACTCAGCGGGTCTGGGTTCCATTCCTGCAGACACGAATGGAATATTTCTATGTGATTTTTTCTGTGTTCTCTCCGATGGTTCGGAACGCACTGTAAAAAAATGTAGGTTCAACAATTAACATGGGTCAATTATGGTTAAAGTTTTCAGGTTTGATTCCCGATGGCTGCCGGAAAACTGACGGACAACGACGAACCTCCAGGACGTTTGACCTACGATTGTCCCTGGGCGCCCCCATTGTTTACAGTCAGTCAACACTTAGACTCTATCCGCACCGAGTGATGAGAAAGCTCGAGACTGCGATAGGAGGAAGAAAGAAGAAGTGTGGTTTGAGGTGTAACCCTGAGGGGATCGGTGTACAAAAAAATAATGTTATAAAAATTTTAAAAATCCCGACTGAAAAAATTAGTGTAATCAATAAACAAATTGGGTACAGTAGAACCTCGTTTATCCGGCCTTCGATTATCCGAGGCTCCGCGTTATCCGAGCCACCGGACTTTCCGAGTACTCCGCGTTAAGGGCAGGGTAAAGTTTTTAAATTTTTTTTTTCCATTTTTTTAAAATTTTTTTAAATGAATGGCTCATGTCTCAAGAATATTGTGTAAAAATTTCAAGTCGATCGGAGTAAAATTGACGAAGCTATGAGTATTTGAGCGTTCTCAAGTGCAAGTTCTCACGAATGGGCCCGACAAGTTGACGATTTGCGAATTAGTAGTGCAGAGAAGCAAGCGGCGCACGACAGTAAAGAAGAAACAGTTTTGCGTAGACAAACGCAAAAAGATGCTCTCGATCATCTTGATGGAAGTCGTTTACTCTACGGACCTGGCATCGACGACTTTCAGTGAGTATAAGAAAATTATCGAGTTTTATTTTGAATTTCTAAAAATTCAAAGATAATTGAAAAGTCTGAAAAAATTCATACGTATACAGAAAAATGAACGAATCAGGAAAAAAAAATTAGATTGCGGGGAAATTTGTTGTCTATTTTTTTTTTTTTTTTCATCATTTTGTTAATAACATTTTAGAATTATTATTATGCAAAATTAATCTTTTGAGTACCGTTAATATGCATGAATTTTCTCAGATTTTTATGCAATCGAGAAGTGTTCTCAAACTTATGTGCAATGAGCGCTAAGCGACTCTTCTGCGTTTTTCAAACCGTTTTTCTGAGACTTGTCATTTTTGAAGTCCGTGAGCACGATTACTCAAAATCTACTGGACCAATCGCTTTGAAATTTTGCACAGTACTTCTTCACATAATTTACCAGGTATTGTCGAGAGCTTTTTTGTTTTTTTAAATAATTACTAATTTTTCAACAACAAATTACCCGATTTTTTAAAGCGAAAATCGGGTTTTTGACTTCCAAGTGCTACAAAAAATCGAAAAATCGAAAAAAAAACCTCCCGTCATTACCTCAAAAAACATCTCCTTTAACAAATGCATTTTGATTTTTTTGTTTCAGATGATTTTGTTGCGAGTTATGATGCTCACCGCAAACTACCTTTTTTTCGCGGCGGCTCCGGGGATTAATTTTCATTCGCTCAATTTTGAAAATTTTTCAATGAAAATTTGGGAAAATGTTGTTGAAATGTTACTTTATTATATGTAAATTTTTCAATAAACGAACACTATCCGTTACGCCAAAAAAAAATCTTAAAAACATGCCTTTTTTTCGCCGAATTAACTTTACCCTGCCCTTAACCGAGGTATACGCTCGGATAGTACGGAAAAACTCGGATAAAACGGATAAAGCTATGCCTCATTATATGCATTGTGTATGGTCTCCGTATTATCCGAGCTTTCGGCTATCCGAGGCACGTCCTCCTCACATTACCTCGGATAAACGAGGTTCTACTGTAAATGAAAAATGTTTACACATGAATCGTCTATTACAGTCGGGAGATTAATTTGTCAAGACTGTGGAGATCTCCCGATGATAAAACCGCAGTACAAAACAGAAAATAAGTAACATTTGGTGTGTGTCATGTCCTGGGTATTTTCTTATTAATTATATTGTCACCATTTTGTTTCGATTTCATGACAAAACTTTTATTCTTCCCTTATATTGAATGCATTTAGACGCTACCATTCAGTCGCGCCGAATGCTAATATCATATTTATGACCATTCATATCCGCTCGTGTTTAACCGTGAGCACCCGATTCACCTTCGCATTCTTCCAGTTTTCTATAGTTTTGCTTCACTAATATTCAGTCTTAATTTTGTCTTCGCTGGATCTACATCGTAATAATTGTTACTCTGAGTGAGTACTCCGTAATTTAGCATCGACCTAAATGGCCCTAGTTATTACTATTCGGTTTTGTCACAGCGGTGATAATTGGTTATTGAAAAACAAATAATATTTGTTTTCATTAACAGAATTAAATCATACTGGATAAATGAAAATTCGCGGTTTCTTTACTTATGTAATTATTTTTGTATTTTAATTTAATAAACAGTGTAATGATTCAGAATCTTTGTTTCTACAATTAGTCGGACAAGGCCCAAATTATAGTAACGTAATTATTGTAAAATTATTGTCTATTCTGTGCTGTTATGGTTGCTGTAATAATAAATAATGCAAGCAGCAACTAAATTATGGTACAATTAATTATTTCTGTAGTAAAATTCACTATATTTAGCAATCTATCATATTCATTTTTCTCAGTCTCGTCCGTGCGTGACGTAACAGCGTGGTTAACAATATAGTAGTACTAAAATGTTTAGCTAAACAGGCACCGACGATATCCCTTTGCTTTTAACTGGCTACTCAATCGATCAGTCTAGAGACGCCGAGAAGAACTGGTCTTCGGTGCTAAGTGAACCTGTGTTTCAATGGTTTGACGCAACTTGGTCAAGTAAATGTTTATACAGAAGTATCTTGAACATCCTAGCGGTGGAAGCCTATCGAATGTGGTAGAGCGTTCCAGAATCTAGGTGATTGAACCTATCTCTTGGTTGGCATGTAGTTCTGTGGCGATTTGGATCCTGCGACGATAACCTGTTAAGCAATAACTGCGGAGAATGTGAGGCAAGTGCTTTGTGAGTGAGGCAGCCCAGGAAATATCTTCTCCTGTTCTTCCTCAAAGGCAAAATTCATGGCTGATTTTTTTCCAAAGGATATTCTAAGCATCTTTGCTTCTTCATATGTAGAACTGAAGTCTGAAATGCTTTGCACCCAAATCGCAAGTTGGACTAGATAATCGGCGAACCGTTTTGCTCTTAAGCTAAAATCGATGATAAAGAATAAACAGTGAAGTGAATATTCCATGGAACCAGTTGATTACTATCGGAAAACTTATACGTTCTAGTTTTGTATTACTGCGATATGTATTCGACTCTAAGTACTGCATACGGAAATTTAATTTTTAAGTGGCATTTTGTAATTTGACGAAATCGCCTGGAGAACTATAGTCTGCTAAAGATTTCGCATAGGCATTGGTCATAATCGAGGTTTTGCATTTGGTCACTTATAATGTTAGACGATTTATGAATTTGTTTTGGGTATTCCATTTGAATTCGAGTTAATGGCCTTTTAACGACCAGCCTGTTTTATAAAATTAAAACAGATTCGCAAAGCGGAACCTTGCATATACTTTTCTTTATGAGGAAGACAAAATTCATTAACTGTTTCCTCATAGCTATGTGAAAGGCGGAAATCAATAAGGAAGCAATGTGCAAGGTCAGAGTTTGCAACGTTTTTGAGACTGAAGATATTCGCAGTCGACTGCATATGTCGATAAAGTCATCCAATAATAGTATCGATCTTGAATTTTCTTGTTCATCAGCGAATTATAAAAATAAATTGAAAAATAAATGGTCGTTTTTTAGTTTGATAGTCTTATATGTTTGTCGAATTGTGTCTGAAGCCATAGACTTATTTACGTAAAAGAAACTGCAGAACCTTTCTGCAAGTCAATTCACAAAAAATTGTGTTCAAACGCGTCCACATTTGTCGGCAAGATTGTAATAACAGGAATATACTTTGGCTGAACCATTGACAAAATTCAAAGTCCGTCGTTGAATATTAAACAATTGGCATATTGAAAAGAATGAATAATATTTCTATTGACCTGCTTTATGAGCTTGTATATTCATAACTTATTTCATTGTCACTCATAAAACGTATCATCACGCTACGCACTCAAGAAAATTCTTTCGCCACGGTTTTATAATTACCATCGAATATACTAAACAAACTACATGCATAGTAAAATAATGATTGATTATTAATTTTATAACACAATGCATAAATTGTTTTAAATATATATCAATCGTCATTTAAAATACATGATTTGTAAATACAATGAAATTTCATAACCTCTTCAATAGTAGAAGAAACAATTGTTGGAAAGTGTTAGGTAATTATCCAACTGCGGTAACTAGAATTCAGATATGTCTTCGAACTTGATTTGCCGAATTTTAACTAAAACTTCTACGATCATTTCATCAGCGCATCTCTTTTGCTTCCTCGTAGAGGAAGCTTTGTTTTCATGAAAACATTTTTTTCGAGATTTTTATGCCAGGACACTTAGAATTGTCCAAAACGTCCAGAAAAGTGATCTAGAAAAAATGTCCGTATGTATGTGTGTGTGTGTGTGTGTGTGTGTGTGTGTGTGTGTGTGTGTGTGTGTGTGTGTGTGTGTGTGTGTGTGTGTGTGTGTGTGTGTGTGTGTGTGTGTGTGTGTGTGTGTGTGTGTGTGTGTGCGTGCGTGCGTGCGTGCGTGCGTGCGTGCGTGCGTGCGTGCGTGCGTGCGTGCGTGCGTGCGTGCGTGCGTGCGTGCGTGCGTGCGTGCGTGCGTGCGTGCGTGCGTGCGTGCGTGCGTGCGTGCGTGCGTGCGTGCGTGCGTGCGTGCGTGCGTGCGTGCGTGCGTGCGTGCGTGCGTGCGTGCGTGCGTGCGTGCGTGCGTGCGTGCGTGCGTGCGTGCGTGCGTGCGTGCGTGCGTGCGTGCGTGCGTGCGTGCGTGCGTGCGTGCGTGCGTGCGTGCGTGCGTGCGTGCGTGCGTGCGTGCGTGCGTGCGTGCGTGCGTGCGTGCGTGCGTGCGTGCGTGCGTGCGTGCGTGCGTGCGTGCGTGCGTGCGTGCGTGCGTGCGTGCGTGCGTGCGTGCGTGCGTGCGTGCGTGCGTGCGTGCGTGCGTGCGTGCGTGCGTGCGTGCGTGCGTGCGTGCGTGCGTGCGTGCGTGCGTGCGTGCGTGCGTGCGTGCGTGCGTGCGTGCGTGCGTGCGTGCGTGCGTGCGTGCGTGCGTGCGTGCGTGCGTGCGTGCGTGCGTGCGTGCGTGCGTGCGTGCGTGCGTGCGTGCGTGCGTGCGTGCGTGCGTGCGTGCGTGCGTGCGTGCGTGCGTGCGTGCGTGCGTGCGTGCGTGCGTGCGTGCGTGCGTGCGTGCGTGCGTGCGTGCGTGCGTGCGTGCGTGCGTGCGTGCGTGCGTGCGTGCGTGCGTGCGTGCGTGCGTGCGTGCGTGCGTGCGTGCGTGCGTGCGTGCGTGCGTGCGTGCGTGCGTGCGTGCGTGCGTGCGTGCGTGCGTGCGTGCGTGCGTGCGTGCGTGCGTGCGTGCGTGCGTGCGTGCGTGCGTGCGTGCGTGCGTGCGTGCGTGCGTGCGTGCGTGCGTGCGTGCGTGCGTGCGTGCGTGCGTGCGTGCGTGCGTGCGTGCGTGCGTGCGTGCGTGCGTGCGTGCGTGCGTGCGTGCGTGCGTGCGTGCGTGCGTGCGTGCGTGCGTGCGTGCGTGCGTGCGTGCGTGCGTGCGTGCGTGCGTGCGTGCGTGCGTGCGTGCGTGCGTGCGTGCGTGCGTGCGTGCGTGCGTGCGTGCGTGCGTGCGTGCGTGCGTGCGTGCGTGCGTGCGTGCGTGCGTGCGTGCGTGCGTGCGTGCGTGCGTGCGTGCGTGCGTGCGTGCGTGCGTGCGTGCGTGCGTGCGTGCGTGCGTGCGTGCGTGCGTGCGTGCGTGCGTGCGTGCGTGCGTGCGTGCGTGCGTGCGTGCGTGCGTGCGTGCGTGCGTGCGTGCGTGCGTGCGTGCGTGCGTGCGTGCGTGCGTGCGTGCGTGCGTGCGTGCGTGCGTGCGTGCGTGCGTGCGTGCGTGCGTGCGTGCGTGCGTGCGTGCGTGCGTGCGTGCGTGCGTGCGTGCGTGCGTGCGTGCGTGCGTGCGTGCGTGCGTGCGTGCGTGCGTGCGTGCGTGCGTGCGTGCGTGCGTGCGTGCGTGCGTGCGTGCGTGCGTGCGTGCGTGCGTGCGTGCGTGCGTGCGTGCGTGCGTGCGTGCGTGCGTGCGTGCGTGCGTGCGTGCGTGCGTGCGTGCGTGCGTGCGTGCGTGCGTGCGTGCGTGCGTGCGTGCGTGCGTGCGTGCGTGCGTGCGTGCGTGCGTGCGTGCGTGCGTGCGTGCGTGCGTGCGTGCGTGCGTGCGTGCGTGCGTGCGTGCGTGCGTGCGTGCGTGCGTGCGTGCGTGCGTGCGTGCGTGCGTGCGTGCGTGCGTGCGTGCGTGCGTGCGTGCGTGCGTGCGTGCGTGCGTGCGTGCGTGCGTGCGTGCGTGCGTGCGTGCGTGCGTGCGTGCGTGCGTGCGTGCGTGCGTGCGTGCGTGCGTGCGTGCGTGCGTGCGTGCGTGCGTGCGTGCGTGCGTGCGTGCGTGCGTGCGTGCGTGCGTGCGTGCGTGCGTGCGTGCGTGCGTGCGTGCGTGCGTGCGTGCGTGCGTGCGTGCGTGCGTGCGTGCGTGCGTGCGTGCGTGCGTGCGTGCGTGCGTGCGTGCGTGCGTGCGTGCGTGCGTGCGTGCGTGCGTGCGTGCGTGCGTGCGTGCGTGCGTGCGTGCGTGCGTGCGTGCGTGCGTGCGTGCGTGCGTGCGTGCGTGCGTGCGTGCGTGCGTGCGTGCGTGCGTGCGTGCGTGCGTGCGTGCGTGCGTGCGTGCGTGCGTGCGTGCGTGCGTGCGTGCGTGCGTGCGTGCGTGCGTGCGTGCGTGCGTGCGTGCGTGCGTGCGTGCGTGCGTGCGTGCGTGCGTGCGTGCGTGCGTGCGTGCGTGCGTGCGTGCGTGCGTGCGTGCGTGCGTGCGTGCGTGCGTGCGTGCGTGCGTGCGTGCGTGCGTGCGTGCGTGCGTGCGTGCGTGCGTGCGTGCGTGCGTGCGTGCGTGCGTGCGTGCGTGCGTGCGTGCGTGCGTGCGTGCGTGCGTGCGTGCGTGCGTGCGTGCGTGCGTGCGTGCGTGCGTGCGTGCGTGCGTGCGTGCGTGCGTGCGTGCGTGCGTGCGTGCGTGCGTGCGTGCGTGCGTGCGTGCGTGCGTGCGTGCGTGCGTGCGTGCGTGCGTGCGTGCGTGCGTGCGTGCGTGCGTGCGTGCGTGCGTGCGTGCGTGCGTGCGTGCGTGCGTGCGTGCGTGCGTGCGTGCGTGCGTGCGTGCGTGCGTGCGTGCGTGCGTGCGTGCGTGCGTGCGTGCGTGCGTGCGTGCGTGCGTGCGTGCGTGCGTGCGTGCGTGCGTGCGTGCGTGCGTGCGTGCGTGCGTGCGTGCGTGCGTGCGTGCGTGCGTGCGTGCGTGCGTGCGTGCGTGCGTGCGTGCGTGCGTGCGTGCGTGCGTGCGTGCGTGCGTGCGTGCGTGCGTGCGTGCGTGCGTGCGTGCGTGCGTGCGTGCGTGCGTGCGTGCGTGCGTGCGTGCGTGCGTGCGTGCGTGCGTGCGTGCGTGCGTGCGTGCGTGCGTGCGTGCGTGCGTGCGTGCGTGCGTGCGTGCGTGCGTGCGTGCGTGCGTGCGTGCGTGCGTGCGTGCGTGCGTGCGTGCGTGCGTGCGTGCGTGCGTGCGTGCGTGCGTGCGTGCGTGCGTGCGTGCGTGCGTGCGTGCGTGCGTGCGTGCGTGCGTGCGTGCGTGCGTGCGTGCGTGCGTGCGTGCGTGCGTGCGTGCGTGCGTGCGTGTGTGCGTGCGTGCGTGCGTGCGTGTGTGTGTGTGTGTGTGTGTGTGTGTGTGTGTGTGTGTGTGTGTGTGTGTGTGTGTGTGTGTGTGTGTGTGTGTGTGTGTGTGTGTGTGCGCGCGTGCGCGTGCGCGTGCGCGTGCGCGTGCGCGTGCGCGTGCGCGTGTGCGTGTGCGCGTGTGCGCGCGTGCGCGCGTGTGTGTGTGTGTGTGTGTGTGTGCGCGTGTGCGCGTGTGCGCGTGTGCGCGTGTGCGTGTGTGCGTGCGTGAGTGCGTGAGTGCGTGCGTGTGTGTGTGTGTGTGTGTGTGTGTGTGTGTGTGTGTGTGTGTGTGTATACAACTCCGAAAATTCAAACGCCGATAACTCAAGAACGGTTTTGTATATCGCGCTCAAATTTGGCACACTAGTGTAGCAGCAGACCCTCTTCAACTGTACCAATTTTCGACAAAATCTTTGCAAAAATTTCGATTTTATGCCGTTTTGAATTTTTTGAAAATAGGACGTGGTCGCTCTAACTTTCGTAAAATTTAGTCTATTTCGTTAAATAGTTGGTTATAAGAGTAGGTGCACTCAATGTTGTTTGGTATTGAATTTGGTTCGAATCGGTAAAGTGGTTCAGATTTTATAAAATTTTGAATTTTTAAAAAAATTGACATTATCGCTCTATTTTAACTTTTGCAAAACTTGAAATAGCGAGCTCAAATTTTGTATATAAATGAAACAATATTCCGCCATTATATATGTATAATTTAGTGACAAACGGTATGAAATTTGTGATTTTATAGAATGTTGAATTATTTTTAATAATATACGTTATCACATATACTTTCGAAAACACTCTAATAATAACGAAATAACGGAATAACGAAATAAAAAAAGCGAATTCACAACATTTTTATTTATCTAATTTAAAAAAGGATGCAAAGTAGAACCTTGCACATTGCTTCCTCATTATTTTTCGCTTTTTACAAAGCTTCCTCTATGAGGAAGCCAAAATTGAATAACATACTTTGCATCCTTTTTTTGTGTAATTCATTAGAACGGTAGGATCACTGTAAGAAATTTTCGCGTTTTTCCGAACAAACGTGTATGAATTTTGTAAAACTCAGTATAGGAAATCGAAATTAATATGTTTGCATAGTAAATGTAATACAGACAAATGAATTTGGATAATCCGGTAATTGGAAATAACAACACGTGATTATGAAATCATTAATTACTAAATTAGTACATGAAAATCAACATGCATTTTTGAAATTTTCGTAACGCATTTCAATTTTAATATATATTGTAAAAAAAATTTGTACAGTATACTTATCTTACGAATTATTTCGTTAAATTTGAAATTGATCAAAATATTACACACTGTAAAAAGAGACTACAAATTTAATGTACTGAGGCGAGACCTTCACAGGCTCGTCTAGGCTTCATCCAAAAGTTATGTTCACTTAAAAATATTTCCAAACAGACTTCACGATCTGATTGCAATCAATTGAACATTTTGTTATGTCAAGTATAAGTATGCTTGAGAGAATAATAGTTTTACAACTCTAATGCCATTTTAGATATTTAAAATTACTAAGTCTTTGATAGCGTAGTTGGTAGCGTGCGTGCGTAATTAGATACTTAGGTAAGTAGGTGGTCAGTTCAAACTCCGGTGTATGCGAAAAATACTTTGGAGAAAACCAATATACAACAATTTGTGATAACATAATATCTGAAACCATAATGCCCGAGTAATAGTTCAATTTTTTTTTAATTGTTTTTAAGCCCATTTAAAATTTCCTACGCCTTGCAAATGTAGTTTGCAAAGAAATTGTGCGATAACATTATTGAACGCAACATTTTTTCCAACACCGTTCATAGAAAAATTCAATATAAATGTTTGTGAAATTTAATACACAGTTTATGCATATGGTACTTCCAATATAAGTATATTAAATTTAAGAAAAATTTTTCTCACAGTGATTCGCATATATTCGATTACATCGAATAGTGATAGAAATTACACAAGCAAGCATTAAAATCTTTTTTAAACCGATGTTCATGACATTGGCTGATATTCCGCACGACCCCAATCTCACCGGATTTCCTATTAGACGATATATGGTAATACATTTCGTGACATCGCGTATTATTTTCCTATTTAAGTATTCGGCAGAGTATGAATGTTTACATCATTAAGGATGTACGAGCGGTACAGGCCTGCCAAATGAGTAAATTTCAAACACTTCCCGATGTCATAAAAATCGGAAAAAATCAATCGTGTAAAAGGTGCTGAAAAGATCGATTTTACACAATAATGATTCCAAAATGTTATTAACAAATTGATGAATAAGATAATTGTTCATCAAACCACCCGTCAACCTAACGTTTTATTCGAATGAAAATTATTTGTCAATTTTTCCGAATACAAACGATTTTTTTCAGTTTAAAAAAAAAATGTATTTCGAAAAATGCGCGTAAAAATAACGAATTTTGGATATGCGTTTGTCAAAAAAAAAACTTGTATGTAATAGATGGTTTCACGCCCAATGAGTACTTTCTCATAGAGGTGGATTAGTAAAAAAATTAAAATAGTGAGGAAGTAATATGCAAGGTACTAATTATTTCTCAGAAAAAACAGTTAACTTACCTGGAAGAGTTTACTTGCCTGTAGTTTACTTAGGTGTGAGGTCTCGGTATGGACATCGGACCCAGCTCACAATCTTCGGTCCGAAATAGCTATAATCCGTCTTGCGATCCTGTGATCATTGACGAGTCATTGACTGGTGAACATGCACGTGAGTGTACCACGCTTTTAGCTTTGTTTACTGACGGTTTTTACATACGAATTTCTTATGATTATCTTTGTGACGTTGACTGTCTTTACCGGAATTTGTTGGTGAAAATGATGTCATCATTTCTGGATTTTTCTAACATCGGTTATAAAAGTCGCGTCAGCGTCACTAAAAACAAATGCTATATGCACTAACTGAACTGAGAAAAATGTACACCGCAAATAAGTCAGTAAATTTATTACTTAAAACAGTTGACACAAGAAACGTTTATATTTTATAGTTCCTGTAGATATGTGAAAAAGAAAAAATGACCTCAGAAAAATATATTATATAGCCGGATTAACTATATATTTTTCTAAGTGCACTTAAGAGGCAGTCATACACATGTGGGAATTTCTTCTCCCAATATTAAATGGCTATAGGGCGATCTTTTTCTCGATTATAACCTCACTTTTGGTTTTTCGAGTATCCTGAAAAAACGGCTTTGAGTATCGCGGGGCCAGAAGCTTAATTCAGTTCTACCATAACACCGCGTATTCTCTTAAAATTTGAACTCGTTTTATCGAGCCGTTTGGAAGAGAATAGGTTTCAAAAAATTTTAGTGGCACTTCCTGTGTTACTTTCCCCCACCACTTTCAATCGCATTTTGAGAGAATATGCGGAAAGATAGTACAATTGGGATAAGTTTTTGGCTTCCCGAAATTCAAAACCATTTATTCAGGAGTACTGAAAAACCAGAAAGTGAGAAGAAAATTCTACGTGTGCATTACGGACTCTTAAGAGTTTGTGATACATCTTTCAGAGATAGTGATACACTATCCCTCCACGTATTCTCTCAAAATGCAAGTCCAAAATGGGGAGTTATTTGAGAGAAAATAGCTTTTAAAATTTTGAAAATGGGGGAGGAAAGTAAACATTTCCTTTTAATGCGATATCATGAACCTACGATATATATGGGTCATTCCACGGGATTTCGCACAAAAAAAAACCCGACCGACTCCAATTTTCGCCTAATTTTTTTATATTGTTGACTATGTCAAACGTAAAATACAATTTTGAAAATACAATTTTAAAAATTTGTAATTCGATTACATTTAATGAATCGAATACATCTACATATAAAATTATGAAAAAAATCACATAAGCTCCTTTTAATATTACCAATTACATAAAAAAAATACGCAGAAGATTGGAAGAAAATTAAAAAAATCAATTACCCGAAATATTTTTTTAAAAATGGGTAAAATGCGTTCTCCATCTTGGGCTTGTGCTTAAAATGTTTGGGACTCCATGTAGTATATTCGTGATTTTTTGTATTGAAATCGGAGGGGGCCAAATTAGCGAAATGGTACCTTTTCTTGGTAGAAGACATAAATAAAATAGAAGTTATGTTTATTTTTTATTTTGATTATTTTTACCGTAAACTGTGTTGAATTACGAAAATTTTGACCTAGTTATTTTTGTCGATATCATTATTCCACTTGACGTCAGATTTTTTAAATTTTTTTCACCTTTTATTTTATGGCTCGTCGAAATATAAGAATAAAATTCTCAAAAAATTGACAGATGCTCCGTTTGACATAGTCAACAATATAAAAAAATTAGGCGAAAATTGGAGTCGGTCGGGTTTTTTTTTGTGCGAAATCCCGTGGAATGACCCATATATATCTGTGCAAGTCAAAATTCCCACATTTCCCAAAAAAGTTTTACTTTCAATAAAATCATAATTTCGTCTAACTCGAACCGGAACACACACTATTAAGTAAATATCTTGATTATGCATCATCACAATAAGCTATAAGACGCCCGGATCTTTTATCGGAGTTTCCCGAACATAACGGATTTCCCCTTTGCTTCCTTATTGATGAAACATCGCGTTTTACATATTTTTGCATAGGTATTTTTATTTTTTTATCCGGCTTTTCGATTAAATCAATAATAGGTCATGATTACGTCATGGATTTGGTGAAGTCTCCATGAACGCAACAAAGCTAGATTGATTTGCCTCGTTTTCAAACAAAAGTCATTAATTTCAAGAGTTTAGCAATTTATTAATTTTGTAATTTTTCATAAAAACTGAATTTAAATTTTATATTTTCTTTATTTTATTTTTATTTCTTTATTCTTTATTTTTTTTATAACGAAAATATGACCGGACGTAACAGTCATATTGTGCAATTAACCTTGACGGCTATGTTATTAATATTAATGTTAGTAAATTGATTTCTCGTGAGATGATACATTTTGTTTTACAATTGACAGTTGAGGACTGTAGAATTTATTAAATCAGTACTTTCTTCGTCCAACTATGAAAAATACAACAGAGGAATACCGATATTTTCCTCCAATGAATTAGATCGGTTACGATCTTGCGGAAATTGCGTCAATTAAAATAAACGAAAATTGTGCGACATCTGGAAACTCCAATTTTCTTCTAATGGTTTTCTTAGACCTTAATGGTTAATTAAGGATGCAAAGGATGATTAAGTTTTGTAGAAAAGAACTTTCATGTTTAGGTTATACACAGGGTGGAATATTAAAAATGATCTGAAGAGGATTGGTACCTTGAACCGAAACGTAACAAAATGAAAAAAATTATTTCTTTTCAACAACGTCAACTGTCATGCTCATTCATTCTTGCCAATAGAAATCCGTTTTAGCGCTAAAATTGAATGTACAATGCGATTCAATGAATAAATTGCCATAAGTGCTTTATCATTAAGCTCATGCTAATGGCATGGTTTAGTGTACATTGTGCGATGATGTTACATTTTCTACGTACGGTATTTTTATTTCATGACTCTGACCTGACCTGTTTCCCTTAAGAATTTGCGAGGATAAGTAAGTTGATATGCGGAAGTATGCATTTATTAATGCAACGGTTTTCCTGATTAATGAATCTAACCGTGAGAGTCTCAGTACACGGAAACAGGGCTGGTAGTGACAACTACGTTTTCAATTTGCTGTACGCGCACGGAAAAAAAGCCTCGGTTGGAACAGCCAAGCACTTTGTTAAATATGCGCTTTGTTAAATATAAGCAATTGGTTAGACCAACCAAATGCCAATTTTGGTCTGTGTTGCGCCTTATATTTTTTGCATCAAGTGCATGAATAGTGGTGTTTTGGAAAGTGAGGTCTAGGGATGAAAGTGAATCACTCAAGGGAAGAAAATGATACACCCCAGGAACAAAAGTTAAACTCCCAAGGGACGAAAGTGAAAAACCTAGGGATGAAAGTGAAACACCCCAGGGACGAAAGTGAAACACCCAAGGGACGAAAGGGAAACGCACAGGGACGAAAGTTAAATTCCCGAGGGACGAAAGTGAAACACCTGAGGGAGGAAAGTGAAGGAATCTCGAACTGTGCATGTGCCAACCTATTGTTTTAACACTGCCATGAAATTAGCTACTTTCGTCCCGCAAAACGGGACGAAAAAACCATGAAAAGCACCGTTATTCATCCACGCGTTACAAATAGTATATTACACACCTAGGGCAGTAAAGTAAGAAATGTCTCAGATCACATGTAATTGTTGGCCGAGGCGTAGCCGAGGTCGACAAACATGTGATCTGAGGCTTTCTTATTTACTGCCCGAGAAGTGTATACGATTTTTCTCATCGACGGAGCCGAAAACCGGGAACTTCATTCCGCGCAGCGGAACGAAAGTTGTCGCTTTCGGCCCGGAGGTGAGAAAAAGTAATGAACAACGTTCATGGAGGTCAGGGTCTGAGGCTGGTCAAATTGGCATGGAATAACCTATACTCAAAGCTACCAATATTTATAGCTGTACCTTCTAAACATTTCTCTTGGTGTACTATACATATTTTCGAGAATATATAATCACTAGACAGCCTAAAAGAAAAAAAACTTTTTTTTTTTTACTTGCCACACCATAAAACTATAGTTTGTACCCTAATGTTGACACTCGTGAAAGAAAAGCTTCGTACGATTTTTTTTAGAAGTGACGCAACGACCTTTTGTTCGCTCGAAAATCCCGGTTATATCACAATATTGAATCTCTTCAATATTCCCTTATGCGTCCAGGCATTGACCATTCGAAGGCGCCTGATGCTAATATCATATTTCTGCCCATTCACATCCGCTAGCGTGAGCGCCTGAATCACCTTCGCATTATTCCAATTTTCTACAGTTTTGCTAGCCGCGCGTACTACACGCATACAGCGAATTTGAGCCCTCTAAACCCCACTACGCATTCTTCGTCCCTGCTTCACTAATTTTCATAGTCAGTCTTAATTTTGTCTTCGCTTCATCCACATCTTCATAATTGTTACTCCGAGTGAGGCCTCCTTGATTTTGCAACGGTCTAAACGGCACTAGTTGCTATTTTTCGTTTTTGTCACAACGGTGACAACTAATTATTGGATACTTAATGTTTACAATAAATAATAATTGTTTTAATCGGTTGTGTATTAACTGCGGTGATTGGGAATCTTTAAATAATAATTTATGTATCATTTTCTTATGTTTACTGAATAGATAATTGTAATCTGAAATATTAATTTTCACGATTAATCGGACAAGACCCCATCATGGTTAATTAATTGTTCTGAATATATGTAACGTTCTTGACGTAACAGGTGGCATGACGATTTTTTATTTTCTCCATTGGCAACAATTTGTTATACATCGGATGGGGGTGTGAATTCATCACGTTACCTCTTAGAAAAATTCACACCATGTTGTCTTATTACGAAATTCAATATTTATAGTATAAAACGTGAACGCTGGTTGTGTATAGGAAAACAAATTATTAGACATTTAATAAGCATTTTATTGTCATACAATAATAATACAAATAATAATCACGAACGAAGCAAAATGGTATGAAGGATAGTTTTTACATATCCTTGACCGATTTTATACAAATTTTCATAGTATCCCATCAAGGAAAATAGTCAACATGGGGCACGATGAAACAGGGGCAAAATGGCTATGGGACTATACACGGAAAAAAAAGATTAGTTGCCATAACCAAGAAATGAGTTGACACAACCAATCGATTATTCTATTTCCCTAGCAACTCAAATGGTAATGCCAACGATTCGAATAGCACTCCCAACTATTCGAGTGGTAGTCCCAACGATTGGATTAGTTAACCTAACTAATCCACGGATGATTACACAGACGGATTAGTTAACCTAACTAATCCAATCGAGAACTAATCGTGAATAGTTGAGGTTACTATTCGATATGGTTGAGGCAACTAATTTTTTAGACATTGTGTACAGCAAATCGAAAACGTATATGCCACAACCAAACTTGTTTTTCCGTGTAAACATCTATTGTCTTTTACATCGAATACTTAACGCGTTTTATATTTATTTTGAAATACATTGAAGGCAGTAGTCTGCTTTAGAAGCCGAAAAAAAGCGTTTTTTCAGCAATTTTTTTGAAAGGGAAGGAAATGATTGCGGTAAACGAAATTTTGAGACGATAGATTATTATATTCAAGCTCTAAAAAACAATTTTTATTATTAAAAATTATTGAAATTTTCCAAAGTTGTAACGATTTTTCTGGGGCGCCTGGAGTCTGGACTTGTAAATCGGTGCCGGTGATAGAGGTCGTGCGATGCATCTGAAACAGTCGAACCAAATTTTTTTTTTAATTTTTATAAGTTCCTTTTCTATATGAACTAAAAAAATACCGAAGAAATGATGAAATTCCAAATTTTTTCGAAGTTTGAAAAAAAAATTCACTTTTTTGAAAAAAAAATTCACTTTAAGTTGCAAAACACGTAATTTAAATCGTACTTTTGTCCAACTTTTTTAGTTCAAATAGAAAAGGAACTTATAAAAATTTAAAAAAAATTTGGTTCGACTGTTTCAGATGCATCGCACGACCTCCATCACCGGCACCGATTTACAAGTCCAGACTCCAGGCGCCCCAGAAAAAATCGTTACAACTTTGGAAAATTTCAATAATTTTTAATAATAAAAATTGTTTTTTAAAGCTTGAATATAATACTCTATCGTCTCAAAATTTCGTTTACCGCAATCATTTCCTTCCCTTTCAAAAAAATTGCTGAAAAAACGCTTTTTTTTTTCGGCTTCTAAAGCAGACTACTGCCTGAACGCAGGTTTCACAAATATATTTGACGATATCCTCATCGACATAAGCACACAAAATTGGGTCCATTTGTTGTTGAATACAAGCCAATGTAAAAAAAACCATGATGTATCCTCTTCCGCATTCGCATATGAGTTTGATTTTTTTTTTTTCAATAATTCTCGGGAGTATAGGGAATTTATTAGGGTGGCACTGTTGGCAAGTAAATATAAAATAAAAAGTAATTTTTTTTAGGCTTTCTAATGACCACTTACCATTTGAGGAAAGTTCTCTCATCCGTTCGATGAACCGAGGGAAAAACTTTTCTCCACTCTTTCAGTCGAAACACCGAGACGTAAAGGAACCCCAATGTACAGGTTAATTATCTCGGCCCTCTTGACGTAAAATACGTAGTCAACCTCGGTCTCGACTCCGTCAAATAGGTGAGTGTACTGATGTTTTAAGTTACGTGCACACGCCATCTAAAATTCATGAATTTGACCTGACCGGACGCCCTTAAGAATTCGTGCGTATAAATACGACGACATAACGCAAACGATACGTAGTAATAATGTACGATGAATAGAACAATACATGATTTTAATGAATGTCGTGATGTATACAGCATCGAGATTAGCAATATTTCGATCGCTGATTTGAATGATGTTGACGAAAAAATCAAAACAAAGGTGCAAAGTAAAACCTTGCACATTGATTCCTCATTATATTTCGCTTTATACGAAGCTACCTCTATGAGGAAGTATGTTGATTGATTTTGGCTTCCTCATAGAGGAAGCTTTGTATAGAACGAAATATAATGAGGAAGCAATGTGCAAGGTTTTACTTTGTATCTTTGTTTTAAGTAATAGATCAACATGGCTGAGTATTATTTTGTTCACATATTGAATGTGGGCTTCATATCAAGTTTTTCAAAAGTTAACGCGATAAAGTTAATATTTGAAATAATTCGAAATTCCATAAAATGATAATTCTTTACGTTTCGTCACGATATTATATATCTATAATGACTGAATATGATTTTGTTTACATGCCAAATTTGGGCTTGATATCATAAGTTTTATAAAAGCTAATGCTATAAAGTTAGATTTTTGATAATCCGAAATTTCATGAAATCAACATTTTTTTCCGTTCATCACTAAATTATATATCTATCATGGCTGCATATTAATTCGTTCACATATTTAATTTGTGATTGGTATCTCATGTTTTGCCGCAGTTAATACGATACAGTTAATTTTTTCAATTATTGAAAATTTCATAAAACAAACATTTTTATATCGTTTGTCACAAAATTATATATTTATCATAGCTGAATATTATTCTGTTCATGTACCAAATTTGAGCTCGATATATCAGATAAGATTTTGGAAAAGTTAATGACATAATGTCAATTTTTAAAAAATTTCAAAACTCCATAAAATCTGAACCACTCGACCGATTCGAGCCAAATTCAATACCATACAACATCAAGTTCAAATCCTCTTATGAAGAACTATTTAGCATGATATACTAATTTTTACGGAAGTTAGACCGACCACGCCCTTTTTTCAAAAAATTAAAAAAGCTACGAAATCTAAATTTTACATTCAGTTGATAATTGCAATAATTAAAGAGGGCCAGGTGCTCTAGTTGTGTGCCAAATTTGAGCTTGATAGCAAAAGTGGTTCTTGAGTTATCGGCGTTTGAATTTTCGAAGTTGTATACCTACACACATACATATACACACATACATATACACACATACATACCTAAGGACATTTTTTCTAGATCACTTTTCTCGACGCTTTGGACAATTCTGAGTGTCTTGACATAAAAATCTCGACAACATTTTTTTTCATGAGAACAAAGCTTCTATGAGGAAGTAATAAACGATTAATTATGTTTTCTCCCGATTGTGCTAAAATAACCCCAGCTCGAGTCCGGAATGCGGGCGGGTAATCGCTCATTCTTTACGAATGACGTACGCATGCGCAGTCCTCATGCATTACCTCCCTCGGGAAGTAATCAGCTCATTCCTGCCCGGCGAGAGTAATAAAAACTGTACTACGCATGCGTGTCGTCATTTGTTAAAAATAAGCTTATTCTCCGTCCTTGTTGCACACACGAAATGTGATTATTTTTTAGCGAAATCGGGAGAAAAGTTTAGTACCTTACATGGGAGGGGTGCAAATTTTCACCTCGTGTACATTTCTGCCCTCGTTTCGCTCGGGCATCAAACTTCACTCTCGGTGGAAAGTTGCACTTCCCTCCCTTGTAACGTAATATACTATTTTTCTCGTCTACGCTACGAAGACCAAATTCCATGCCTACAAAGCGGGTCGAAAGTTGTCGATTCTTGACCAGCGGACAGGAATATGCTCGAGTGGGCAGGAATATATTTTTTTGCATGAATTTTTCAAAAAATTTATATGGTTTCTAAAAGAGCACCAAAATTTATTTGAAAAAAAAAGAACAAAAATAGTTTCATCTGATTATTTCTTGAAATATGTATTATGTGTATCCAAGCAAATAATCAAAACTTATCTCTGTCGAAAAGGTCTGATAGAAACCGATAGCATGTATCAAAAACCGTATAGATTCTGATAAAATATTCTATCAGGATCTATGGGGTTTTGGTAAACTTCTATCCGTTTCTACGAGACCTTTTCAACAGGGATATCTGTGCAGTGGGGGGGCGGAGCCCCCCAAATCCACACCGTGGTTTCAACCCTGAGCCCCTGGAAAGTGTCCAAAGTTTACACTAAAGCATCATTAAACAAACTGTGGCGTTGCACCGTTGGAGGTATAAAAGTATGGTCAATTTTCCAATAGACAGAAAAAAATAGCATGCCATTGGGAAGGAGCGGATTTTCAGCTCGTGTGAGTGCTGCCCGATGAGATGCTCGGTGATATTCGGTAATGCAATTTCCTCCCTTGTAGCGAAATGTACTATTCCATAACTTCTATCACTCATCTCTATACATAATTTCAGAAAAAAAGCATAACTTTAACGATTTATTTCGGGAGTACGCGGAGAGGAATAGGATGTCTTTTCAGGGGATTTATTTAACACATATTGAAGTACACTTTTTTTTTATTATCACTTTGATACAAAATGACGGCAGTAGAGCTCATCTTAAAAATCGTTTTTTTTAAACACCTTCACAGCAGGACGGTTTTCTCGTAAAGTATAAAGCCTGGAAGGAAAAACCAAATAATTTTTAAATCTATATACTATTGGTTATGAAACTATGTAGGGGGTTATTTCTTTGAATAAAATTTTGTAGATATGGTGCGCTTTTCAAGAAAACAATCGATTTTTTGCCAACAAATCCGCCTTTAAAAAGTTCATGAGTAACGGAAAGCATTGTCATCGTTTTATTCGTCCTGTGATTGGTTGCTAGTAAACAGTAAATTGTTTATAAAAAAAAATATCCAATAAGATTCTACTTTACACACTGAGAGAAAAAATTGTTGGGCACAACGAAATAGAGGTTGACTCAACCTCTCCGAGAGGTTATATACGGCGAATGGAACGAGGAGATTGGGTCAAACTCACCAAATGGTTGTCGGACTTTCTTCGATTCAAATGTTTCATGTGGTTGAGACAACCACAGTGCATTTATTGTAACTCTCACATTATTTTCTCTCAGACCATGCGCACTCTTGCATCAATCTCTAATCGATTGATTGGAAGTATTGATGCAGTTGGTTCAACTACACTCATATTTCAATCAAATTCATTATGTGTTTGAGTGAGTCTAAAATAATAAAGAAAATTAATTGAAAATTATTAATCGTGCTTATTCAATCGAGTAATCTTGCATATTAAATTGGTATTACGTCTTTCTCTTCAGGATGGTACATATTAATCGCTGAAAAAAACATAGTAAATTTTTTATTACATTGACGAGAATCGTTCCTGCGACCCTCCGGATAATGTTGTTGCGCTGCGCTTTAGCTCACACGGCCATTCGGATCATATGATTCTAGTATTTTTTTTGTCTATTTGAATATCGGTAACATGAAATATAAATGAAAATGGAATTAGTATAATACAGTCAGAACTTTATAGATTTATATGATTGCGTTTGGTGTAGTAAAAATAAAAGTACTTTCTGTTATTTTTCACGAATGGGTGTTTGTGTCAACCTCTATTTCTTTGAGCCAAAGTAATATTTGCCAACCACTGCGCGAGGTTGTCAGGATTTCAAGTTTTCTCTCAGTGCACTCTTTTTTTTCCTTCCCTGTGTTTATAGAACCTCGACCCCTCTCTTGTAGAGCGTCTTACATGAGTAACGGAATTACATTTGCAGGCCTATTAAAATCCGTGTCGCGACCCTAATGATTTGTAACTTATATGATGCCTTTTGCACATTACTTATCAGAGTTACGTCGGCGTTTGTATTCTTCGTAGTCTTTAAAAACAATCCAGTCACCAACCTGCCTCGCAGGACGTGAACTTCCTTCGTTCTGACTTTCATTGCAATTTCTGTAAGTATAAATGTATTTTAATTAATGTATCAACTTACATTAATTATCGGGCATTTCCCATCCATTCATAAACTAACTTTTGGTCGAATAAATATATTGTAGATTAAAAACGATTGTTGTGATTGTTAGTAGCTTCTATCTAATTGCGTATAAGGCTAAATCCTTTAACTATCCGCAATTTGCGCATCAAGTTTCCTCCACTGGAAATAATAACTCATTTTGCTCGGAAATGTGGAATATAACCGCAGCAAATCGTGAATAGACCTATTCGGCCCGACAGCCGGTAATTGCCGAGTACAATCAATGTGTGTCCGTAAATATTCGCCCAACGTCAATAATTCATGACCTGACGTCAAGGCACTTAGCGCAACTACACTCATCATGATGTTATACGGCCGACGACGATATTTGCTGAGAAATCAATAACAATAAAGAGAAAGAGTGCAAAATATGTAAGGTTTCCCTTAGTGTGTCTTTTTGTACGTTTCAATAGTGTAATCAATGGAGAATTTTCAGTTGATTACTTCAAGAATGATCGAGAATGTACTACCAACAAATCTACGGCTTATAAAATGATTATCGTTTTATAAGCCGTATAAAACAAGACTCAATAAGTCCGCGTTTTCGCAATGATGAATAATTTATTGTTGTGGAAAATTAAACAACATCGATGATTAATTCTTTGCTTGGGGCACGCGCAGTTCAGGATTGTGTGAGATCTTCTGCTAACAACTAAATGTATATTGTGGAACTACAAGAATTCACCGCTCACAAGCTACGGCTTTACGTGTACTAAAAATAACGCACTTGTTTCGCTTGCATTTCGTTAAATTGTTTTTATTTGTCTTTCCTTCTTATTAAATAAGACTATCTTTACGGCATGCCACGATTGCATGCACTCTTATTTTATCGTTTATCTGACTATACGTGACTTTATATAATGAACAAAAAAACTTGGTTGAATAGGCTCCAAGCGATAAAATTAGTTAGAAAAAGGGAATGTTTTCACGAGTGTGATGAAATGTAAGCAAGTTTCATCCGTCAAGCTCTTCGAGAAGTGACCACATCTTAAATCATTAATATTTTAGAGTTGTGGGACAATTAGACAACAATTCTTTTTCAGTTTTTACGCATTGATTTAAGCTAGTTTAATATATTTGTTTTATTGATAATTAATTCACTGTTTGAAAATATTTGACTCGTATAGAAACGCGACATATGAGCAATTCCACCTGAAATCAGCCGAGGATTCACCTCGCATTTTTTTATTTGAATAAAACTTTTTTTACGCAAACTGTATCTAAAAAGAAAAGACCTGTATTTTTTTGTTTGACCAAAATCTTTTTTTTAATTATGGGGTTTTCTATTTTTTGAAAAAACGAGTGCATGGTGAACTTAAAATATTAATATCTCCGGTAAAGTAAAAAAAATGAGGGTCCTTAAAATAAATTTCTAGAAATTATATACCTGCAAATTATTATTGTTATAAACAATTGAAAAATAAAATAATTTTTTTCGAAAATTTTGGGATTTTTTAATTTTTTTTATTTTATTAAATTCTTCATTTCATCCCGAAACGTTTACAATTTTTTTTGAGATGGAGATTTTATGGACTCTATTTTTTTTAAATTTTACAAGGCACTGGCTGCCGCGTCCAGTGCCTTATAAAATTAAAAAAAATAGTTTGCGTAAAAAAAGTTTCATTCGAATAAAAAAAAATGCGAGGCCAAAAAATACCCAAATCCGGCCGCATTCATGTGGAATTGCTCATATACGAACCAACAATGGCCGGTTTCGCATTCAGCTTAAAACCCGATGAAATCTTTATTTGCGTGATTGATAATCTCCCTCAATGGCGTGCGTGGAATTTGATAATGGTTTGAGATGCTGGCGCAGTCCGGAGAGCATAAAGAAAAGAAATCGCACATGCTTTATAATATACACAGATAAATCGGTCCGTCTCATTGTTTACGTCCGTCATTTTGAATGTATCTCTTCACTCGCTCATTATACGTATACTAGAAACAACGTGCGTGCACTCCTTACTTTTTATTTGTCTTTTTTTGTGGCTAAACATGATAATTACATGTTTATACGATCCGTGACTTTACGTGACTATTTCTGCTTCAGTATTTCGATATAATGGACTTTCGATGTGCCATGTCTTCTTTTTACGTGAAAAAAATGTAATCTATTCCACAACACCAAAAAATGTGCGTGATACGTTCCTCTGCAGTGATAACAGTCTGAAGTTGGCTTTACGTCAAAGTCATCGACAACCAATTATCAAAATGTTTGAAAACTGGATTCAGTGTTCGATATTTCAACTTTTGATGTGGCATGGTTTTTTAAAGAAAGCACGGAAAAAAAAGATTAGTTGCCATAACCAAGAAATGAGTTGACACAACCAATCGATTATTCTATTTCCCTTACAACTCAAATGGTAATACCAACGATTCGAATGGTAATACCGACGATTCGAATGGTAATACCGACGATTCGAATGGTAATACCGACGATTCGAATGGTAATATCGACGATTCGAATAGTAGTCCCAACGATTGGATTGGTTAACCTAACTAATCTCGCGAGAATTAATCGTGAATAGTTGAGGTTACTATTCGATATGGTTGCGGCAACTAATGTTTTAGACATTGTGTACAGCAAATCGAAAACGTAGTTGCCACAACCAAACATTTCTTTCCGTGAGGAATATATTTGAATCCGCATCCGTTACATTGCCAAACCTAGTCGCGAATTATTATTGTGTGTTCGTAATGCAAATAATTATTTGCCTAATTTTGTAGTCATTATATGGTTTTCGTTTCCCCAAATAATAATAGCGTTTTTCTGGTTGTATTGTGATCATACATAAAATGATTCCTTCTGCACACCCAAAAAAAAGATTTGGTAATATTAACTGAAATTATATCTATTCAGCATTTCATTATTTCAATCAACGAAAATTTACTTTCCCTACAACAAATTTGTATAGCATTCAATTTTTCAGTTTTTTTTATTTCCAACATATTTATTTATTTGAATCAACTTTCACTGTGCGGCGGATACTAAAATAGTAGTTTTCGATACGAGTGCGACGAAACATTTTTTCAACGAGTATGAGTTTGCTACAATCACACGAGTTGAGAAAAAGTTTCTCGCACGAGTTCCGAACAAAATTTTATGCTACCAGTGTGCGAAGTTCGCTTTCGCACACACGACATAAATGGCATAAAAATATTTTATTTATTGCTACTAAATACTTTCTTATTCCGGAAAAAAGATCTAGTTATAATGACCAAATACATGTATTAGTTATTTTTTAATAAAATCAATTAGAACTATCTTATAATCCAATATATATTTATGTCCTTTCATCATTGGAGTTTATTATTCTCAACATGCAACATTTATCGATTTAACTTAATTCTTGTCGTATATTTATATACAAATTATATATTCTTTAAATCGGCAGCTGTGGACGCGCGGTCGGTGTGTGGCCGACGGTCCCTAGAGTTAAGCAGCATTATTTGCGTTCATAACTTGGATGGGTGACCGCTTAGCCGCGCACCGATGTGCGCGCCAACTGCTGAGCGGGAGGCAGTTTCTGAGCTTCTAACGGATAGTGAGGAATATCCCAATAACATTTTTTTTATCAACATTTATATAACTGCCGACCCAAATAAATATTTCTTAGATTTGAATATATTTACTATTGAACAAGTATATTAATTACAAATAAAAAAATTTATAAGAGATAAATGGAAGTCTAGTAGGTCGGTATCCAAATAAGAAATTTTATTTCCGACGCGTAGATTCTAGTCCCGTTAAAAAGATCTTTTTTCTGGATGTACAAAATTCTAATATTGTCACATTCAGGTTTGGCATGACCTTGACAATGTTTAAATGACGATTACATAGTCGCGGCATTTACTACATTTGCGTTCGTTTGATTGTATGCAAGACAAAGCTATTGTTATCGAAGTTCAGAAGTTCATATGGCATAATAGAGCAAATATGCCGGTTATTGAATGTTCATTCATATAGCAGCATTGTTACCGCATGCTTATTTATTCGGCAAGTGCTCTATTTTACCTGCGTTTCTCTACCAGTTTCTGACGGTCTCTACTAATTTCATATACGATTGAGATGCAAAAAAATACACTCGCCATTTTTCAAATTCTGTTTCAGTTTTCATTTAGTACTTGGCGAGTTTGTGAAATGCACTGAATTGGATCATCTTTGGATTTTGATGTTACCGTACACTGAGAGAAAATTGTGATATTTGTAACTATAAAGTGACAACTATTCATTTTTAGTTCATACAAGCAATTTTTTAATAGTTGCCACAACTATCAAATAGTTACTATAACTACCAAATAGTTGCCATAACTATTTTCACAGCCATCGTAATTATGAAAATAGTTGGATGGACTATAACTTAATAGTTGTCACTTTATAGTTGACTGTACTACTACGATTTCTCTGAGTGTATTAATTCGCCAAGTAATGAGGTCTAATATTTCTTTACAATTAATTTAAAGTGTAGTGGCGGTACTGAATATATTGTTACAATTAAGTTAAAATTTACAGAATTTATTCCATTTACTTTAGATTTGTTTCAATAATTTTTTTCTTTTTCATAATCAATCCTTTCTATTACCAGTTTTTTTTAGTTGGAGGTTAAAAAAAATTCTGGGAATGTTGTGAATGAAATTATTTCACATCTTTTTTTTTGTATTTATTTTGGTTTTGTTTTGCTTTATACACAAACAACGATTTGCTGTGGTGATTGTAGAATAATTTACCCGGAATTCTACAAAATTATAATATCATCGAATTCCAGCTTAATATAACCTTGACAATTTTTTAAACGCGATTACATAGACGCGGTATTTACTTCATTTGCGTTCGTTTGATTGTATGCAAGACAAAGCTATTGTTATCGAAGTTCAGAAGTTCATATAGCATAATAGAGCAAATATTCTGGTTATTCAATTTTTTATTCATAACGGCATCATTATCGCATACTTATGAATTCGGCGAGGGCTCTATTGTATCTTAGATTCAATGTTCTCTACCAACTTCATATACGATTAAGGTACAAAAAATTTTCTTGCAATTTTTCAAATTCTTTTTCAGTCCCATATAAAATTATAGAAATTGAAAGTACAAAATATTTTGGTAACCCGCATACTGAGAAAAAAAGATACTTGTAAATAAATAAATTTATAGTGAAATACAAACTCAACTATAAAAAAAATTATCTGTACTAATTATTGATAGTCAGTGCAATAACAAAAAGTATATTGTTTTGAAAATTTAGCGATAGATACGAGGTACTATTCGTAGAAAACATCATCACAAGCATATATTCCTTAAGAAAATACTCAACAAGTTTGAAATGGTCATTGCAGCAACAATCATAAAGTTGCATTAACTATAAGAAAAAAGCTAAGGTTGTATTTCACTATATATTTACTGTTAAAGTAACTACGACATTTATGTTAAGCCCCATGTACGAATTCAGGTATACTGCCAGAGTTACCAATACGGTCCAGTACTGGAACGGGATCGGCCGCCAAGTGTCGTTGAGCAGTGCTGTTACAGTACTGATCAACCTCTGGCTCCGTACCGCGCCAGTAGTGGTGGCCAGTACTTCCAAGACAAAATATACGGCACTCAGCCAGCGGTCGTCCAAGTACTGGGCACGGACTTGGACGAAACTCGTCTTATTGTTGGCAAGCAAACTGCGCCAGTACTAACCTGGTATGCGTCTGAGTACTGGGGCAGTATTGTCCCGACAGTTGTGCTTTGTACTGGCTGACAATATTGCCGGGACACCGCCGATAGTCGTCTGAGTACTGGGCGCGGACTGGGACAAAACTCGTCTTATTGTCGGTGAGCAAATTTTGCCAGTACCAGTCTGGCTGGCAACTCAATATTGGGGTAATACTGTCCCAACAGTTGTCCTTTGTGCTGGCTGAAAATGTTGCCGGAGCACTGGTGAAAGTCGTCGGAGTACTGGGCGCGGACTTCTCCAAAACTCGTCTTATTGTCGGTGAGCAAACTTTGCCAATACTAGCCTGGCATGCGTCTGAGTACTGGGGCAGTACTGACCCGACAGTTGTGCTTTGTGCTGGCTGACAATATTGCCGGCACATCGCCGATAGTCGTCTGAGTACTGGGCGCGGATTAGGACAAAACTCGTCTTATTGTCGGTGAGCAAATTTTGCCAGTACCAGTCTGGCTTACGACTCAATATTGGGGTAATACTATCCCAGCAGTTGTCCTTTGTGCTGGCTGAAAATGTTGCCGGAGCACCGGTGAAAGTCGTCGCAGTACTGGGCGCGGACTTGGCCAAATCTCGTCTTATTGTCGGTGAGCAAACTTTGCCAATACTAGCCTGGCATGCGTCTGAGTACTGGGGCAGTACTGTCCCGACAGTTGTGCTTTGTGCTGGCTGACAATATTGCCGGCACATCGCCGATAGTCGTCTGAGTACTGGGCGCGGACTAGGACAAAACTCATCTTATTGTCGGTGAGCAAATTTTGCCAGTACCAGTCTGGCTTAGGACTCAATATTGGGGTAATTCTGTCCCAACAGTTGTCCTTTGTGCTGGCTGAAAATGTTGCCGGAGCACCGGTGAAAGTCGTCGGAGTACTGGGCGCGGACTTGGCCAAATCTCGTCTTATTGTCGGTGAGCAAACTTTGCCAATACTAGCCTGGCATGCGTCTGAGTACTGGGGCAGTACTGTCCCGACAGTTGTGCTTTGTGCTGGCTGACAATATTGCCGGCACATCGCCGATAGTCGTCTGAGTACTGGGCGCGGACTAGGACAAAACTCATCTTATTGTCGGTGAGCAAATTTTGCCAGTACCAGTCTGGCTTAGGACTCAATATTGGGGTAATTCTGTCCCAACAGTTGTCCTTTGTGCTGGCTGAAAATGTTGCCGGAGCACCGGTGAAAGTCGTCGGAGTACTGGGCGCGGACTTGGCCAAATCTCGTCTTATTGTCGGTGAGCAAACTTTGCCAATACTAGCCTGGCATGCGTCTGAGTACTGGGCGCGGACTAGGACAAAATTCGTCTTATTGTCGGTGAGCAAACTTTGCCAGTACCAGCCTGGCTTGTGACTCAGTATTGGGGTCATAACGCCCCAACACTTATTGTTCTTACTGGCTAAAAAATATCACCAACACTCGGCCTACCAGTCGAATCAGTACTGGCCATGGCTTGTAAGAAAGCTGTCATATAGTTGCCGAGTAAATTATTATAGCTGTCGCCAGACATGTCGTCCAGCAATGTGACCATACTGGTGCGATACGTGTTACACGTATCGCATAACTGCATTGCTGGATGGTTTTGAATCTTGAACTAATTACGAATCTGAAGTCAAAGTAAGGTGTGGGTTTTGGGTTATTTGTATGGGATTTCCTTTAATGGGATATTAGAATATTATAGTCTTTCCGTCGCATGCCTCAAGATTACTTTTAAGTATTAGCTCAAGAAAGAAATTGGAATCTTCTGGTTTGTAAACGTATTTTATTTTCATAATACAAAAAAAAATGTATTTTTCGCTTGACAACTTTTTTCATTAATATTATTCGTTTTTTTTTGCTCTACTGATACATAAATCGTCTCGCTTCTTTCTATCCATCAGCAATGCTTACATATGCAAAAGGCTGATAACGTATGTACGGTTACGAATTGGCAATATCATGCACTTTTCAGAAATAGCATTAATGCGAATATAATGCCTAAGCCAGTAGGCAGCGCGATTTTGAAAATGCTTATTTCAGAGGAAGGCATTGGTTCGATAAAAGCATTCCGTTTTTTTGTTAAAACCTGTCCCTCGATAAACATTCTATTTTGCTCATGTACGAATTCTGATATACTGCCAGAGTTGCCAATACGGTCCAGTACTAAAACGGAATTGGCCGCCAAGTGGCGTTGGACAGTGTTGTCACATCACCGATTAACAATTGGCACCATGCTGCGTCAGTACTTGTGGCCAGTACGTCCATGATAACATGGACGGCACTCAGCCGGGGTTCGTCCAAGTACTGGGCGTGGGCTTCAACGAAATTCGTCTTAACGTCGGCAAGCAAACTTTGCCAATACTAGCCTGGCATTCGACAGAATACTGGGGTAATGCTATCCCAACAGTTGTGCGTTGTACTGGCTGAAAATATTGCCGGAACACCGCCGAGAGCCGTCCGAGTGCTGGACCCGGACTAGGCCGAAACTCATCTTATTGTCGTCGAGCAAACTTTGCCAGTACCACCCTGACATACGACTGAGTACTGGAATAATACTGTTTCGACAGTTGTCCTTCGTACTGACTGAATATATTTCCAGACCGCCGGCGAAAGTCGTCCAAGTACTGGGAGCGGACTTCGCCGAAGCTTGTTTTTTTGTCGGCAAGCAAACTTTGCCAATACTAGCCTCGCATTCGACTGAGTACTGGGGTAATACTGTCCCAACAGGTGTGCGTTGTACTGGTTGAATATATTGCCGGAACACCGCCGAGAGCTGTCCGAGTGCTGGGCCCGGACTAGGCCGAAACTTATTTTATTGTTATAGAGCAAACTTTGCTAGTATCAGCCTGACATACAACTAAGTACTGGCATTATACTGCACCGAAATTTATGTTTTATACAGACTTAATAATATTGTCGACGGATATCCAAGACTCGTTAGAGTACTGGAGTTACACTGTCCCAACGCTGGCCGAAAATTGTATTCATATTCGTATAAAGTAACATCGAAATCCTTTACGTATCCAGTCTCTGATTGAAATTTAGTTACGGTTTACATTTTGGTCTGCCATTTTGAAATTCTGCATTTCGATACGCCATCTTGGACCCGTGACTTAATTCGTGAATTTCGTATTCAGATTCGTTATCAGGGACTGCGAAAACCTATGGGTGTTGAGTTTCATCTAAATCGAAACGGTTTTTAATATCTGGTCCGCCATATTGGATTCGCCATTTCGAATTTCCTAATGTGCAGTTAAGGTTCGTAGTCAACGACATAAATAGCTTTCGGGTACGGAGTCTTATTCACACCACGTTACTTTTAGCATTTTCGGTCCGCCATATTGGCTCCGCCATTTTGAATCTCTCAATTTTGAGATCAGATTCGTAATCAGCGACCTCGAAAATACCGGGTGGCATATTTTTACTCAAATCCGTCTATATTTCTGTGATTGTTATACTCGAAGCAACCTTTATGAAAGTCTAGTATCAGAAATCCATATAGTCGGTTTGGTCTAGTGGTTAGCGTGTACGTTCTTAGGTAGATAGGTAGTTAGGTAGGTCGATAGGTCTTAGGTTCAAATCCCCACACATCACTTCTCAGGGAGCATCACGGAAAAATTGTAATTGTAAAGGAATCACTTTTTTTCTTTTTTTAATATTACTAAAATAATATTACCAATATAATTAATATCATAACATATTTTTATTATGTAATATATAAATTTAATAATAATATGAATATTAATATTCGGTTCTGGTTCGGTACTGGCTCGCTTCTGAAACTGGACCTCGGCCCAACGGCTCACACTCAGTGTCGGCGCAATACCGTGAGGTAAGCGTTGGACCGGTATGATCATCCCGGAGTTGTGCCATCGTTCAGTCAATACCTCTTCAGTATCGGTTGTACCTTACCAGAATTAGTTGCCAGCACCGGCATCGTTAGAAAAACCTTACTGGCACTGTACAGACTGAAGATTCTCCTCGGGACTACGGTTCAACTCTGGTCCAGTACTGGCCCAACGTACTTCACCAGTACCGCTAGCCAGTACCATGACAATACCAAGGGGCAAACATAGGACCGGTATGATCATCCCAACGTTGCGCCAGCGTTGAGCCTGTAATGTTACAATACCTCCCCAGTATTACTCGCCAGTACCGTCAACGTTGGCAACGGTACTGCGCCAAGACCCAGCCGGTTTGAGATTCGTACATGGGGCCAAATACAGAATAAGTTACAGTAACTATAACGTAGTTAATTTAACCATTGCATCAGTTAAAATAATAGTTGCCTTGACTACCTCGATTTCTCTCAGTGCAACGAATAGTTTCTGAATCTATGGCATTTGAGTCGCGATTGGTTGTGTGTAAATAAAACCCATTGTTATCGAAGTTCGAAAGTTCCCATCGCATAATGAAGTAGATAATATGATTATTCAATTTATTTCTTTAGAACAACAACGGAACGTGTCACACGCTTATTTATTCGGCAAGACCTCTATTTTGGACCATCTATCATAATCATCAATATACGGTTAGCCTAGACATTAATCGGAATTATGCTACGTCACAAAGAACTCACGAAGAGGGGCCATTCACTAGCGAAATCACTGTAGCATCTCGTATGAAATCAAGAACGAAATCACACTGAGAAAAAAACCAATCAAATTTGGCCGCGGTGGCGGTTGGGGAAAGAAATATTTTGTTCCGTGAACAAAATAATAGTTATTGTGAATTAAGGAAAATTTGATTCAACTATGCGTTGGTTCGTTCAACCAAATATACATGTCCAGTTACCAAATAAACATTTGACGGCACGGCGTACCACTCAAAATTTTTAGCGCAGAGCGTGTGTGCGTCTTGCCGGCATGGTGACGGCACGGTGCCGACCTGTGTCTATCTAGGAATACATTGGTTAAAAACTGAAATTTATTTGATTTCAAGGAAATCCTAAATCTTATGATTGATGCAACGAGAAAAAAATTTGTAAGTCCAACCAAATGTTGGTCTTACAATTTTTTTAGCGCAGAGCGTGTGTGCATGTTGCCGGCATGGTGACGGCACGGTGCCGACCTGTGTCTATCTAGGAATATATTGGTTAAAAACTGGAATTTATTTGATTTCAAGGAAATCCTAAATCTTATGATTTATGCAACGAGAAAAAAATTTGTAAGACCAACCGAATGTCGGTCTTACAAATTTGTAAGACCAACCGAATGTTGGTCTTACAAATTTTTTTCTCGTTGCATAAATCATAAGATTTAGGATTTCCTTGAAATCAAATAAATTCCAGTTTTTAACCAATATATTCCTAGATAGACACAGGTCGGCACCGTGCCGTCACCATGCCGGCAACATGCACACACGCTCTGCGCTAAGAATTTTGAGTGGTACGCCGTGGCGTCACGGTGTCGGCACGGCGTGTCACTTCAAAAAATTTTGAGAGCACCGCGTGCGTGCATGGTGACGGCATGGTGTCAATACCATATACTTTAATTAATTCTTTGAGATCCGTAATTCCGAGTTAAGGTAAAAAGACAGCCTGCCGGCGTTTCTGTTTTCATGGAAGGAATACAAAAACTAGTACCAAGGAGGATCACCTTCAGACGATAGCTCCCTCAAGTCCAGTCGAATCCTAAATATCTTCGCCGCTTTATAAGCACTTTGGCTCCAAATCGCTTGCGAGAAATGCTTTAGCCATTTGCCATCTAGCGGCATTATGCGAAACATCGATTCACGGCAAATGACGGCGCATCAGCGTCACCGTGTCGACACCGTGCCTGTACTGAATGCCGTCACCGTGGTGGACTGTGACTGCACGGTGTCGACACGGTGTGGTCACAACATGCCGGCATTGTGTCGTCACATTCGGACAAATATGACGACACGGTGCCGGCATGCAAAAAAAAGCACATTTGTTTATCTGGGTTCTCAAGTATGTTGTGATGGCTGATGATAATTCAGTTGAACAATGAAGCTCGCAAAGAGCGGTCATTATCAATGACCGTTTTTCGATTTATTAAGGTAGTTTGGTCATGAAGTTAGAGGCGGGATAGATGCGGGCGGTGGGGCGACGTGAAGGGCGGGTAGCGTGCAAAAAAATGCGCCTACGGGAGGAAAAGAGACACAAATGCGGAATATTACTTTTTGTAACGCATGCATGAGAAGTGCTACTTCTCGTGCCTGCCGCGCGTGGCGTAAGTGGCGCTTTACGGCCATCGATACTATTTTACTTCTCGCATGGGAATCACTTCTCGCACGCGCGCGACATTACACTCGTTAGCACTTCTCATGCATTTGTTACAAAAAGTATTATGCGATACAGAGCGATAGAGCGATCATCATACGACGGTTTTGAAGTTGATCGCACTCGCCGCACTCGTACCACAGACAGCACTTGCCTTCGGCTCTTACTGCTGTGATACTCGTGGCGCTCGTGCGATCAACTTCCTAACCTGCGTATAATGATCGCTATCTCGCCCTTGTATCGTAAAGTACTATTAAAATAAACAGAACACGGAATGTCGTTGTCATGGAAATAAATAAAACATAATCAGTTTAGTTTAGAGCAAAGTCGCGAAGAGTGCGGACGTGTTTATACCGTAACGGATATTTAAATAAGTAATTCTCTCTAATTATCATCGAATCGTCTCTTTTCGGGGAATAAAGTAGCTCTAAACGAGATTCGACACTCTGGAAGTGCGACTCAAATAGCAAATCTTTCTTTCATTTGCGATATTTCAAAAAGTATACGGTCGATCGAGTTTGTGTTTCACTCGGTACTTCCTCAGAATCTTCTTCTTCGATTGTCATGTTTTTTAAATATACTTTTTGCAACAGCTTTTTTACAATTACGTGTTATTCACAAAATAAAAACGCTTTTTCTACACACTCACGTTAAAATAGGTGATTTCAATAATTAATATTTTGACAACGGGTCGGTCAAATTCAATATTTCGGCTATCAAGGGATACAGGAAAGATCGATCTTTTGATTAAAAACATGAAATAAAATAATTTTTGCAAAAGCTGTTCATCACCGAACTACCTTAATCAATACCATATTCGTATTTCTTCACCGGACATAACGACAAAAAGTCTAGCTATAAATGATGTTATCTTTAAGAAAATAATAAACCTTTTATAAGCTTCAAGTGTTGTTTTTAAGACGCCATTTTGTGTATCCCTCTGCAAAAGTAATTTTCTCTTGAGTTTTCCGAAAATAGCAGAGATTTCTTACTGATTTCCACTGGTTTGAAATCATAATTCGAAAAATTTGAAATCTTGGGAAAACCCTCGAAAATATATAAATACGAATACCAGATATCAGCATTAAAGGAACAGATTTCCTTGCAACAGGTCATTTGAAAAAGATAAATAAATGAAAAATATTGAACCTGATACATTTTTCGTTCGCGACTTGTAGTCAAAGGTAATTCGAGTTACAATTTAAAAACGGCCGGTGAGTGGCCGCCTTCGGGAATAATAGAGTAGCAGTAGCGCCCTGTCAAGTCAGACAGAAAATCGTCGTGTGAAGACAATATTAATTTCTTTTTTAACTTGGCGTCCAGTCGCTACCGCGTCTCTTGATTCTGTGAAATCACGAAGTGTTTGAAATAACTGAAATCACACAGGAAATCGCATGAAATCAGAAACTCATAAAAATTTTATGTGCATCTAAATGGGAAGTGAATGGCCCCTCCGTTAAAATTGTAAAACTTTACACTCGACGAAAAACACGCACTTCCTTCCTTTGTAACATAATATACTAATTTCGTCATGAATATTAACAAAATGCATATAAATATCTTTATAGACGTTAATCCAAAATAAATACTCTCTATGTAGAAAAATTGCGTATATGAGTGTGTTGAATATACGACATGAAAAAAATATAGATGTATGCAAAATGTATATAATTTTTTGACTATTTAACTATACAAACATCGTCGATATATATTTTCTATATATTCGATATATATTTATTATGTTTTTTTACAAAAATATATGAGTACATGAATATATGCAAAATATACAATTTTTGGCATATCTTACATACATATTTTATTATGGAGAAACGCATGTGGAGGATGGAAATTGTGGTATGTCAAGATGTGGTGGAAAAAGGGGCAGCCCAAGCTTTGATTATTCTGAGACCCTGCCTAAATCGTGTACATTCTAAGATTTCCCAAAAGAGACCATAAATTTGAATCCATTCTTATAAAGATGAATAATTTAAAAATCAAGTTTTTTGAATCTGATTAAAAAGTGACGGAAGCACATAATACTTTTTATAATTTTCATGTTCTTTCTTGTAATTTTTATATAATAGGATATCACGTACTGTGTAAAGTCTAATTTTTACACACGGTTTTGGGAGTGCTTGAAGCTCGGGAGCCACAATAACTATCTAATATTATATGAAAGGAAAGAAATCCGATTTTTCGTTAAAACAATTATTATGCTAAATTTGTGATGATGTTGCCAGATTTTCCAAGCCGAACGGATGACACGAGGTCGTTCGGAAAGTTTTCGATTGTGTTGACATCGGTGTGATTTCAACACACATTTGACAGTGAGAGAGAAATAATCGTGGATAAAGAGATGCAGTGATTGAAATATAATCAATGGACTATTACGTCAAGTCCTTCACGGGACATTGAACCTCCACGATGGAACCAGAACGACAGCGGTTCTATAACGGATTGCATGTATTAGTACTTTCAATTGCTGATTTCCATACAACTGGGTGTAGAGTGCTACGTCTTCAGTACCGGCGTACAAAATGCATGAGTAATTAACGAAAGACAAGACTGTAGAGAAAATTCTGGTTACTTAATTTCTTTTTGCTATACCTATACTTTTGCAAAACATGAATTATCGAGGCCAAATTTCTGTTTCGCATCCTTTTACTGCACTGAGAGAAAAATATACTTATTTGAAAAAAAAAATAGTTAGTCCGACAATAATTTAAGTACAAACTATAATTTCCAGGAGGAACGTCTCTATTTTATGGTTTTAGCAAAAAATAATTATAGTGGCAATCATCAAAATGATAATAGTTTTAATGTTTGTTTCCAATAACTATATTGAATTATATTGTCATCGCTTCAGCCATAAAACATCGCAAGCCTTTCTATATTAATTTTATCATGTGAAATCGTTAAATAAATGATATGCTTTTCTCTCAGTGTATATTATACCAACTTCGATTCATCAAAGTCTCTGATGTATGTATGCCATTTGATGTGTCGTAAAAATTCAGTTGATACACGTTGATTTTTGTTCCAAAGTTCAGTTAATTTTCTTATAAGAACTATATTTTCTCTATTACAACCTACATAATTGTAATAAGGAAGGGCTTTAAAACTAAAATATAGAAAAAATTAAATGCTCAATTGTTATTAAGGCAACGTTAAATGACTGCGTTACATGTTTGTTACCGTTATCTTAATGTTAAAGTGAAATCGGAAATATACATTTCTATGTGTACATTAACCCCATTGAATTTTATTACTCCCGCCCAAAGATTTAAACAATAATAAGAACGTCTTTCGAATTTCTCTGGCTATTATTTCCCTTCATTCCAAACTCAAGGGTAAGTATGAAGTATTTTTTAAAACGAAGTTATGAGAAAAAATATATATCCATGATGAAACCTTGAATAACTTGTTATGGTGGAAAGTCTCCCGACGACAATTAACGACATGGATGGCATTATCATCCTTATATCTTAAAGTTAATCGCCCAGTGCTGATTAAAAATTTTATCGAAGAAATTTGATAGTCAGAGCCAAGTTATTGGTTAACATAACCAAGGATTCGGTAAGACAACCAAGTATTTAGTACGCCTAACCAATCACTTGGTTTCGCCTACCAAATTTTTCTTTGTGAAATTGGTTAACCAAAATCTTAGGGGGCGTCCATTAATCACGTGAGGTATTTTTTACCATTTTTGACCCCCCCCCCCCCACACGTGATTTTAAATAACGTTGTGGCTACTCCCCCCCCCCCCCGTGTGTCACGTAATTTATTAATTGCTCCTTACAAATCGCGATAATGAACTCTTTTATCAATATTATTCGAGTAGTCAGTACTGCAATCTGAGCCGTATGAATAGTGGAAAGTGGTGAGTGCATTTCTCGAATAAAAGTAATTGTTCATTATGTTCACGCATCTTTTTTTATTACGTATGTAATAATAGTAACATAAATAATATCAAATCATAGTTCATGGAATATAAATCTTTTCCGTCACTGCGGCACGGAAACTGACGTTTTTCACGAAAAGCTCTCTTTCCTCGCCTTGTAACATAAAATCGTATGCAATACTCGAGAGGGAAATATTTTCTCAGCTTGTGTGAATGCAGTATTGCAATAATGCAGTACTTGCACTGAAAGAAATTGAGATGGTCCTGGTAACTATTCAGTGATAATTATATTTTATTAGTCCAGGTGACTATTTTCGTACATTAACAGTGAAGAGGGTTAATGTAACTATGAAAATAGTCACCTGGAGTAATAAAATGTAATTATCGCTGAATAGTTACCGGGACTATCTCAATTTCTCTCAGTATGCAAACTCGCACTCGCGAGAAATGTGTTTACCCTCCCTCGGGCCGCAAACAGGTAACATAAACATCCAGACATAGTCAACCAGGCTAAATAGTGGTGATTTACCAGCTAAATAATGGTGGTTTCGACAAAATTCTATGTGAACTTTTTGTACAAAACCGCCATGGTGATTTCGACGGGAGTTTGTTCGGTGACCGGATCTCCTGAGGAGTCCAGGGATTCTGTTTAAACGCTTTCTGTTGAAATGAATGTTTTAAAAATGTCGCGGAAAAAGTACACGTGATATACTGTATACCCCCCCCCCCCCCCCCCCCCAATTGTCTCACGTAATTAATGAACGGCCCCTTAGTTGGTCCAACCAAACTTTTTCCTCAGTTTGTTGAAATGCGAGCGTCTGTACGTATTCGGTGTCGGATTTGTATCAGGTCGTGCCGAATGTTCCAGACTTTTCTCACGGGAAATTTCATATCCTAAGAGATCACTGGTATCCGATGAATTGCGTGTTCCAACAGAGCTAATACTACCTACGTCCACTGCTGGGTCATTACGAGTTTTTCTCTTATAGTAGCTACACAATCTCCCAACCAACTTTGCAATATTTCCGTCATTATTCGACTGTACCGTATCATAAAGTACGCTTGAGTAGTCACCTATTGGCATGTACAGCGCTCCAGTCTTGTCTTCTTCAACTTGTAAACTTAGATTTGCCTACGTTGCTGAGTCCGGCTGTCTCTCGTTCATACTTGCCTGCTTCTAGCCACTTCGTAGTCGACACACACCATTGGACCCTGACGCACACCTTCTCCATTGCAGTAGCAGAATTATCGATGCAAAAAGAATGCAAATTACATCGAAAAATAAAATAACCTAGACAATGATGACTAGCAGACGGGAATACAATCATTATGCAAAAACAAAAAATAAAGTAATAAAACAAAAATAGTACAGTCTTGACGTACTTTTTTACTATTTTATATTGAACAATAAATTTATATAATAGTATGCAAATCACACCGCAATACAAAGTAACCTGGAAAATGATGACTAGCAGACGGGAACAAATTAAAAATGGCAATAAAATTAAAATATTACAGTCCTGACAAACTTTGTACTATTGCAGTTGCAGAGGTAACGATGCAAGTAGAATGAAGATTATAAAAAATCTCGTATCTGGCATCGTGATACAAGTAAGAAAATGTTTATAAAATCTTGGGGTTATTGAGGCTCGGTTAAATATTTAGAATCTATTTTTTACAATTTCATCGCCAATGCGATACCACTCGCCTGAAATTCCGTGGCCAAATTGAAACCACTCGCTCAAAATTCCATGGCTAACTTGAAACGACTCGTTCAAAATTCCATGGCCAACTTGAAACCACTCGCTCAAAATTCCATTGCCAACTTGTTACCCCTCAGGAACTCCTCCCCTAACCCTCTTCTATTCCATGAAAACCCCTTCTCCATCTTACGGGAGCCCCTCCTCTATCTCTCGGGAAGCTACCTCTAACCCTCGGGAACCCCTCTCCCCCTTCTGCCCCTCCGAAACGTCCCTCTCCCTCCATTCTTCGGGAAACCCTCCTCTATCTCTCGGGAATCTCCCTCTGTTCTTCGGGAAACCCCCCCTCTAAGCTTGTTTCGGTACTTATACTACCAGTGTTCGTCTATTGCAGCTGTGTTATCTTTAGAATTCCAGACGAATATGACAATATTCTAACGGTTGCGGTGAATATGTGCGTGCGTTTTATATTCGACCTTAAGGGGATGCTGGAGTAGATTTTGATGCCGACTTTGGTCGGTAAGTTTCCCGATTAGGACACAGGTGGCGCCGACTAGTCTGCTTACTTTTGGCAAAGATACCGAAAGCAAAATGGCCGCACACCATATGTCAACAGACCTTCGCTGTAAGATATATTTGTTTCTGGAAATTAGATATGTAAAATCAGACCGGACGTCAATTCTGTTATGACTTCTAAATATTCCAAAACCATCAGAATGTTAACTACACAAGCCAAATCCATATATAGTGTATACTACGGTCGCAATGCAGAGGCTCGAAGCTTTTGCCAAAAGTAAACAGCGCCACCTGTCTCCTAATGACGGAACTATATTCATGCTCTTTACCAGCTCTGAGCCTGTGCGAAAAGCAAACAGTCTTTGCAATCGTAGTATACACTATTCGTGGATTTGGTTTGTGTAATCGACATTCCGACGATTTTGAAAGGTTCAGGAATAATCAAAGAATGGGCGCCCGGTCTGATTTAACACATCTGAGTTCCAGAAACGTTTATATCTTCCCTCAAAGGACCTGTTGACATTTCGAGCAGCCATATTGGTTTTTGAGAGGTTCAGTAATATACAATTTCTTACATTTCTTGTATATTTTGAACAGTAATTCGACCGGACACCCAAGCATGAATGTTTTTATTACATCCCTGCAATATTTGACGTATATTTGTAGCATATTTTCGATGAATAGTGTATACTGCGAAATCGCCTATTTTTACCGACCAAAGTCGGTAATAAAATCTGCTACAGCATCCCCTTAAGTGGTTCCAGCATATAACCCCATATTGGGAGAAGCTTTCGTGGTTGCTATTAGAGGTGAGAAGGAAGTATTCCATGCTGTTCCAGACCTACGAAATTCTAAAGCGGCAAAGGCCGGCGTACTTAAGATCGATGTTCGAGGTTAGTGCTCCTAGAGACGGTATGCCCCTGCGAAGAGATCCTGAGCTCTTAGTTTTTCCTCATTTTCGTACGGAGTCCAGAAGGCATGCTTTTAGTGTCTCTGCTGCGCATTTGTCGAATAGGTTACCTCCGGATAGCATAAGCTTAGGGAGGGTGGCTTTTCATAAGCTAGACACTGATCTGGTCACGGCGGGTCGGGTCTAATTTTTGCGGGCGTTTTTTCTTTATCTTTATCTCGATTTATATAGAATCATTTATTCGTGTTGCGTCTTTGTGGGTAATCATTCAACGTCAGATTATATTATTGTTATGGTTTATATAGAGTTACCCATTTGAACTTATATTATGTAAAATGTTTGTAACCTGTGGATTGTGTGCCAGCGGACTGTTGTCCTAGTTGCACTAATAAATCTATCTATCTATCTATCTATCTATCTATCTATCTATCCTAAGGCCTAGGGCCAGTACTTGGACGGATGACCGCCTCTAGCCCGGATCATTCTAAGTCCCTTGATTCTTGACACGGCGGCGGCACAATAAAAATATAGTCAGAACAATTTTTACGTTACCGTAACTACAAATAAAGTTGAATGTTTTAAAAATAAATAGCTGTAAGTAATAAGCTGTCACTTACCAGTTGTCATGAATTCCACAATTTTTCTGAGTGTGTCACCGGTTTTACCCGCATAGCTAATACCTAATAAAAAAAAACAAGAATAAGAAGCTCCCCGCGCAAGGAGTAGGAAAACGAAGAACTGCACGGAGCGGAAACGAAGAACACGGAGCGCTATGGATTAGGTACGACTTAATAGTATATTACGATACAATTGCAATCACGTGAGTCAAGGAAAAGTTTCTCCAACAAGAATCGCACAAAATTTTACGCCACAAGGTGTGAAAATGGGGATTATATGCAACCTTAACTGTGCATAAAACGTCCATTATCATATCGAGTGAAGTAATTTTTTTTTTGTAACCTGGCCTGAGAATTTTTACTCGTCTTCTGTCCGTCACGAAACGTTGCAAAACTTAACGTAACGCGGAATAAATTTTGATTCTCAACGTAGTTTAAAAAGTTTCACTTTAAAGTAGTTCCAAAAGTTGTCTATTTATTAATATTGAATTAATTTATTCATTACTTGTTGCCATGATTATTATTATTATTAGTATTATTATTCACGAACCAAATTCTTAGTATCTTCAACGACGTTTTTTTTCTTTACATTTGTCTCTTGCTGCACAGCACTCAAATTCTCATATCATCAAACTTTTTTTTAGGAATGCATAAAGTGATACGTTCTTAAATGACGCGTAAAGTTCCTTCCTTTCTGCGTCAGACTACTGTGTATTGATGAATTATTAGACCATGGTTGAATTATTGACCCAATGATATCGAAAATGTTGAAATCAAAATAAGGTCTATCGTTTATTTGCGATCTCGATTCGCAAGCGAATGCGTCATCACTTTTATGTAGCAGTGTTTAACTGATTCTAATACCGGTCGTAATTGATCCATCATAACTTGTTTTCCTGACATTCAGAGAAGTTAAAACCGGCGTACGGTATTTCTATACAGTGTTCAAAGACATATGAGACATTCCGCACCAATTCAGCCACCCGATTTTTCAATGTTCCGAAAAATGTTGTAATTTTTGAATATTGTAATACTATATTCCCTTAGAAAAGGTACTAAATTTCAAGAGCCTGCAGTGTTTCGTTTACAAGATAAACCGTTGCTTATATTTTGTTTGGTTCGATGATATCTCCATAACTCCAAAGCCTATTGTAACTTAAGAAATATGAAAGTTCTCACTTTTTTACGTACTCTTCATATAAATGATTCCCAAATTTTTTAAGTTGTGTCAAATTTGATTGTAATTTTTTGTTTCTTTTAATCTAAGTTTTTTTTACGTAAGGGCTTTCCTTTATTGAACTGGATTTTTTTTCTATTTTCACAGCCCCATTATAAAGAAGTATGTAGAAGGGCTAAGTGGCAAACACAATAATGTACGAGATATAATTGTATTATATGTAACTTATAAAAACATATCCAGAAGCACTAGCATTTGAATCACATATTTCGCAAATTATACAAAGGGGTTTTTGTGCTCCCGATGCCTCGTAACTTTCCATCATCAACATCTCTTCCACCACCGCCTTAGATATGGGAACTCTCGCACGCCTGATGACCCTGAATAATCATCATACACGAGACACATGGAATTTTCGGATCACGTTTTTGCGCATCTTGATTATTATCTACCTATTAATACGGAAATGGAAGACCGGATCGGAGCTCCTCGCGAATGTGAATAACAAATTTAGTCTTTCATTACGAATCTCACTGACCTTGCAGATCCTGTTGACAAACGAAATATGCTTTTTTTTCTCTTCGCTATTCGAAATACGGTTGATGGCACCTGAATTTTATATCCTTCGGGGAAGCTCTGTAAATTTCCGTAACGACCAAGCGACCAGTGATATCCCAAACTGTAGGTTTTATTTGTGAAAAAAGTATAATAAGGCAAAAGTAAAAAAGTAAATAAAGCACAGAATCAATAGATCTCGAAAAAATGAATGGAATATAATATCCTGTTAAACTCGTTTATATGAAATACGCATTTTAAGAGGTTCAAGGTTTTTTATTTTGTTTTCGTATATTATAAACAGCACACATTGTTTTCTTTGACGTCATTGTCGTAGGTCGCGTATTCGACATGCTGGTCGTTCGACCCTGGCACATATGCAGCTGTTGCATTCTTAACGTGACAACGCTCATAAGGTATCAATGACTTTGTGATGGGTGAAATATTCTAGATTTTCCATATCATATCGTTATATTTGAATATTAATTCAGCAGTTGCTTATATACAACTCTCCATAAAATAATTGTATCGACAGGGGTGAGTAGGGCACTGGGGCACTGCAGTTTCAATCTGCATCTAATTTCGTTGAGTTAAAAGATTGAAAAAAATTCAGACACTCCGTTTCCTCTGCACCAAAATGGGCATGTGCCAACGGTGTAAGCAGAAATAATAGAATAATCCAAGTACAGGCTTTGCAGGTAAATTCAATGGCGTCGCCCTCGCGGTGAAATTCTCATTTTTCTTTCGCTTATGCTCGATGCATTGCGACGTGAGGATATAATCTATCCCCTCAGATTTTAAAAGTTTTTGCGTTGGGATCGAGAAAAAAACACGTTTATCGTCCGGGTTGAGTGTTTAGTGTCCAGGGATGTTCAATCAGTGAACACAGAAATTGGTTTATAATTTTTTACTAATTTCCCATTCGAAACTATGAGGTAGAATGAAAAAAGGGGGAACGAAGCTGAGTTTCTATTATAATCTCTCTATATTATAAAACGATCTCGCCGCCGCAGTCGCCGCCGCCGCCGCCGTGTCAAGAATCGAGGGACTTAGAATAATTCGGGCTCAGGGCTTGGCGGAAGGGGGTGGGGCTAAAGGCTTGGGGCTAGCCCCACCCCTTTCCGCCAAGCCCCGAACCCGAATTATTCTAAGTCCTTTTCCAAAAACATAGGTCACCCAAGGCTGCGGGCACCTTTGGGGGGTGGCACCCTTCGGGGGGGGGGGGGTACCCTTGGGTGGGGGGCGATTGCGAGCGCGCGCAGCGCGCGAGCCACAATAAAATCCTAGTATTTAATAAATTCATGGATATCATGGGCGCAACTTTTCCTTCCAAACATTGCTTTGGTGTTGCGGCCACGCGATGGCCGCAACAGCCATCAAATTTGATGATGTGTGCTGCACATGTTATCCCAGTCAGACAAACGTGCCGTAAATATGGAGCGTGACAACACGGTGACGGCACATCGTGTTACACGACGTACCGAAATTGGGCCGCTACCGGATCATGACGGCATACAAAAAGTTGCCACGTCGTGCCACATTGTGCAGGTACCGTGTAAGATGACATAATGCAGAATTTAACGGCAGGCCGCTACTGCGCCAACACGGCATCGTTACAGCGTACTGGTTCACTGTGCCGGCAGAAAACCGTCAGATCCTGGCGTACATTTTTCTGTAAAGACACGCCGTGCCGGCATGGAAATGCATACGGTTGCAACCAGCTGGCATTCGGTCGGCCGGACCGGCAATATGGTACACAAGCCGGCGTCGGTATTTCAGGTAAAAAGCCGGCAAAGTCGTGGGAGTTAGGATTGGAGTTAGGAATGGTCCTATATATATTGCTAATTGTTTATTTTTTTTCAATTGACATGGAAATATAGAAGATATTAGCTTTGGGAATAAGTGATTCCCACTAAGCTCAGACTTTCCTCGTACATTGCTGTTTTCTTTAGGTTCTTACATTGATGTATTCATGTGGTTGCTAAATCACGTCGCGCCACTTTCTATATGAGAGAATCTCTTGTATTTTATTTTCGATGCCCCCCTGGCTCGAAGTTGGCTACCTTAGAAATGCACCAGGCCGTCAATGTGTCTTGTCTATCTGTCATGTTTTAGGGATCAAATGCGTCCAAAGATTCAATCACCTGTAACGAAAATATCGATTCACCAATCGAACTGAAATTTACGACGCAAGTGCCCGTCTTGATCGGAATAACCAAACTATATGGTTATTCAGCTGAATCATTTTTTAACAAAGACAATTGAAGTTTATTTGGGAAAAATCGATACGAATTTTCGTAAAATTTACATTAATGTACTAACTTTCCGTTATTCTACTAACAAACCATCACAAAAAAACAAGTCGACTCATTTTTTAGGTCCGAAGCTTATGCAGATCCGGAGATTTTTGGACTGCTACAAATTAGTTGGTTGGTGACGTTAATAACGACATGGTGGATTCGTTTTATCGCTGACTAACAGTCAATGAACTACCTTTTGCCTTGCATCTTATAGATGGGTGAATGACAATCAAAAGTGAATGAATCATAATATACAATGAGATGAAAAATGCTACTAATATTGATTCACTATACCGGCGACCGGACAGTCTGTCAATGCAAAGTGTCTTTTACCTCGAGAAGCTCAATAGAAGGATGATCATCGTGACAAAACTTTCGTAGTTATTAAAATGAAGGAAAACCTCTGGCATTGTGATAAAATTCGGCAGGAAGTTCGATGGACTTGGTAATAAGGCTGACTTGATCTATTGACTTTACAGCTCGATTGATTAGATTGTTATTGGTTCGATTGACGTCCGGCCGTGTTTTCAAGCTCTTCGTATTCGGTGACGGTAAAACACTGGCGCGCTTTTTAATGTCTGTGAACGCGTCAATATTGTCACGGACGCTAGACTAACTTAAAAGTTACACTGAAATTTCTTTGCAGCATTCCAATTCTTCACATTGTAGTTACTTTTTGCATACTCACAAACGTGTTGCGTTTATATGACAATTCGCTTGTAAATGTGTAAAAGTGCCTAATACAATGCAAAGCATTGGAAACAAAACGCTTCTTTTTAGAGTGATCTTTTTCCTATCGATGAATGTTAGCAGCAAAACGAATGAACCGTCACGTGCAATTGCATGCGCTAACCTTCGCTGAATCATACTATCACTCTGTGGCTTTTCAAACATATACAATATAGTAACTGTATATCACGATACGATTGCTCATCGATGAATTGCACCCAAAACTGTGACGTAGATTCTGACGACGCAGTCTGGCGGGTCGAGAATTAGCCGACAAGAGTTCAAGACTTTCGCTATATAAACCAGCGCTGTTATGATACGAATGACTTCGCTCGATTGCACTCGATTTTTATCGGTCGCTGCGATTGTTGAGCGCTGTTCTCGCATTGTGATGAGCGTAAGTCTAAATAGTTTTAGAAATATTTGAGAGACATAATCTAATGGAACAAATATAAATTCATTTAATTACGGAAGTTTCGTTGGAAGATTATGCAGGTAAATAAAGTTAAAGTAAAGTATGGCGGTTCTTTATTATCTTAATCAAAACTGCAATGTAATAATGATTTGTCTTAACCACGAGAAATCTTCCCAGATCGTGATAATAGAATTCGGTCGGATCAAAGAAAATTTAATTAAGATATCTCACGTGGAACTTTATCGTCTCGGAAAGCTACCGTCAATTCTTGAAGTGTTTGAAACTGTAGACAAGAATAACGCGTAAAATCGGGGTAGTACTCGTTGTTGGAGTACGACTGAAACTCTACAGATTTGGTAGACGATACTACTCCGGATTTATGTTTATTTTATCCGGGAGTCTGACAGATATTTTCCAACATTTGACAGACTCTTTCCAAAATTTGCCAGTCACTATCCGAGATTTGACAGACTCTTTCCGAGATTTGACAGACTCTTTCCGAGATTTGACAGATTCTTTCCAAGATTTGACAGACTCTTTCCAAGATTTGACAGATACTTTCCAAAATTTGACAGACTCTTTCCAAAATTTGGCAGACACTTTCCGAGATTTGACAGACTCTTTCCGAGATTTGACAGACACTTTCCAAGATTTGACAGACTCTTTCCGAGATTTGGCAGACACTTTCCAAGATTTGACAGATACTTTCCAAAATTTGGCAGACTCTTTCGAAAATTTGGCAGACACTTTCCGAGATTTGACAGCCTCTTTCCGAGATTTGACAGACTCTTTCCAAGATTTGACAGATACTTTCCAAAACTTGACAGACTCTTTCCAAGATTTGACCCGTACGATTTGATAGTCTTTTTCCAAGACTACCGACACTTTCTAAAACGTTTACTAAGACTCCTTCCGAGAATTTACTTTTCTCTACGGGTAAAATTTCATGTAGTTAGTTCAAGTTCAACATGAGTTTAACCGCCTTCAATTTGATCGTAAGTTTGAGAGAATTATATCAATTTAGCAGAGAACATTTTTTCTTTAGACCATCTGAATTCAGTTGTCAGAAAGTAAGTTCAGGTGGAAACTCCATCTTAAAAGTTTTCTCGCGTTTAATAATATTGTATTGTAACTCTCGTCAAAAGTAACAATATCGAAAAGCAACACGAAGTAATAGTGTATTCTGTATCAAGTGCGTAAGGTAGGGCAATTCCGCGCGAGTTACACATGCAGTTGTTTGTAATAGCCGTGAAATAAGCGAGATTTTTCAGGGAGATTACAGTGCGAGATTTCCGAATGTCGTACGTAAAGTAAACGGAGTGCATAAAGTTATAACTTTACGCACGACATTTCCTTCACGCACTGCGTTCGAAAAAGAGCACTTCAGCCCCGGAAAAGTTCCCTTTTCCATCGGCTATTACAAAAAATATATAACAGACGATTGAACTTTCACGCTTGTAACCTTGCTCTCATGCATACCACGTTCACACTTTAACCACGCATGCATTAGTAGCAGCGATTCTCGTCGGACCGACGTGTCGAAATCCCAACTCCTTTATATTTAGTATAAAGTCACTCGTGTGAAGGTCTTAACGTTTGTTATACACGGAGTTCCAAATCCACGAAGCATTTTCTCATTGGCTTACATAGTGAATTAATGCGGGTATTTGCGGTGCTCTGTATATTTGTCGTGTCATTTTTAACGTTGTTACTTTCAACGAGAGTTATATGTAATAAAATATCAGTTTTAAAATATGTTCTTTTGGGAAGTGTAAAAAAAATCGATTTTTTACACTTTTATAGGTAAATGTAGTCCCTTAATGTCATCTCCAAAGTTTCTCTCGCCCATCTTACGCACCTGTCCTCACCAGATTTGCTTTCTTGTTATGTCCTTGACATAACCTGCCCTCTTAATTCCGCTGTACCGCGTAACCCACGGACTTAAACATTTTTCTCTACTATATACCTATCGTCTCTCTCCTTCGCCCTGTCTCCTCATTTCCTGAAGGATAACATCTTGTACTTCACCACATGGAATTACAATTTCTTCTTGTCAATATACTCGCACATTCTCTTCAGCATTCCGTTGATGCCTTGTTTATCCGATGCTAGCATAACGATGTTATATGCATACTCGAATGGGCATATATCTTTTCTGTCAATGACCACTCCATCTTTCTGACCTTTCCTCATCTCTTCTTCAATGACTGCTGTAACTATGGAAAATCGCATCGGGCTCAGTGGACAAACTTGTTTAACCCCTTTTTCCATCCATAACCAGTCCGACACTCTGTTACTGACCTTAACTGCGGTCATAGACACGTCGTAAATCTCCTTTACTATCATTGTTGCCTCCTTATCCATTCTATCGAAAGCAGCTTTGAGGTCATGGAAAACTCCAGAGACATGTTCCCTTCTTTAGTTTTCAGTTCGCCCTTAATACCATAGTTTCGTGCAAATAGAGCTAGAGCGTAAACCTTCCATGACGAGTATAATATCTATGTTCCTTCTCTGTGTTTTTTAGCTTCACCTTTACTTGCTTTATTATGTATCGGGGCTACCATCCCTTTTCTTAATTTCTCCGACAGTATCTGTTGCCGTATACTATGAGGTCTTTCAGTTGTCATTTAAAGTGCCCTCGTTGTTAATTCATGCTTCGTACGTGTTCCCACTATCCTGAATGAGATACCAAACGATCAAGATGTTCTGTATCTTTTCATCCTTAAGCGTTTCGTCCTCATTTCTTCCGCTCCTTTATTCTGTTAGTTTCTTTATCCTTTTCCTTATAGTAGCTTCGTGAACTGTCTTCTCTACTCCAGCCATGACAATTATCACTCTCACCTAATTTTTCATTTTCCTCTCTCGGCCTACGAATTTTCTTTTTTCCCTTTTTCAGCTCACTTCACAACTTCTGAATTTTCCTTGTTTTGGGTTTCAGGTAATTTTGCTTCTTGTTGAAACCCTTCTTTCGTGTATCTTCGTCTGTTCCTGGGCTCTTCTTACTTCTTATTCCAACTTGATCTTTATAGATTGATGATATGATTCCACGTGCATACCAATGTTTATTTCTTTTATATTTTGCCATACGTCCATGTTCGTCAGAGCGTAGTCCACTATCGATGTTCTTCTTTCTCCACTGAATGCCATTCCATTGTCTTTCTTGATTTTATGATTCTGTTCATGATAATTAAACCTCGAACCACTACCATGTACGATATTACGCCCCCTTCTTTCATTTTCACCGCGTCCTTTGGTTTTCTTCGCATTACCTCTCCCTACACTTCTTTGTAACATTCCCCCTTTCCCCCCATTCTTGCATTAAAGCTTCCTCCCCACCAATTAGTATTATGACTTCTTTTTTCTTCCCTAGCCTATCGTCGATCTGCCATCTTTTGCATTTTCCGATCGGAGATATGGTAGGGAAGAAAAAAGAAGTCACATCTTTTGTATCATCTGCATTTTCCATCTCTTAGTTGATGTATATCATTATTACCCTTCATATTTATTTGCCCACTCTCAGCCTTCTCTCCAAATGCTATTCGTTGGTCTCTTCTTTATTACTACTCAATGTTATTTTTTAATTCCCTTTCAAACATATCTTATAATTTATTCCTCTCCCTTTTCTCGTTTGCTAAACTGGCATTTCCATCAAATTCTAATGGCATTTTCATTCTTAGCCCTTCCATTCCCTTCCGCCCCTCCACATTCCTACGAAGTTCCATTTTGTTATATAATTCCAGAACCCTTTCTCCGGTTTCTTCAGTTCTGCCACATTCTTGAACAGCGCTATTATTTAACCTCGTTCTTCCTCTTTAGTCTCTGCATAAAAAGTCTCCATACAAGTACATCCATATTCATAAAGACTTTTTGTTGCAGTGTAGTTGTTTATTACATTGTAACTTTAGTATTCATATCTGACTTTTCTATGAATTTTTAGATCGAGGTCGTTCGGTTTAATATCGATGAGGTCGTTAGTATTTCTGGTTGTGATATTGGAAAGGTAAATGTCATATGCATGAACTGAATACACAATTTCTTTTCGAACACTTAATAAACTCTCCCAGCAATTGCACTCGTTTACTATAGAAGTTAATTACTCTTTCGCCGTTGGCACAACGATTCGAGCGTCAGAGCGGCGCTCTTTGACCTACGAGTGACGCATTATATAGCATAGCAATTGTCAATTTATTCGATGCTGGCAAATTCTATAATTTGCCATTAAATTAGTACAACCGCGACAATCTTAACAAATTTTTTTCCCCTATGAGTGTCTAAAAGATCTATAATTTGATAACGTTATCGTACAAAAACTATAAAACATTTAATATTGACGTATCGATTGCTTCATTGTTTTCAATGTGCATGTCGATCTTTCCATAGTTTTCAGTATTCGTGTCCATTTCTCTATAATTCGAAAGCTGAGGAGAGATCCACCTGGACATTGATAATTGTAAAATGGCCAACTTTACACCCCATTGAAGTTGAATCGATTTTCGGTCCAGTTGTTGGTCGAATAACCGAGAAAAAAACCAGGTTAATTTTTGCCAAAAAACAAAAGTTATTCGTGGTTCAATGTAACCACTCCGTGAACGATAATAAAATTATTATTTTATTATGGTCGTCTACTGCCGGGATTATTGACACTGTCGAATCTTCCATGTCGCAGTTTCTGACATCAGTACGAGCCCTTTTTTTACATATGCGTCGCAGTTTGTGACACCAACCAGACCCCAGTTTCTGACACTTCGACACAGGTTATAAATTCATTGTCAAAAACAGCAACGTAATCTGAATTAGGTGACGCACTTATTGATTCCGAGAATTTATGGGAAAAACTAACCATTATATAAACTGTTGCGTATCAGATCGATAGTGTAGTTTATTTTGAAGATATTTATGTCACTTTTATGATACTTAATACTTACTTGAGGGTATAAATTGGAAATTCCGCGTATTAAATCACACTTTCTTCCTTACTATTAAATTTCAATATGAAATATTTTATAAGAGCATTCGTACGTCTGCAATGTTCGACAGTAAAAAACGCTCTTCATTTTGCCTGTAAATTTTGTTTATATTTGACGAAAACTTTATTTATTACAGATATAAATGCACCGTCGGTGTCAGAAACTGGGCCACCTACCGTACCAGGTCTTTTGAGTATTCCGTAAAGCTGGTAATTGCGGTAATTGCGCACGGTCGTTTAGTTTTTATGTCGTCTTACAACAATAGATTATATTGAAAACTTCAAGGAACGGAACGTTCGAGTAATTGCTGAACTAGGCATACGTAATAACTAGCTGAATAACGTTGTTATGGTAGTAACAAAAGAAACCTGTTTGGCGGGTGTAAACACCTGCAGTCGGCAGAGCTTTGTGACAAACGGAATAGGTACACAACTCATACACTGTCGAATCCGTAGTTTAACGAGCTGACGATGAGCGAGCTGCTAGCTCTTGGTTATTATTCTTCCATGGACCAACCAATAAAGAAATTTATCTTAACGGAATGTAGTCAATAATACTTACGCATGTATGTTAAATGCATCAGCACTGCTAATACAGCTCGTTGATTTGTCCTAGTGCATTATCTTTATTGATTAAGGACAAATAACCCAAAATGTTAATTAAACTTAGAATCATAACCTATTTAAAACTAACAGCAAACGATAGCATCACATACCTGCATACCTCACAAACGTAACCAGATTAATAACTTTAAAATCTGTCCGAGTTAAAAACATGCAATATAATGCTTAAATCAAATAACTTACGGCGCCCATGGCGGAATGACAGAGAAACACTGAAAATATGCTTTACATTGTCTTAAACTGATGCTCGGTCGATAAAAAAAGACTGACGAGAACGGTTGACTGCTTTTCAGAATTCTAATTCTGCAGTTAGTCGTTCTTGCCTTTTATCCAAAACTCAACCTTGACGAAGAAATCTGAGAGAGAGACAAACAACGGAATTTTGCAATTCTGCTTTACATGATAAATTACTTGCCGCAGTCTTTTTTCTACTCGAAAATCTTGAAATTCGATTTTACCACATTATTGCAAACAAAATCTCGTTCAATCGTAAAAGTTTTATTTTTCATAAATATTTCAGCATGGCAGATAATAGTGACTATCGAACAGATACGATTTGAAACCTGAGAGAATACTTATAATTCTTAAGGTGATGTGATTAGTGCTCGGTCGGTAACAAAAACTGTAAAGCGTTGTTCTTGGTCACAATTGATGTTTCAGGCAAAAGACGACAAGTACTGACTGCGTTTTGGTACTCCGCAGTCAGTACTTCTCGACTTTTATTCGAAAAATCAACCGTGGCGAAGAATAACACTTCGGAAAGATTCAGCTATCTCACTCGCCCTTCTGGGAATCTGAGAGAGACAGACGATATCTAACACATCACCAAGGCGAGGTGAAACCTACTCAGTCGGTAACAAAAACTCTAAACAATCTTTCAGACGACACCGAACGTTTTTTGATAAAAGAAAACTCTTACAACAGTCTTACAACTTGGTCTCTTAATTCTGCATGCTGTAAAAATCTCATTTTTTCCAAAAAATGTCCAGTTTCTGAGAATTCTTGTTCCGAAAGATATTCGCTATCCGTCTCGCACTCCTGAATATTTCACCTCGGCTTAAGGTGATGTGACCCATGTTCGAAAACTGCTGGGAAACTGCAATCGGTATAAAAAACTGTAATCAAAACTACTCAGTGGCGCTTAATATTTTAGATGAAAAAAAAATAGGTTTTACTCCGTCGTAGATAGACGAAGTCAAAGCTAATTTGCTTTTGTCTGAAATATTAACCGGCTTTGAGTATATTTGATTACAGTTTTCGATATCGATTGCAGTTTTCGAACATGTGTCACATTACCTTAAGAGGCAGTGATCCTCCCCCCCCCCCCCTCAGAATTTTTCAAAGCTATTTTCTCCTGAACAGTACAGCAGATAGGGTCCGCATTTTGAGGCGACACGCGGAAGTATCGTAGAATTGGGCTAAGCTTCTGGCACCTCAATCGATTCAGTCGTTTTTTTATGAAAATTAAAAAACAAATAGTGCGAGAGAGACAGACCTATAGGCGTTTAACATTGGGCGAAGAAATTTTCACCGGTGTACCGTTGCCTCTTAACTTTGGCAGCACTGACTTCAGTTTCCCGATACGTTGTCAAGTTCACTTTAGTGGTATCAAAAACGAACACAGCCGGTGAAAACGCTGTAACAACGCTGTAGATTATTGTTAACGCCATAAACTATCCACATACTTCACAAAATGGTGAAGTTAACGCCAGATTTAATTCAGCAATCTATGCAGTATATAAATCCAGTAAGAGATCGTGAATTAGATCTTAGAGGTAAGCATTACGTGAATTTTACACCAAGCGCGGTTTTTTAACCGCGTGACATAACCTCAAATTACGTTTTGAAATGTTATTAATTCTTCGGCTGTTCTTTCAGGATATAAAATACCCACCATCGAAAATCTTGGTGCAACTCTGGTTAGTATAAGCTCAAGTATTTATGAAGATTATAATCTGTATTCCATATATTATGGAGATCAAGTTGTTATTGTATATTACTTTAACCTTCAAATCATTCAAAGTGACCTATCAAAGTTCTATTTCTCTTGTAACGACCTTAACATTGCATGTAAGATGTTTTGAATGAGAGTATAGAGAATATATCTGTATATAGAACATTTATATATAATCTATATAAAGCAATGCTGTAGCATCTCAACGCCAAGTATTAAAAGAGAAATTAAAGTCATCTCCGTACAACAATTTTTCCCTTTTGTCTATCTTGTTTTGACTGAGCACTAAGGTAAACGTACCAATGGCGGGTCATTTAAGGTGATGTCTGTTTTGTATGCCAATTTTCGTATTCATATATTAATTATTTTACAAATGGTGGTAACGAATTGTAAGATTAAAGTTTCTAGTTTCCAAAAACTATACAATAAAAATGTTTCTGATTGTTTGATAAATAGTTATTGATTAAAACGCTGAAAAGTGCAAATATACCAGTGCCAGGACGGGTATTTTTGTGCATGTCCCAGGACACCAAATGTGCGTATCGGTGGACATCTACAAATTTTAATACATCTGCTTGAAAAGAAATGCCAAAAAATGTGCGATACACATATTTACACCTATGATGCAATAAATAAAACATATATGTTTATAAAATACATATATATATATTAGTAAATTAACAATGAAGTTTTTGCTACCGCATAACCCAACATCCGCGTCAAAATGTCAATCGTGCGATTGTGTCCCGGCTCTGGGTCGCAGCGAGATTGCTTACTACTTGCTCCAGTCGCGGAACATACGTTGGACAGTGGTGCGAACGTATATTCGGTCAGCTCCAATAACAGGACACAAAAATTACGAGTTTTAAGATATTGTATGTAACATTTGACAGTGAAATCTTAAACCTTAAGAATTTCTGAATTTGAAATACCTATGGAAAGTCTCGAACGAACTATAATCTCCGGGGTATCATATTAATGATTATTCGGCTCTCTTTAGCTAAATGGTTTAGGGATTTGCTGAAAAAGCTCGAACACCATAGATCCGCTAATATACTTATTATTTACATTTTCAATTTACGATGGAAAACATGAAATTTTTTCGTGTATGTTAATTATATATAACAGATACAATTGGACGAGTTATTTTTAAATATTTTATCCATTAAACTCTTAGTATCTACAAATATCCCTTTAGTGTCCCTCAATTGGGACCTGTCCCACCATTGGTACGTTTACCTTACTGAGATTCTTATTATTCTGCACATCAGCCTTATTCAAATTCTAACTTGAATTATCTCTGACCACAAGTTGTGAACGAAAAATGTATCAGGTCAAATATATATGGGGCATTCCACATGTTATCGACAGGGACGCGACTCTCATATTTTTTTTTTACGTTGATGATTTTTTTCAAAATTTTTATAGTAAATTCTCTGTCCAAAAACGAAATTTTTGAGACTAGAACGAAAGTGGGGAGCAGTCTACAATAGCAACTAAAAATAAAATCCTTTTACGGGAGAATTTTATTGAATGTTGAATTGTTTTTAAAAATATACGTTATCACATTTACTTTCGGAAACGGTCTAATAATAACAGAATAACGAAACAGAAAGAGCGAATTCACAACATGTTTATTTATCTAATTAATACAAGGATGCAAAGTAGAACCATGCACATTGCTTCTTTATTATTTTTCACTTTTTTACAAAGCTTCCTCTATGAGGAAGCCAAAATTGATTAACATACATCCTCATAGATGTAGCTTTGTAAAAAGCAATAAATAATGAGGAAACAATGTGCAAGGTTCTACTTTGCATCCTTTTGCTTCCTCATAGAGGAAGCTTTGTTTTCGTGAAAATTTTTTTTGTTGAGATTTTCATGTCAGTACACTCAGAATGGTCCAAAACATCGAGAAAAGTGATTTAGAAAAAATGTCTGTATGTGTGTGTGTGTGTGTGTGTGTGTGTGTATGTGTGTGTGTGTATGTTACACAATCGAAAAATGTAAACCTTTATAACTCGGGAAGGCCTTGAGATATCAAGCTGAAATTTGGACCATAGATAGAGGGATCAAGCCTCATCGTTCATACAGATTTTTGTTAAAATCCACTTCATCGTTAAATTATTACGCGTTTTTTAATTTTTTGAAAAATGTCTGTTTACGCGATAACTCTTTCAATTTTCGAGATATTGATCTAAAAATTGGTATGAATTTGAGCTTTCATATGCCGGTGATCGCTATTGAATTTGGTTAAGATCGGTTGAGCCATAAAAATTTTATGATGTCTTGAATTTTTTAAAAAATTGACATTATCGCTCTATTGTAACTTTTGCAAAACTTAAGATAGCGAGCTCAAATTTTGTATATAAATGAAACAATATTCAGCCATTATATATGTATAATTTAGTGACGAACGGTATGACATTTTTAATTTTATGGAATGTTGAATTATTTTTAAAATATACATTATCACATTCACTTCGGAAACGCTCTAATAATCACGAAATAACGCAATAACGAAATAGAAAAAGCGAAACCACAACATGTATATTTATCTAATTAAAACAAGGATGCAAAGTAGAACCTTGCACATTGCTTCCTCATTATTTTTCCCGTTTTATAAAGCTTTCTCTATGAGGAAGCCAAAAATTGATTAACATACTTCCTCATAGAGGTAGCTTTATAAAATGCGAAAAATAATGAGGAAGCAATGTGCAAGGTTCTACTTTGCATCCTTTTTTCTCTTTCAAATGCGACCTACTACAAGGAAATCGTTTCCTTTAATGCTGATATCTGGCATCTTCGTAATATGTATATGTATATAGAGAATATTAATGTCATAGTGGTTAGTGCTTATTGATAGTACCTTAATAATCCAGGTTTATTTCCTGGTGATCACCATATATTTTCTCTGATAATTGACTGGACCATGTGTAGAATCAGCGCACTTTCCATACTCTATCCTTTCCAATGTATATGTATGGTTCAAGAAAATAAAAATTGTAAAATTATTGAAGTACCAATTAAGTAGTAGTACTATAAATTGTAAAAATGATACAATAATGTGGCCATTTGTGGTGCTACTATCAATTTTTGTAATAGTGTTACCATATTTTATATTTCACATACTATAACTGCATGCAGCATTTTCTATTGACCGATTAAATCTAATAATTTCTGAGAGTTTGATCATGAAATGGTAAAATATAAAATTACTTTTCAACTTTAGGAACTTGGTAGTATATAATATTCTAGAACTACTTAATTTTTGTCTGTTTTGTATTTATTTGTTTTAACTTAGAACTTTGTGAGACCTGAAATTATTTTTTACGTGTAATTTGAGAAAAAAACTTTCTTTATAAGAGAAAAAACGAAAAATATATTTTTCCTTGGAAAGAGCAAATGAGAGTTTATTGCTTAAAAGCTGATTATGTGCATACAACATCACTAAGTCCGATTTATCGATTACAGGATCAATTCGATACGATAGACTTTTCCGACAACGATATTCGCAAACTCGATGGTTTTCCACTGCTCAAGCGTATCAAGACCCTCTTTTTCAACAACAATCGAATAGTCAGAATATCTGAGGGCCTCGAGCACTGCATACCGAATTTAGAATGCTTGATGTTGACTGGTAACATGATTCAGGAATTGGGTGATCTCGAGCCTTTGGTACCACTAAAAAATCTCCAAAATTTGTGTCTCCTGCAAAATCCAGTCTCGGCTAAGCGGCAATACAGAGAGTACGTAATATACAGATTGCCGCAGCTCAGATTGCTGGATTTCAGGAAGATCAAACAAAAGGAACGCGAGGAGGCGACGGAGTACTTCAGGAGCAAAAGGGGCAAGGAAATGGCTAAGGAAATCGCCAAAAAAGCCAAATCTCAAGCGCCTGGTATTGGACTTCCTGATAAACCTGTTACGAATCCCGAAGAGCGTGCTAAGATCAGAGAAGCTATTTCCGAAGCTGCATCGTTAGAAGAGGTTCAGAGACTCAGTAAACTCCTACAATCAGGACACATACCCGGCGAAGAAAAGCATCACAATGGTAAATGCTTCATTTCGGGACACTTATGGCGACTTAAAGCTTATATTCCCTTCTATTTTCTATTTTAATCAAACGTTTTCGATAGAGTAAACAGGGCAATGCTGAGATTTAAGGTGATACGAACGATCTTCAGGAATTGTGATCGGTAACGGAAACTGCGATTCACTTTTATAAGAGCTCGTTAATATTTACAAATTGCTGGCAATTCATTGACAGATATCTCATTATTTACCTGCTAATGCCATTAAAAAGTATATTCTTTTGAAGCCTGAAACAGAGATTTTTTTGCTCTATGGAAAAAGCACCTAAGTATTGCAAACGAGAAATAACCAACTTTTCAGAGATAACCGGTAAGCCAAGAATTTCTAAAAATTGCTCAATTGTATATAAGAAGAAATCTTCAAGCATGGATGTAGAATTTTTTTTCTTATAATTAGTGAAGTTATAATTTTTTAATGACATTAATTTTTTTAATTAACACTCGAGGCTATGACAATTTGCCAATTTTATCTTTATATCAAATTGTTACATTCGGGCCGTAAACATTCTTCTTACCGGCAATTGAGTAAATTTTCGAAATTTTTTACTTGCCACTTATTAATCCCAGGAAAAGGTGTAGAAGTTAAAAAAACCCATAAATTTCCTATAGCTCTTTTGCAATAGTTGGAAGCTTTTGTCATGAAGCAAAAGAATCGTTTTTTTTTCCAGAGCTCAAAAGAAGATTTTTGTAAATGACAGACAGTAAAAACAAAAAGAAATTATTTTGCTTGACTCAAAATATCCAGACAGTTTTGCACCCTAGCAAACAAATTCTTTGATTACGGGTTCAATAGTACATATTTAAAAATATATCACCAGCAGCCCAGTAAGTGCGATATGCATTAATGCATGCCACCGATTTTGTACTGACTTCCCTCCCCTAAAAAAATTATTATTATTTTTATTTAAATCATTTCCGCGAGCTATAAAATATTACAAATTAATACTACCCATTAGCACTGCGTATGCCGATAACCGCAATTAACATCGATCTTCTGATTGACTAATCAACTGAAGGTGAGATAATAGCAGAGTTCCAAGGACAGCAACATTCTAATTGACACAATGTCTGACCACAAAAAATAGCTTTCAAAGGAAACGATGAAATAAAAACTTTACTACATCTTAATCCTACAATTACATACACGATTCTACAGTTTCCGGAAACATGATGAACTAACTGCAAAATCACATTGCCGCGATATCGGGAAGCAATGCCGTCAATTTTCACGATGAAACAGAATAAAATAATTTACTCTAAACACTGATACATAGTAAAATGGACTCAACAATAATTTAGGGGTAGAAAAAGTTCAATTTTACGTGGATTTTGGTTGATACTGTTTCAGGTAACTCGCGAGCGGAAGCGATGGAAGAAGAGGATGACTGAGTGTGAGACGTGGGTTCGTCCAAACGTATATATTAAATTTACAAAAAAAAACAGAACTCTCTCGAAGTAAGTATACCGCGTACCCCTCGAAACCCCGATCGCGCAATAACGATAATTATTCCAATGGGTTAAGCTAATAAGATACTGTATACTACACAAACCACAGTATTGTCACGAGGATTATATGATACGAAAAACGGCTTGTTTATTCGTCCGAGAGAATAAAATTTTGTATAAAAACAGCAAAAAAAGAAAAAAAAAACTTTCCTTGTGCCTCGAAGCGATTTCAGAAGAAGAGAGGAGACAAAAAGTTTTAACGCATCCTCGTGTTTCTTTCAGCCTGCGGTAGATCTTCTTGTATCGTCATAAAATAATGAATAAATCAATATTTCTTATAAATTCTCTTGACCGTTATTCCTTCTTATCTTTGTAATAATGTAGCGATAATTATTCTAATTATTAAAGCTATTACGACAGTGTAACTCTAGCAATCATGAAGATTGTGTCAACATTTTCGTTATTTTTTTTTGGGTACTTCAGCGTTATCATTCATGACTTTGAAATTGCACAGTTTGAATGCAACGACATTTTTTGCTTGCTCATAGAGGAAGCTTTGTCTTCCTGACATCCTTTTTTCCATATTTTCATGTCAGGATACTCAGAATGGCTTAAAGGTGTAGATCAACAATCACAGAGTTCCAGGTTCGAATCCTACCAATGTCAAAAATATTTACGTTCTTCGTTCGTGATAAAATATGTACCAAATTGTCGAATGTTAATTTGAAAGGGAAATATCCGTTAAGGATGTTATGCAAGTTACCGCGGGGAGGATAGGCAAGGTGGCGCACGGCGGAAGACGGAGGTACTGTGCGAACGGCATGCACATACATGCACAAGAGAGAGGCGAAATAGACAATGTTTACTTTTAAGGATGTTATACAGGTTACCGCGGGGAGGATAGGCAAGGTGGCGCACTTGTTGTTTACTTTTAACGTAATATCTTTCATAAAATGTGGGCGCACGCGGATTTTTTCAGTGTTCTGTAAAGCTCAGACTCCAATGTACACGAAAAGTACAAATTTATATGGTATATTCTCTGCAAACATGCGCTTTCGCTGAAAACACGACAGTCCTCATCCTCCACCGTATACTGCCCATGTTAAATCGCTGCACTTTGATAATTTATAACTCAGAAAGTATGTGGGTAAAAATTTTATAAAAATATTTTTTTTAAATGTCGTGCTTTTCTCTATAACATAAAAAATATTGGGACAAAAATCTTCAAAATTGTTTACTTGTATAACATCCTTAACGTAACATCTTTCTTAAAATGTGGGCACACGAATTATTTAATTTCTATGTGAAGCCAAGACTTCAATGTGTACGAAAAATACATATTTATCATTCTAAGTTCTCTGCCAACATACGCTTTTGCCGATAATATGACAGTCCTCACGCTCCATCGCATATTACCCATGTTAATTACTGAATTTTGTTAATTTATATCTCAGCAACCATGTGGGTAAAAACATTTTTTAATATATTAAAAAAATTGTCGTACTTCTCTCTACAAAATAAAAAAGAATCAGGAAAAAATCTTCAAAACTATTAATCTGTATAACATCCTTAAATCAGACGCGGAATAGTACATTACGTTACAAGAGAGGGAAGTGTAACTTTTCACCGAGAGTGAAGTTTGATGTCCGAGCGAAGCGAGGGTAGAAATTCACACGAGATGAAAAGTTGCACCCCTCCCATGTAACATACTATACTTTTCTCCCGAATTCGCTAAAAAATAATCACATTTTGTGAGTGCAACAAGGACGGAGAATAAGCTTATTTTTAACAAATGACGACACGCATGCGTTGTACAGCTTTTATTATTCTCGCGCGGGCAGGAATGAGCTGATTACTTCCCTCGGGAGGTAATGAAAGCGGACTGCGTATGCGTACGTCATTCGTAACAAATGAGCGATTTCCCGCCCGCGTTTCGGATACGAAATGGGGTTATTGTAGCGGAGTCGGGAGTAAACTAATTTTTTTTCTCGAAATTTACATCAGTCGTTTTGCTGTGACAGAATCCACTAGGGAAAATTGTCGGTTAAAATCGGTTAAAGACACTAGCAAAAACTATTGTGACCGAGAAATTGTCAGTTAAAACGTTGGTTAAGGTCGGTTAAAATCAGCACCAAATTTTTTCTTAAAAGTTGGTTAAATGACCAGTTAAACTAAGTGAAATAGGACCTAATCGAGTCTCGGTTAAAACAAAATGGTTAAAAAGTCTGTGACACATCTTGGCAGTATAGTAAAATTTAAGATTTTTTGCTAAATAATTCTTCATAAGTACAAGTACATTTAATGTTGTTAATTGGTATCGAAATTATCGTCTCGATTTTGAACTTAAGATCGAATTTCATATTTTATTTCACATTTAAGTTCGAACTTAAATTCAAACTTGAAACTATTGGGACAGTGTGATATAAAGCTTTATAAAGAGTTCTACAGATTAAAAAATTTCATTTCTATAGGTGTAAAGAGAGGGTAAATTTTTTAAAGGCGTTAAAATAATCTCATCATTCTGAAACTTTAACCTTATTTTATTAGATCTTTTAACGTTTGAAAAACTTTTTTTTTACCACACAAAATGGCGGCGTTATGAATTCTTATTTCTGCTGCATTTACAGTATTTTTTCGAGTGATTTGAATCAGAAAACTAAATTTTTTTTCGTTTACTGACAATTGTAGGGGAAGGATAAACCTATCAAATTATTTTAAAAGTATAAAATTAAATATTAAATAGACTTTTGAATGTAATGCTCCAATTTTCGGCTATTTTTTTCTACAATTTACACCAAAAAAAAGAATTTATTTAATCGATATCCTTAAAAATGTAGGTATATCCTTCCGATAATGACATAGACAGAATCCTCCCAAAATTTCAGCTAGATCGGTCGATAACTTATTGAGCTACAGCACGAACAGTTTTTGAAAATGTAGTTTCGGGATAATTGCGGGACAACGCCGCCATTTTATGTTGTAAAAAAAAAATTTTGATATATAAAATAAGGTTAAAGTTTCGAAATCATAACATTATTTTAACACATTTTTAAAAATTCGTACAATATGACTAATTTTCGCCCGTCTAAAGGGTTTTTCCCCTTAATATTTTTTTCGAAATGGGGGCTGAGATCTAGTCTAAGTTCTAAATTTTGTATTTCATAATAATCTGAACATTCTTTTAAGGGGAAGCTGCAGTCGAGTGTAGAAGTATGTTTTTACCGACCGAAGTCGGTAAAAACAGGCTTTTTCGTAGTTTTGATTATTCTTCGTTAATACGCTACAGATATGCTTCAAATTATACACGATTGTAGTATCAACATAAACAAGTGGACGTACATTCGAATATTTGGTAAATACGTACAATAAATGAAAATATTCGTATATTACTAAGCCTGGATCATCGCGGGGATCGCAAACAGACTACGTGATCGTAGTTTCGGTTTTGCGTAGATTCCTTTTGTGTAATTGACTTTTCGACGCTCGTAGAATATTCAGAGAACGCTAAAGAATGGACGTACATTTCGATTTAACGTATGTGAGTTCCAGGATCTTTTATATATTACCAAACAGGCAATGCTGTCAAACCGTGGCGGCCATTTTGATTTCGGGAGGTTTAGTAATATACGATTTTTTTCATTTATTGTACGTTTTCACCAAATATTCGAATGTACGTCCACTCGTTTATGTTGATATTACAACCGTGTACAATTTGAATCATGTGTGTAGCGTATTAACGAAGAATAATCAAAACTACGAAAAAGCCTGTTTTTACCGACTTCGGTCGGTAATAAAATCTACTCCAGCATCCCCTTAAGCATCGGTACAACTGCTTATAATAAATAACATGTTTCTAAAAAACTGTCTTTAACTCTCTCTTATCTTTGTTATATTGCAATAAGACATTAGGTACGACTGGTTGTCCGGTAGTCGAAATTACGTAACTGGTGGCCAGTAGATGTCAGGTTTTATCAGAAGTGACTGCTTTGCTTACAGCTAAATACAGTCGCTTCTGATCGGATTTTCGAAAGAAATTGAGTTATAATTGGCAAAAAACAAAATGGGTAACGTATTTGCAGGAGAGTCTCAAGAAATGAGCACGATCCCGGAGTTTTGCTCTAAGCCAACATTCGATCCTATGGAAGGATTTCCCAAAGGCAGGAAAGCGAGAGGTTAGTACTTTCGTTATAACCTCTAGTTTTCTTTATTACTTTATTTTCATTTTCTATCAAAGACGTATGTTCTGAAAAATATCTTTAATTAATCAAATTAATAGAATCTTATGCCTGTGAAAAGTACAAAATAAGTACATTTCTCTCTGTATCTCATTGTTGTTATGATATAATCTAATATGGATCACACCGAGTAGAAGCACAGATATTTATCCATAAGTAGTCCAAAGGAGACAAATTTTTATTTGTTTTATTTATTAATTTATTTATTCATATTTAACAGCTTAAGGCCAAATTACAGCACTGTAAAAAATATTTGGAAAATTCATATACTGTATATTTACTGAACTCGTAGAGGAAATTCATTTCATGTACCAAAAAAAATGAAAATTTAATGTATATGATATAAAACTAAAGTTAACTTATATTAAAAACATGATTTGTATGTTGTATTTATTATATTGTCTGTGTTAGATGGATAAAAATGCATCACATAGTATAATTTTTGCCAAATGTACATCAATTTTATATTATACTCGTGTAGTAAATTTATACACTCGTTTCTGTAAAAGCGTTACTTGCTTATGTATAGTAATTGTTTTTAACAGTAAAGACTCTGATGATGCATAAAAATACTGAAAATATGTAATTTTGTAGTTTTCCATCCATTGGGAAGATTCATGCATTCCACATTTACCCACATTTATGTTTTTCAATAGAAAATGTCTATTACTCTGGAAATGGTGTCTCACCTTTCATGGATAGATGAAATATTTTAAACTTATATATTCCACATATGTTGATAAATAATAATATGCCAATGACTTTAATTGCAGTTATGATTGCCACTGAGCAGGAGATGAAAGCAGCTAAATTAAAGCTAGAAGAACGAGACTACTGCGCGCATCATCTTCTCAAGTTGGAACAATGCAGAGCTGCAAATTGGCCATGGGTTGTGAAATGCAGTGCCATTAAACACGCCTGGGATAACTGCGAATATGACGAGTAATTCCACAATCTTTTCTTACTTGCAGTATCAATTCTTAACTTCTATAAAATTCTTGAAAATTAAAAAAAATATTTTGTTTTTCAGTTGGGTTCTAAGAATGAAGGAATATGAACGTGAACGTCGTCTCCGCGAGCGACAAAAGCGAAAAGAGGCTGCAGCTGCATAGAAATCTAACAAGTATGAAATCACATAGAAATTGGAATCACGATGTTCTCTTGTTTAGCGAATATTTATAATATTCAGAAACGACGCGAGTATTCTCTGTCGATTGTACATAAGTGAGGCGAAATAAAATGTTAAAATACCGTTTTATCGAATATATTGCAGACCCTAGCGAGGGCAACGAACCCCCACGAGTCAGTCTCATCGCCCATGTGGAGAGTCGGGCACAATGTGTCACGGTTTTGCTTCGCGATTTTTATGTCGGACACTCCGAATGGTCCAAAACGTCACAAAAAGTGGTTTAGAAAAAATCTGTGTGTGTGTGTGTGTATGTGCAGATTCCTTGTAAGCACGATAACTGTTGTAATTTTAGATGTATCTTCATCAAATTTGGCACGCAAGTGGGCTGTCATACAACGGCACTTGGGACTAGTTGACGCAAATCGGCTGGGAAATAAAAATTTTACAGCATTTTGAAAATTTTGAAAATATCGTTTCTACGCTATAACTTTCGCAATTTAAGAGATACCGGGCTGACATTTTGTACACAAAAGGACTACCATCAAAACATGATGTGTACCAAATTTGGTGAGAATCGATAGGGTGGTTAGAATGTTATTGCAATTTCAATTTTTTTTTAAATCTGTAAATTCTGAGATATCCGGTTGAAATTTTCGACAAGATTTCGCGATTATTGATTGTTAATGATGAATTTGGTCAAAGGAACTATCGATATGTCGGTAAATTTCGATTTTGATGAATAAGGAAAAAAAATACCGTGACGAAAAAAAAAAAAAAATTTGATATTTTTTACAAATTTATCTTAAATCTTGTTCACATATGGACTATCATCGAAAAACATTTGAGTACAAATTTGACGCAGATTTGTCCAGCCGTTCAAATTTTATGGCGTTTTTAATTCCTTGAAAAATCTCATTCTTTCGCTGGCTCGTGCAATTTACGAGATACCGGGGTTTAATTTGGTCCACATATGGACTATTATGGTACAAGGTTTTAGTACAAATTTGAGAAAAATCGGTTATACGGTTAAAATTCTTCGACACTTTGAATTTTTAGAAAAATGTCTATAGCACAAACAAGCCTGCAAAGTTCTACTTTGCAGGCTTATGTATGCTTTCATTATTTTTCGCTTTTTACAAAGCTTCCTCTATGAGGAAGCCAACATCGATTAACATACTTCCTCATAAAGGTGGCTTTGTAAAAAGCGAAAAATAATGAGAAAGCAATTTGCAAAGTTCTACTTTTTAAAAATGAGTTGATGCTCTTAGTGCCGTAGTTTAATAAAAAAGTACCATTCACAACCCTAGCACAAATGGGGACGGTTTAATCTCTATTTTCTGCGATGTTGATCATATTCGGAATGACTGCGGAAATGACGAAGCTTTCTTTTTGGTCAGAGCTTGCGTGATTTTTTATGACAATTTATGATCATTTCACGAATAAAATGACAATCCCGCAAGCTTCTTGGGTCATTATTTTGCCGACGTTTTGGAATCATCACTGGGAATTAATGGCACGCAAGCTCTGAACCAAAAAAAGTTCCGGCGTTTTAGCCGTCATTACGGTCGTCACCAAAAATGGCAGAAAATTACCTGCCATTTTTACAAAGATTTTACATTTTTACTGACAGTCGAAACATTCAATTTTTTAGGGTTCAAATCAATTTTATTTTTTAAATAATTATTCACAAGATTTCATCATTTTGCTTCCTCATAGAGGAAGTTGTTTTCATCAAAAAAAAAATTTCGAGATTTTTATGTCAGGACACTTAGAATTGTCCAGAACGTCCAGAAAAGAGATCTAGAAAAAAATGTCCTTATGTATGTGTGTGTATGACACAACTCCGAAGATTCCCTATTCAACTGTAGCAATTTTCAACAAAATGTGTGCGAAAATTTCGATTTTATGCCGTTTTGAATTTTAAAAAAGGAGGTGCGCGCTCTGATTTTCGTAGAATTTAGTTTATTTTGCTAAATAGTTGGATATGAGAGCAGATGCACTCAATACTGTTTGGTTTTGAATTTGGCTCGAATCGGTAAAGTGATTTAGATTTGATGGAATTTTGAATTTTTCAACAAATTGACATTATCGCTCTATTGTAACTTTTGCAAAACTTGAGATAGCGAGCTCAAACATTGTATATAAATGAAACAATATTCAACCATTATGTATGTATAATTTAGTGACGATCGGTATGAAATTTTGATTTTATGGAATGTTGAATTATTTTAAAAAATATATGTTATCACATTTACTTTCGCAAACGCTCTAATAATAGCGAAATAATGGAATAACCAAATAGAAAAAGCGAATTCACAACATGTTTATTTATCTAATTAAGGCAAGGATGCAAAGTAGAACCTTCCTCATTATTTTTCGCTTCTTACAAAGCTTAGTCTACGAAGCCAAAATTGAATAACATACTGCCGGTAGCTTTTTGAAAGCGAAAAATAATGAGGAATCAATGTGCAAGGTTCTACTTTCTTTTTTTTTCACGGCGGATAAAACTCAATTTAGCTGAGTGCTCAACTCAAAAAAAAAAAAATTATTTATGCAGATCAAACGTATGAAAAATTTCAAGTTACTTGTTGTGCCTCGTGACACATTGTACCCCACTCTTCCCTATCACGCGCGCGATTCGAGATAATCGATATTGCCAGACTTCGGGGTTTCTGGTCAGGTCGTACGCACGGCGCTCCGTGCGGCTCCCGCTGTCCAGTGTTGTGTTCCTTTTTTTTTTACACTCTCATTTCATTTGGATTATACATTTGAGTGAAATAGAAGGGCCGAATGTGAGACTGTGATCATCCATCGGCCAAAGCAGCTGTAAGCGGGAGCCGAGATGGCCAACGGCCCAGGTGAGAACGGTAGAACGAACTTTGACCGAAATCTTACTGGGACCGATTAGAATGAATGAATGGCTTTTAGATACTCATCGATGATCATAAACTTCCAGAGTCAGTCGGTGCGTTTGTCGTAGAATTGTTGGCAAATTAGAGACACCTACAAGACATTAGATTTAGCACAGAAATTTGCTTTAAGAGATATTAAGTACCGCACTGCGGTTATGCAGTTGCACCAATTCGCACCTCTCCACCAAACATGATAGCACTTTGAGTTCCGGAGCAACGAACAAGTTCATCGTGGATTCCACGGACAGAAATGATCTGGTAATTTTAGTCAAAAAAATTTGGCCATGGAATCGGGGAAATATTAGAAAAATCGAAAGTTGGTTATGACAAAAGGAAGTGGGGTTGAAAATTCAATTAATAAATTAAAAAGTTAGTGAGAAAATTCGTTTTTGGTTTAGTTAAAAACGATATTTTTTTTAATTGCCGCGCTAATTAAGCTATTTAAAATGAAATTTGGTAGGTTCACAAGAAAATATCCGGGCACCATAGTTGTTTTATAAAATACCATGAACAATTCCTCATTTCCTAATAATTATAATTTTACTTTAATTTTCAGAACTTCACTATTCTAAAGACTGTTAATAATTTGTGAAACTACAAAAGATATTGTGAGTAATTTGGTGGCAATTGTGGGATCGAAGTATGAGAACTATGGCCTAAGAAAATTGATTCATTAGACAGGGAAAGTCGGGAAAAGATACGGAATTTTTTTTCGCGTAATAAAGGGTACCACGCAAAGATACACAAAGATACTACGCAAGCATTAATTTCACGCATCTCCTACAACCAATATCAAAATCCAAATAATCAACAATACACATATTTCAAATAAAAAGTGTTATTTAAAATCCACAAGTTTTAAAATTACAGCTGATGATGAATATGGGGCATTCCATACCAAGTCGAACTGAGTCTGACTTTCGTCCTCTTGGATTTGGTCCACGGAAAAAAATTTGTTTTCCGTACCTTCAATTGTGTATATCTTTGATGTCTATAGAGAAAAAAAATGAAATCTGACCAGCGCTTAGTAATTCTCACAAGCTCTCTTTTTAATCTAGCATATAGAATAGTAAACTTATTAGTAAAAAGATATCCACAGTTCAAAATCTAAATAAAAAAATGATGCAAAGTAGAACCTTGCACATTGCTTCTTTCGTTCTTTTTCGCTTTTTACAAAGCCGCCGCTATCAGGGAGTTTCTTTATTTTATTTTTGGCTTCCTCATAAACGAAGCCTTGCGAAAGATGAAAATTATTGACGATATTGATGATTTTTTATGTTTTACGAAATCCAGAGCAACATTAAATTCTTAAAAAATTCAAAATCACGTAAAATCCGAACCGCTTTACCGATCATCACCAAATTTGGTACGTAGGAGGGCTGAATTTTATTTTTCCTGTGTAGAAAATTTCATTCGAGTTAAAATTTTACCTGAGTTAGAGCAAAACGAAAATTTTTCGAAAAATTCAAAATCTCATAAAAACCGAACGGCTTTACCGATTTGGCCCAAATTCAATACCAAAGGTCGTATTACTTTGTTCAATTTTAATACGAAGTTTCAGCCCGGTAACTAAAAATTCGTTCCAGCCAGAGCATTTACGTACTTTTTTCAAAATTTCAAAATTCTTATAACAATGAAATACGTTAAGCTATTTTTGTAAAATTTATACCAATTGAAGATTAGCCAGTACTGTACATGTTGTTTAAATTTTAGCTGATTCGGTCGAATACTGTATAAGTTACAGTTATGTGAATTTTTGGTCTTTTATCACAAACACACACACATACATACATCTGGACAATTTTTCTAAACCACTTTTCTCGACGTTTCAGACCATTTTAAACGGTTTGACATGAAAATCTCGAAAAAAAAATTTCATGGAAACAAAGCTTCCTCTATAAGGAAGCAAAACATTTTATTTGCCCTTAAGGGGTTACTTAATTTTATAAAAATTTTTACTGAACATAGTTCAACATGTTATAAACGTTCGGTAAAATTTTAAGTGCTGTTTTATCATATAACAATTAAAATAAATACGTGATATTAACAGTGGCTGTTATAACATTGACTTCAACTGATATATAAATATATTAATTAAAATAGGATACTGGGATAAAGCATATCAAAATTTCGAAGTTATTTACCGTGTTGTATATAAGATGTCACGAGTAAAAGTAAAATCGTTCTATTTCGTCGTTTTCTTGATCGTGAACGCATGAGCGCCCATGCAGTGCGCATACAATCTCCTTTTCTCGTCGTGCACCACCTAGCCTATCCTCTCCAAGCCTACACCGTTCAACTATTTTATATGTTTGCAGTTGGAAAAATGACTATTGAAACTTCTATGATTTTATGTTTTACGCATAATCACGAAGTTTAACGAAAGTACGGTCAATATACAATTAGGGGGTGAGGGTTAAACTCAGCCGTTTAAGGTAGTTATAACGCGAAGGGAGACACGTTAGATGCGTCCGAATTTTTTATATCTTGTAGTCTGAGTATTCATCTTTTATTTGTGAGGAATTACGAGATACGTTACCGGATATCTAGTTAAGTAAATAACTTTTTAAAACAGAGTTTTGTACATAGCGTTATATGGAGAAATATAAAAAATTGATTTTTGAATAGAGAAAAAAGCATTTCAGAAATGAAATACAAAACATCTAAACAGCTCTACGTTTTCGTTAGACTTTAAAGTAACCGATACGACCATAAAAACTAGTAGTCACCGGAAATTTCGGCGAGTTATTGCAAGTTAATTGCAAGAAATTGTGTCGTGCAAAAAAAATCGCTACCAGCCGTTCAAGATGGCGCCGAAGTTTGGCAACGTTGTACATCAGCTATATACGCGACAGTTACCATAGGTCGGTATATACTGGTAGTGTTCTGCAATGAAAATGAATGAAAATGATCGCTCGCATCCTAAATTCGACGTAATTAACTGAAATCAGATTTTTTAACCTATCGATAGTCTTGAATTTTTCATTTTTATGGGAGTTGGTTCTATCTACAAGAAAAAGGAGAACAATCGTTCAGCTAATTTGTTCAGGTCGACAATGCGATTTTTCGCCGGTTGATCAAATTTCACTTGCATCGATTCTTCACTGTATCCGGCTTTTTTGTTGCGTGAATGTTGTCGAACCGCGCTTTTCTTTTACGCGTAATGAATTGGCCGTTTCTTTTTCCGCGATCCGCTCTAACATCGTGACTTTTTTTTTGGACAATTCGACATGACAGAGCAGATTCGCCAAACAAACTTCGCAAACCTAACCTCGTTTCATGTCGGTAACGTACGATGCCGGTCGAACAGTCGGTCGATATTGCGGTGTTGCCACGATGTGTCGTGTGCTTACAGAGCCAATGGCGGACGAGTCAAGACACAAGTCAAATTAGTTTTAATAACATAATTAAATTAATTACGCACGTGAAAACAATTTCGTAATACGATTGAATAAAACCTTTTTAATTTAGAATTTAATTGTGGAACATGCAAAAAGAATGAATAATTTTATTCTTCGATGACGATAGTTGCTAGTATCTATGACTCAGGCGTACTGACATAGCTACCTTAAGCGATTACTGGAGTTATATCAATTGACAATACATATTCTAACTTTTTTCAAATAACAGAATAAATTTATGACTCTTGTTTCAGTCAGGTAAGCAAAATTTTTAATAATTCATACCGTACTGATTATATTTAAACTATTATGAGGATGAAATCCTTCTCTAAAAAGTATGTTGCGAGATTTTATCGAATTGCGAGTTGGTCCATTGTTGTCACGTTATTCGCGCTGCGATTGGTCCAAATTGGCGCGAGATTAGATCGAGACCGAGACCGAGTTCGTGTTTAACACGTTTGACAGTTGCAATTCTGACAGTTTTGTCAAGCATATCGGGCGCGCGAGGTTTGAATTCCCAAGTTGGTTTACTTTACAATATTTCGGGTTTTCCAGATTATGTGTTAATTGCGAATATTAAACTAGGCTTAAGATGTTGAACGACAAAGTGCGACGTAGTCTCTATGGCAGCAACAAAACCAGGCGTACGAGGAGTCACTACATGCGGATCAACAGAACAATCGCGAATAAGATGATAAGCGAAGAGATCGGGGAGAATTGAAATTCTGCAGTCAAATAAATCAGACCTCTTTGTTCACTGTTATTTTTAGCAAAATCCGTGCCAGGTTTCCAGAATTGGAAATTCTGTATTTATTTCATTGAGCAAAGAGGTCGTACTGCTTTACTAAAAATGTAAAGCCCCATATAATGATGGGACTTTACATTTTTTTCTAAAGTCTGGAAATGCTCCAGTCGTCGCAAATTTTAAGTTATCAAGGTAAATACTAATTTATAATTGAAAGAATGTTAAAGGACAATTGGTAATCGATTTAAGTCGAATCTATAAAGAGTTTCCGATTCGATAAGATTTGGAATTATTGGAAAAATTTGTTAGATCTCTTAATTTTTGGGAATTCTGATTATATATATTATATGTATTAAATACGATCGTTGCACCGACACACGATCTCTACTCGCGCGCGGAAGTTTTCTAGTACGATTAAAAAAAATATGAGAAAATATTTAGGGCAAAGTCCCTTTTGGATTTAATGATTTAATAAAAGAAGAATCAATTCGTGTATACTAAGTTAAATCTATTTTTATAAAAGTGATGTTAGATGATACCGAAATAGTGACAATAATAATAGCTATAAATATAAGTCAAATATTTATAGTTCAGTGTAACGCTAAATGCGCTAAATATGCATTAGACTTATTAAGAAAAAATCTTTATATCTCAACAGCTCAGCGAGATTATTGTTTTTTCTTCTTCAAAAACAATAGGTTTATGTAAATGTGTTTAAACATTGGCGTGATAGATTCACGGCTTTTTCATTATTTTTTTAAATCGTTGATGGCTGTTAAAAAATCATTTACAATGTCCTTTGGGTATCTAATCCTATTTTTATTTTTCTTATTGCAACTCATATGGTAACACCAGCACATGTATTACCTGCGGTTGGTACTTCCGCAAACCTCCAATTGATTTGCAATTTTGTATACCAAAACATTTCGATCCGCTAATTACATATATGATAATGAAAATAAAAAAACACATTTTCATAAATGAAAATTGAAAAAAAAGAACATTTCGTTACGCTTGACTATTGTCTAATTTTTAAAAAATATTTATTGTTTTCAATTGACTTGAAATTTGAAACATTTTTTGTTATTCTGTTCCTTGTTTTGCATTCATTCATTTTCTTAAATGAATTTTAGGTATTTTTCTATCATTATTGACAGCGAAAATCATGAAGTTGGGTATTTTGTTGATAATAAAAACAACAATAGAATAATACAAAATTTGCTGTATGCTATACCGTAGATGAGACGTGAAAGTATTTATAGGAATTTGTTCAGATTTTTCTAGATATTTTCGTTCAATAAACGAGAGGCGTAAAAATTAGTAACGAAATTGTAGCCAAATATATTTTTAAAAAACCATAACTTTTTAAATATTCATAGTAAAAATATAGTCTACCTTTAATTAGAATTTAGAGTTTTTTTTTAAATATTAAAAACTCCTTTAGTTATAGTGATTATAAAACCGCACCGCGTAAGGTTAAGAATTACTTTCGTACGTAGTAAATGAGTGCAGGTGATAATAAATTATAAATCAATGGACAATTTATTAATTATAAATAAGATAAGATTATTTATTATTATCCTTATTAAACATACACAAATTAAGGCAGCTCGAAGTTATCTCTCGCAGTGCTCCATTCTCCTCGTATTTTACACACCGCTCGAAGATTATTAACGAGTCTCTGATTGAGCGTGTTCTTATATATTTACAGTAGGACTATACATGAACCGCGATATCTCCTTCATTATCTTCGACGGATCGTGCTTTTTTCTGTCTAAGAAAAAAGGAAGATATGAGTAATCGAGAATAAGCGATGGTCCAGGATGATAACCGTGTGGTAACCCAAATATCCTTGGAAAGGACTACTGGCAGAACCTGCAGTTGCTTATCATTTCTTAAAGTGATATGCTGGCCCTTCACTTCTAAAAGTGAAAATGCTGGCCCTTTGGGATTCGAAAAGTCCTTCTTCGCTGGAAAGGATAAACAGAGAGGGAGAAAGAGGGAGAAAGTCCAGTCGACACGCGTAATATCCCTCTACCGATCGACAAGGACCATCCTACTCCCTGTTTTTGTCTTTGTAACCCGTTACCTTACCCTTTGCTTGACCAGAAGCGAATAATAATTTTTTTTGGTTGCTTCATTGTGCAAAGGGCCCATTTGATGTTTGTGGTTGAGCAGATCATTCCGAGACACAGCATCGGAATCCATTTTCCATTCTTCTTCTTCTTCTTTTTCTTCTTTTTATTGTCTCTATCTTTTTTACCGAGCGTTCCCGGAGCTCAGATTATTTAGAGTTCTGAAGCTTCCGTGTTCAAAGTTGATCTTATCCATTTTTGTGATTCGTTTCTCTCCTTATTCGTCCTTAATCTGCTTAGCCGCTTGTGCGGCTTTTATCTTGCGGTAGGATTGCTGGTAGAAGTCGGAGAATAGAGCGAAGAATATGGTCGAATGAAGAAGTAGAAGGGCCGCCACAAGTTTCGGATATCCGCAGTCGAAGACCAAAGCCTGAGCGCTGTGTATAAATACGAGGAAGAACTGGACCTGTAAAACACCAAAAACAGAATATAAATTAGTAATATAATACAAAATATGTTTGGAAGAGATTAATCAATGTCGTAGGTTGGGTCCTTAAAAAAAAACAGGGATGGACATTCATTCAATGAAAATGTATTTGCAATACTTGTATCACTAAGTGATTAAGGATTATTAAACCTACACTGTTAGAAAAAATTGCAAGTCTTTATTCATAAACTCGTCATTGAAATTTAATATACAATCGTGGTATATAAAATTCCTGTACTTTTCCAGTAAAATTAAAGCAAATTATTAAAATTCAAGTACTTTTACTGTAATATTAAAGTAAATTATTGAATGTGCTGTACCATACATTAATTTTACATTACACTTGTATACTAAATTTAATATACTAGTTTATGAATAAAAACTTCCAGTAAAAGCACACGAAATTTCAAGTAGATTTTTTTTACAGTCTATTCAATATTAGAATTCATTGTAAAATAATAATTTATCCAAATTATTCATAATTATTAAAGAAATGTGAACATTTTTTGTTTTGCATAATAATAACTCATAGTTATTTTATACAAAAAGTATTTTATGTACATTTTCATTGAATAAATGCGCATCCCAGCTTCACAAACGACATCCAGCTTTTGACTAATACTCATTCATACACAAAACAAAAAAAAAACGCCAAGGAAAAACGTGAAAATGTTGGAGTTATAGCCATAAAACTATGCAATTTATGACCGTGTTGCGAGGAAATTATACGAAGATCGGTTCCGACAGTTACCGCTAGATGGCCGCTGCATGGACGAGTTTCTCATAAGCTCTTGGTATTCAAGATTGTATATAAGTCGCCAGTAACTAACTTAGTTACTTTTGATTTGTTAACTACATCTATAATATGTTTAATGAAAAATGATTAAATATATTTGCATACGGAATTTAATATTTCGGGAGATTGTGTATGTGTGTGACTATATCTCTCTATATTAAAAAAGATCTCGTCGCTGCTGTGTCAAGAATCGAGGGAGTTTGAATAATCCGGGATATTGACCCTTGGAGTTCCCCGTGCAGAAATTAGTTCGGGCAGCCGCGATTAAATAAGAGACCTTTTTAGGTATAAACGTGGCATCCACAATAGGGAATCTACTCTAGAACCCTACTAGGCTCAATAGAGGCGGCCACGACAAACTTAGGGGCCTAATCAGGCTTAAATGTAGAACCCTCAATAGGGTCGCCCATATTGAGCCTCTAAAGACTCCGTACTTCAAGCGTGACTAGCCTAGTAGGGCCCCTAATAGAACTGGGGCAAACTAGAAAGGGCCAAGTCAGAGCCCCAACTATTTTTCTACACGGGATTACTTAGATGGGTGAACGGTCCTAGTCCGGATTATTCTAATCCTCTCCCAATAATGCATATTATATTCACCATAGTGGGAAAAATCACAAAAATAGTTAATGTAACCACGAAGAAAAAAGTCACATGGATTAACAACAATTAATAGTTGTCACTTGATAATTGCCAGAACTACCATAATTTCTATGCGTCAATGCTTCGAAAGGTTATAGTATTATATTTTTAAATTAATGTGACAGAGAAAAAAAAGGTTATATGATAAAATACTCATCTCTAGCATGTTAGGCACTTTACTGAATGTGTCAATGACTGAGGCATTGCCACGAGTATCCCACTCAAGAAGTGGCAATTACTTAGAGAAGGTCCCTCTTTTCACTTTGCATTTGCAACCTCTCTATCCATCCTTTTCTTCACCTTCCTTCTCTTAACTGCATGTGAACCGACTGCGACTCGCATAGTTCTGGTGCACGTGCACTTAGTAGAGGAGAGTGGGGTACATGTGTCACGGGGCACAGTGAACCACTTGGAATTTCTCGTAGGTTTGACGTATATAAATAATCTTTTTTTTTCTTGTATTGGGCACCGAGCTAAATTGAGTTTAATCCGATGTGAAAAAACAATTATGAAATCTTGTGAATTATTTTTTAAACAAATTAAATTGATTTGGACCCTTTAAAACTACATTTTTCGGCTGTCAGTAAAAATTCTCTGAAATAGTCATTACTTCTCAAGGCTTTAAGCAACATAAACTTGCGCATGGTTCTAATTAACGTGAAATTGAGTAGTGAAAAGCTTAGGTGCACGTGCACTTAGTAGGGGAGAGTGGGGTACAATGTGTCACGGGGCACAGTGAACCACTTGGAATTTCTCGTAGGTTTGACGTGCATAAATAATCTTTTTTTTCTTGTATTGGGCACTCAGCTAAATTGAGTTTAATCCGATGTGAAAAAAATTTATGAAATCTTGCGAATAATTTAAAAAAAAAATTCAATTGATTTGGACCCTTTAAAACTACATTTTTCGGCTGTCAGTAAAAATGTAATCTCACGTTCTTTTCCAAGACAGCTCGAGTTTTCGATCGTAAATGATAGGCCCATTATCGCTGCGGTGCTTAGTGATCATATTTTGTTAAATTTAGTTTGATAAAGTATTATTTTTCGTTACAAACTTTGTTGATGCCCAATGGGGTGCAATGATCTACCGACAGTCGGACAGAAGGTAGGAAAATGCCTAAATAAGGCAAAAAAAAGCAAGATGGTGACAACCTTCAGACGAAAGTTACACGTGGAAAAAAAATTAATAAAAAGCTACATAAAAAAAAATGTGGTGTTAAATTTAACACCACTGTGTAGTCCCAATAGGTCCATTACTATGGTGTAAAATTTACATAGAAAAAATGTCTGATAACATAGAAAAGGATTAGCAATAACACTTTCTTGTGTCAATTCACCAATCGCACAGGAAATTTTTTCTATGATACTTTTTTGTGTTATTGGCAATTTTTTCTGTGTAAATGTTACACCATAGTAATGGACTTATTGGGACTACGCAGTGGTGTTAAATTTAACACAATGGTAGTTTGCTATTTCACAACTATTGGAAAAATATGTCATGAAAGCGTGTTTTTTTAGATTCAAAACGCACTTTGGTTTATCGCTCTATGACAGATAAAACCAGAGATATTAATTAATTTTTGAACGAGAATTAGTGTTTATTTTCCGAGAAAATGTAATGCCCCATAATTAAAAAACAAAAAAAAGCATCCCGCAGAACAAAAAAATACGGGTCTCCTCTTTTCATGTATAGATAACGTCAAAAAAGTTAAATCCGCACGGAGAGAAACTTCTGTGTTTTGACAACATAAAACGAGGACAACAAAAATCGTTACGTTAGGCTGGCAAATCTTTTGTTCGGCTGACAAATCCGTTTTGCTATGCTGACAAATCTTTTGTTCGGCTGACAAATCTTTTTGCTGAGCTGAGCAATTTTTTTGTAAGCCTAACATAACGATTTTTGTTGTCCTCGTTTTATGTTGTCACAACACAGAAATTTCTCTCTGTGCGATTAAAAAAATACGCGGTCAATAAACACTCAAATCTGGCGGATTTCAATAAAAATATCTCAATTATTAAGGAGGTTGGAGCGCTCCACACTAGTCAAATCAGTGCTAAATTTTTGAAAGCGTTTCTAAAACTCCAGATGGTTTAATAATCTGTTCCAAGGTGTTAACCACATAGAAGCATTAGTTCTTGATATTCAAATACATTCACAGCTGTGATATCAACAGTAAATCGATTAATATCTGCAAATTTCCGATGTTATGTTTTTTCATACAGTTTTTTAAAAGCGTAAACCGTAATATCAGTCCGATTATGACAACCAATAGCTCATTTTGTTTACTAAAAGATATTCTATCGATTGGCCGTCTATTTTTTTTAAATCGTATTAGTAGTTCAAAAGATACAACCGTTTGTTTATCCCATCATAACCTAACATCAAGTATACAAATGGCTGTAACTTTTGAATGCCTGATACTATAGAAAATCCGGACGGTCAATCGATTAAGGATCTTGCACTGATCAAAATGAGCTATGTTGCGTCATAATCGGACTGATATTACGGTTTACCCTTTTACAAAACTGGATGAAAAAACATGACATCGGAAATTTGGAGATATTGATCGATTTACTGTTCATATGACAGCAGTGAATGTATTTGAATATCAAGAACTAATGCTGCTATGTGTTTAACACCTTGGAACAGGTTATTAAACCATTTGAAATTGTAAAAACGCTTTTAAAAATTTAGCACTGATTTGACTAGTGTGGAGCGCTCCAACCTCTTTAAAATATCTACGACCTTTTTACAGCCATGTTTTTAGCTGTATTGTATACCCGAAGGTCTATAGCAATCGATTATGAACGCTATTTTTTTTTATGACATTACTAAGAACATAAATTCACTGAAAAAACAGACACATTGTGCCCCACTCTCTTCTACGCGGTATCCCATTAGATTCGCATACAGATAATCGATGGGCTCACTGTACGCGTGCCCGATTAAACAGGGGATAGAGGTGAGGCTGCTACGTTAAAGCGTAGAGAGTAGGTGAGGTTCGACGGCATGCGGCCCGTTTACTCTCTCAACCAATGTTGCACCGGACCTGCAGCATCAATAACGCACACATACACTCATAGTAGCGACAGTGCGGCATATCGGAATGCCAAATTATTGCGCCATTACCAGCGGCCACAGAGGCGAATCGGTCGTTCGAGTCCAGTGGCAATGCAAGTCAGACTCGAAATTGCCCAACTCGTGTAGAGACTTTTCACTTTCCTTCCCCTACCAACAGTTTTATTTTGCCCCGGTCTCTTTTGCGAACACCAAGCAGCAAAGCACGTGGCCCAGAATCCGTGGGTACGAGAAGCCGGTCGATCGTCTCAGCTCGATGGCTGATCGAACTTGCACTGTAACTACTGCGGCCAGGTTCATCGTATTAAGCAGAGTTGGGTGGTAGCACAACTCTCGAACCTTTCTCTCAAATAGTCATTACTTCTCAAGGCTTTAAGCAACATAAACTTGCGCATGATTCTAATTAACGTGAAATTGAATAGTGAAATGAAAATGAAAAAAAAGTTCGCCGCATTTGTAGGTCAGTTTAGCCAATGATATAGAGCCAGATTTTCAGTGCGAAATAAATCGTCGTTTTAAATGTTTCGATGACAATAATTGATATAAGTTCTTTTCACTAATTTATGATACCGACTGATTTCCGAAATTGTACATTCTATGTAGAACGCTGTGTAAGAAATTTTTTTAAATTACGGTATTAAATAAACAGTACGAGAAAACGTATTTAGTTAATTGTAGATGAATAGATAATTAGCTGCAAAGATTAAATTAAAAATTAAAAACTCAATTGTAAATTTAAATTTTCAATTTTACAATTACAGACAACTGTAAATTTTTTACTGCCTACAGTTACGGTCTACGAGCGAATATTGCCGCGGTAAGTTTCTCTACAATTCTAAATATCGGTCACGACCTTATCAATTCGTGAGATCTAGTTTGTTGAACAATTATTCGCGTCGTGTGTTTGCAACCGATTTTCAAATGATTTGTTTTTTGGTAAACAAAACCTCACTCAAACATTTACCTCAATTACCACAATTTACAATTACCCACGTTTTTTTTCTGAATGTGCAATTAATGAAAATCAGTATTTCACCAAAATCTCTTTGTTTCTTTTATTTAATGTAAACTTTTTTTTAATAAACATTGTACTGCTTATTTTTTGGTAACAAAAATGATTCGTTTTTTCTAAAGTACACCATTTCTACAAAACTTGGCTTAAAAAAAACCCCTAAGTACTTCCATAGTATGTAGATTATAAACATTTTTGGCTTTTTCTCCGGGTTTTTTTAAAAAGACGATTTTGAAGATGGAGTCCGTCGCGGCCATTTTGTATCAAAATGATAATAAAAAAAAATTTCGTACTTTAATATGTGTCAAATAAGCCCTCTGAAAGGAGATCCTATTCCTTTTTTCATACGCCCAAAAAAAATCGTCAAAGTTAGGCTTTTCTTTCTGCCGCTTTTCTACCCCTTACGGGGATGCTGGAGTAGATTTTATTACCGACTTTGGTCGGTAAAAACAGGCTTTTTCGTAGTTTTGATTATTCTTCGTTAATACGCTACAAACATGCTTCAAATTGTACACGATTGTAATATCAACATAAACGAGTGGACGTACATTCGAATATTTGGTGAAAACGTACAATAAATGAAAAAAATCGTATAATACTAAACCTCCCGAAATCAAAATGGCCGCCAGGGTTTGACAGCATCGCCTGTTTGGTACGATATAAAAGATTCTGGAACTCACATACGTTAAATCGAAATGTACGTCCATTCTTTAGCGTTCTCTGAATATTCTGCGAGCGTCGAAAAGTCAATTACACAAAAGGAATCCACGCAAAACCGAAACACGATCACGTAGTCTGTTTGCCATCCCCGCGATGATCCAGGCTTAGTAATATACGAATATCTTCATTCATTGTACGTATTCACCCAATATTCCAATGTACGTCCACTTGTTTATGTTGATACTACAATCGTGTATAATTTGAAGCATATCTGTAGCGTATTAACGAAGAATAATCAAAACTACGAAAAAGCTTTTACCGACTTCGGTCGGTAAAAACCTGCTTCTGCACTCGACTCCAGCTTCCCCTTAAGGGGATGCTGGAGTAGATTTTGATATCGACTTTGGTCGGTAAGTTTCCCGATTAGGACGCAGGTGGCGCCGAGTAGTCTGCTTACTTTTGGCAAAAGATACCGAAAGCAAAATGGCCGCACACGATATGTCAACAGACCTTTGCTGTAAGATATAATTGTTTCTGGAAATTATATATGTAAAATCAGACCGGACGTCAATTCTGTGATGATTTCTAAATATTCCAAAACCATCAGAATGTTAACTACACAAGCCTAATCCATATATAGTGTATACTACAATCGCATTGCAGAGGCTCGGAGCTTTTGCCAAAAGTAAACAGCGCCACCTGTCTCCTAATGACGGAACTATATTCATGCTCTTTACCAGCTCTGAGCCTGTGCGAAAAGCAAACAGTCTTTGCAATCGTAGTATACACTATTCGTGGATTTGGTTTGTGTAATCGACATTCCGACGGTTTTGAAAGGTTCAGGAATAATCAAAGAATAGGTGTCCGGTCTGATTTAACACAGCTGAGTTCCAGAAACGTTTATATCTTACCTCAAAGGACCTGTTGACATTTCGAGCGGCCATATTGGTTTTTGAGAGGTTCCGTAATATACAATTTCTTACATTTCTTGTATGTTTTGAACAGTAATTTGACCGCACACCCAAGCATGAATGTTTTTATTACATCCCTGCAAAATTTGACGTATAATTGTAGCATAATTTCGATAAATAGTGTATACTACGAAATCGCCTATTCTTACCGACCAAAGTCGGTAAATAATCTACTCCAGCATACCCTTAACGAAATGGTGCGGCAGTGATGAATATGATTTGTTTCATAATCGTTTTTATCTGTGCGGATACAATAAATGTCCCAATCGGAGATAAATCTAGCTCTTATCCGTTGAACTGCCTTCTGCATTAAGTTCAATGAGCGTGTCCGTGAGAATTGATTGTAACTTGCAACACGACGACGTTTTTCTTTTACGAATCCTCGTAATTATTACTTTTTTTTCTTTTTCTTTCTTTATTTCGTAATTTTATAGGTGACTCATGTGCACCTGCTCTTATCTGCAGGATTCATCGCGAAAATGACGACGCCGGCAGTCGCCCTTTTACCAACTCCAGGAGTACAGTATTGTGGACTGACCTATACCAACGCAATGTATTTTGCACTTTGCCTGAGTTCGCTTGTACATGTTTGTACATACACAGCCGATATATGGTCGTTATCGTCGATGTTGTTGTCTCATGTGGCCACCACCATCAACCGTTCACTTTCATCCGGCTCGAATTATCCAGCCAGTCTGGATGCTTGATTTCGTAAGCCCGCGGGATATTGTGGATCGAATCGCGGTAGTTGCGCAGGACAAAAACGATTTATTTCTCCGCTTGCTATGCCGATTCGTCAAGGACGATGACAAAAAACAAACAGTCAAAATGAAATATTAATTGTCGATGTCAATAAGTTCAAGTTCCAAAAAAAAAGTCGAAATAAAATTCATTATCGATCTCAATAAGTTCAAGTTCCAAAAAAAAGTCGAAATAAAATATTAATTGTCGATCTCGATAATTTCAAGATCCAAAAAAAAAGTCGAAATAAAATATTAATTGTCGATCTCGATAATTTCAAGTTCCAAAAAAAAAGTCGAAATAAAATATTAATTGTCGATCTTAATAAGTTAAAATTCTAAAGAAAAGTCGAAATAAAATATTCATTGTTAATCTCAATAAATTCAAGTTCCAAAAAAAGTCGAAATAATATATTAATTGCTGATCTCAATAAATTCAAGTTCCAAAAAAAAGTGGAAATAAAATATTAATTGTCGATCTCAATAAGTTCAAGTTCCAAAAAAAAGTCGAAATAAAATATTAATTGTCGATCTCGATAATTTCAAGTTCCAAAAAAAAAGTCGAAATAAAATATTAATTGTCGATCTTAATAAGTTAAAATTCTAAAGAAAAGTCGAAATAAAATATTCATTGTTAATCTCAATAAATTCAAGTTCCAAAAAAAGTCGAAATAATATATTAATTGCTGATCTCAATAAATTCAAGTTCCAAAAAAAAGTGGAAATAAAATATTAATTGTCGATCTCAATAAGTTCAAGTTCCAAATAAAACAGTCGAAATAAAATATTAATTGTCGATCTCGATAATTTCAAGTTCCAAAAAAAAAGTCGAAATAAAATATTAATTTTCGATCTCAATAAGTTCAAGTTCCAAAAAAAAGTCGAAATAAAATATTAATTGTCGATCTTAATAAGTTCAAGTCCTAAAAAAAGTCGAAATAAAATATTCATTGTTGATCTCAATAAGTTCAAGTTTAAAAAAAACTCGGAATAAAATAGTAATTGTTGATCTCAAAGTGCCAAAAAGCAGTCGAAATACAAGAAATATTTATAAAGTGAAGAGTCCTTCAATGGTTCAGGGTCATGCTAATTTTTGGCTTAACTTTTGGGTGAACTTTTTTTGGTTGATCAACCGATGATTAATTTTTTTGAAATTTGAGTTATAGAAACGACCTAAGAAACCGCGGGTGATTGCTGTAACATCCTAAAGTTGGATTTGGATGAATTCCTAAATCATGGAACAAACGATTTTGCTTGGTCAGCAAAACGATTATATTATATATATAATAGTGACATTTAATTATTTTCTAGCCTAACAAAATATTTGTTATCCTGGAATGCTCTTTCTCTTTCTGTTTCTATTTCTTGAATTGTTGAAATAATCTTTAAGTTGGATTCTGTGCCTTGAATTTACTTACTTTATCTTTACTTTTTTGGAGATTCAAACGAATCTTAGAAAAATAACAAAACAATTTTCTTGCTAGCCTAACAAACTTTTAGCTGCCTTTACAAATAACAAAATTGTGTCACTGGATTAGCCAAAGATTCTGACGAATCGTAAAAAGATTACCAAAACAATTTTCTTGCCAGCCTATCAATTTTTTCGCTAATTTAGCAAATACCAAAATGCTTTCACTGGATTAGCAAAAGATTTTAACGAATTAAAAAAAAAAAATAACAAAACAATTTTCTTACTAGCCTAACAAACTTTTCAAATAACAAAATGGTGTCACTGTATTAGCAAAAGATTTATTAGTCCAGTGAAATCGTTTTCTCTTATCATTTCTCTAAATTGAGAAATTTATGACTCTTACCAATTGAACTGTAGTTAAGTGCTTCTTCCACCACAAATACTTCTGGTACTCCGGTCCCATCGCTGAGAGCATGTAGTACGCGTACATTACTACGTGTACTGCGTTATTGATGAGATTGCCGAGGGTTCCGTGGCCCCCGGCTATAAACTTGACGCATATCCACGTCTCTAGGGGAGTCAGTGAGTGATGGTAGAGATGCAGAAACGTCACCTGGCTGTCTTTCTTTCGTAGCACGAAGAATATCTGTGAAAAGAAAATTAATAGTCAGTATCTATTAGTAAAATTAATCGCTACATTATTAATTCTACCCTAATTAGAATGAATAGAACGAAACGTTGAATTTCCAATAAATCTGTCGATAGTTCAATTAAATTTCTATTGATTCTGCTAAAATGTTCTCTCAGTAAACACGTGAATTAGATTCTAAATTTTATCAAACTCTGATAGTGTAACTAATAAGTAACTGATCAATTAAATAATAGTTTCCAAATGATTATTTGTGACAACTATGAAAGTAGGATCAAAGATTTTTATATAATCTCGTCCTCATTTACATATTTCTGAAAAAGTGAAAAATATATTTTGTTTATTTTTTAAATGTAAAATCTATTGCACATTTGTTATGATTTTATTAAGGACATATCGCCATCACATTATATTATATAATTTTTGTAATAATCCAAAATTTCATATTGTTTGGGATTTATATCTTATGTTTTGCCGAAGTTAATGCGATACCGTTAATTTTTTCAGACTTTCGAATTTGTATACATACACACACATACATACAGAAATTTTTTCTGGACCATTTTTCTGGACGTTTCGGATCATTCTAAGTGTCTTGACATAAATATCTAAAAAAAAAAATGTTGTTCATGAAAACAAAGCTTCCTCTATGAGGAAGCAAAAAAGCTGCAGAGTAGAACTTTGCAAATTGCTTCCTCATTATTTTTGGTTTTTTTTATAAAGCTACCTCTATGAGGAAGTATGTTAATTGATTTTCCTTATAGAGAAAGCTTTGTAAAAAAAAACAAAAATAATGTAAAGCAATTTGCAAAGTTCTACTTTGCAGCTTTATTTAGTACAAGTTAAAATTCTGAAAAATTTGAACTAAAGGACTGATTATGAGAAAACTATGTAGTAATCATCGCAGAATAGTACCGATTTCATGAATAAAATTTAAGTTCGTTGTCTCATGTTTGGATAAAGTTAGGGTAAGAATGTGGATTTTAAAAAAATTTCCTAACTCTATAAAATCAGTATGGATCTCGATTTCTATAAAGTCAGTATGGAGAATTATTTATCAAAATTTCGCTAATTTTGCGAAAGCTAGAGCCCGGAAGTCCTTTTTTGAAAAAAATTAAAAAAGTTGTAAAATAAAAATTTCTGCATACTTTTCGTTAAAAAAATGTCAACAATTGAAGAATTCACTTGTGTGCCAAATTTTAACTCAATCGGTTGAACGGTTCTTGAATTATATGTGATCAGAGTTGTAAATGCCTAATACTTATAGAAATAATGATGATGATACCATCAGCTCTATAATTATGATTTTATAATAATAACATGTAGCGATTATAATACGATGATTAAACTCTGCAATGGCTGCAAAAATTATTATTTTTCAATAAAAATTCACGGTAATCCTTTTGAAAAAATGGAAAAAAATAAGTAATGCATTAAGAAAGTAATGCAATACTTATTTCTTCCATTTTTTCCACTATTTGTTGCAATATTAAAGCGAAAATTAGTATTTTTTTCAGCTATTCAAATGTTTACACTCTATTTTATAATCACTATATATTATTATTATGAAATCATTATTACAAAACAAATTGTACTGTAAACTATATCTCATGAATTAATGGGGATTTACAACTCTGTATGTGATTGACATTTTGAAACGTTTAAATTTCGATTTCATTTCCCTGCACACACATACATACATACGGACATTTTTTCTAAACCACTTTTCTTGATGCTTTGGACCAAAAAATTTTATGATTTTCATGTCAGGACATTCAGTCCTGACATGAAAATCACAAAATTTTTTGTTTTCTTGAAAACAGCTTCCTCTATGAGGAAGCAAAAATGACGCGAAAGTTAGATATAAATGAAAGAGACAAGAGAGAACGATCTCGATCTAGCCGTCAACCGTCTTCCACTCTTTGTTTCGCAATTCGCACACTGCAGCGACGTCCACGTTAACTTTTGTATTTGTGTTTTTTAGTTGTGTTTGTGTAATAGTACGAAATGATTTATTGCAATGAAATTGAGCAATATCAGTCTTCTGCACTTTACTCTAATAATGTTTTGGTGGGGGCTTTCACCGAACAATTACGAGCAATCGGAAAGAACTCGCACGTGCTCAACGTGAATGTCCGTCCGATGCGGTAATTTCGTGTCGATTAAAAGGGGCCGCGAGGGAGGATCGATTAAAATCTTAAGTGCGATGGATGAAACAACAACAGCGACGACAAGGCTCCTCGACGAGTAGATTGCGTGCTTAAAGGCCATTTTCCAAAGTATCTTGTGTGCAGTATAGGTGAATAACTGGTATGAGCTCTACCTAACACTTCGAAAAGTTGCTCAAGCCTTTGAGGGGCTGTGGGGTAATGCAATGTGATTAAATAAACGAGCCGCCTCTCCCCCCTTCTCCCCTTCGCTTGTTAATCCAATCTGCAGCAATTTATCTGTTCACTAATACCGAATTTCACGCTCGGCATTAATGGATGAGTGATCGGTATGATGCGTCTAAATTGCTTCAATATTTACGACAGCAAGATATAGCTATGTGCACATTATTTATGCACGTACACCGTTAAATAGACTGTAAATTTACTGCAACAAGTAATAAGAAATTTACAAAACTGGTGTATGAAATAATGATTAGTATAACATTCACTATAAAACTAACATTATTAACAAAATTTATGTACATGAAGATTAAATTTTCAATTATTTTTATGATTATTTTTCCCATCCAAATTTCAACCAATGGAATTGCACCATTCGACGTCACGTGGGGCAAGCTACACGGTATTATACTGATTATTTTTTCAACTCCAATTTCGACCAATCAGAGCGCGGTATTCAACATCACGTGGTACAGCTAGGGTAAAATTATATCGATAATTTTTCGAAAATTTCCCGGCTCGGTTGCTAAGCGATAAACAATAATTTTTTTGACACTTGTAACCTCTGCGAATCTTTAAAACGTCAAGGTACTATTAACGGTCGTCAATATGAGTGAGTCAAAAAAGCGATTTGGTGATGAATCGCTTCAGAACATCGCTAAAAAAATAAAACAAAATGTCCCGGCAAATACAGAAAAGAGTAAAAAATCGATTTGGGCGCAATTCACTGCATTTTGTGCAGAGAGAAAATATGTGTTGGATGCAACATAGGTTTTTGTTCTGATTATGAAATTTCCTTGTCAGAATGATAATTTTTGTCTCATGGTGCAATTCCATTTGTCGCAATTTGAATAGAAAAAATAATCCCCCGAATACCACTCGAGCTTCGAAATTAATCTGATATTTCCCTCCAGGTTCCCTGCAAACAAATAAACTCGTCAAGTTTTCCAGAAAAATCACTCGCGCTACGCGCTCGTGATTTTTTAACCTGGAAAACTTGACTCGTTCATTTGTTTGCAACGAACCTGTCAGGAAATATCCGATAATTTCAAAGCTCTTGTGGTATTACAAGTGATAATTTTTTGATAATTTTGCGTGTTGGCTATATATATAAAACAAAAAATCATTTAGCCGCGTCAACCATGTGTCAAACTGACAGATTAAATTTTATTGTGGCAGTCAAAGGATTTTTATTTGATATGAGTAGGTTTGGAGTTGAATCCTTGCAAACTATTGATGAAAAAGTAAAGGGAAATGTCCCTGTTAATCAGAGTTGTAAATGCCTAATACTTATAGAAATAATGATGTTGATGCGATCAGCTCTATAATTATGATTTTATAATAATAACATGTAGCGATTATAATACGATGATTAAACTTTGCAATAGCTGCAAAAATTATTATTTTTCAATAAAAATTCACGGTAATCCTTTTGAAAAAATGGAAAAAAATAAGTAATGCATTAAGAAAGTAATGCATTACTTATTTCTTCCATTTTTTCCAGTATTTCTTGCAATATTAAAGCGAAAATTAGTATTTTTTTCAGCTATTCAAATTTTTACACTCTATTTTATAATCACTACATATTATTATTATGAAATCATAATTACAAAACAAATTGTACTGTAAACTATATTTCATGAATTAATGGGGATTTACAACTCTGCTGTTAATACGACTAAATCGAAAACCTCAGTCTGGAATCAATATATAAATGTCTATAACAATTGTGCATTTAACTGCAATACTTTAAACATGAATTAAAAGGTTTTTGTTCTGATTATGAAATTTCCTTCTCAGAATGATAATTTTTGTCTCATGGTGCAATTCCATTTGTCGCAATTTGAATAGAAAAAATAATCCCCCGAACACCACTCGAGCTTCGAAATTAATCTGATATTTCCCTCCAGGTTCCCTGCAAACAAATAAACTCGTCAAGTTTTCCAGAAAAATCACTCGCGCTACGCGCTCGTGATCTTTTAACCTGGAAAACTTGGCTCGTTCATTTGTTTGCAACGAAGCTGTCAGGAAATATCCGATAATTTCAAAGCTCTTGTGATATTACAAGTGAAAATTACAAAACTTCTGCAGTAATCTAGTTGTTACATGATCAAAATTGTAAAATTTTATTCAAGTTTTTAATATTAGTTAACCAATTTGTAAATTCATATACAGGACTTTTATATCTGCTCTGTTAGAAATTTTTGTATGAAAATTAATATAAACATTGGAAGTTTTTTTGCGGGTACGCGTATATTAAATTTAATACACAAATGTTGATTAATATACAAAAAAATTGTTTTAAAATTAATATACAGTATACTAAATACTTCATAAAACTTGTGTTTATAATATGGTTATTGGAATTTTACGACATATCTGTATATTAAATGAAATTTAATATTTAATGAAATTTAATGAAATTTAATATACTGTATCTGAAAAAGAACTTCCAATAGATATATTAATCTTCAAAATATTTTTAACAGTGTGTATAAAAATTAGAAGATCATCATCATGGAATTTTTCAAGATGTTCATTCTCATGCATCTTGGAAACAAAAATATTGAATGTGGATAATAAATTTTCAGTCAACCATGACTGTAATTTTAGAAATTCAAAAGCATTGTTTTCATTGTAGGTAGCTTTTGATTTTATAATAAACATGTGCAAGAATTTTGTAAACGTGGAAAAGGAATACAGAATGTAAAGCACTAGTATTTTGTAATGGTAAATTTAGAAATTTCTCAAATCTTTTCCAGTACTTGTTACTTTAAATATCTAATGCAGATTGACAAGAAATTTGTGATGCAGGTTGTGAATAAAAACTTCCACTCTGGTACTGTTATTTTCTAGTAAATTTTTTTTCACAGTATAAGCATTTATACTAAAATGTTGTAACAGAATAAAAAGGTTTTTTTTCGTGTGTAATTCTAAGATTACCGGTCAATTATTACAATGCAATAAATTACGATAATTAAGTGTGAAAAGTAATATTCAACTGGTGATCGATTCATAACAGATAACAAGATTTTGAGGTATTTGGTTCTGCCGATTTCCTGATGCAGGGAAAAAAATAGAACATTTCATCACGGGGAGAAAAAACTTTTTTTTTTTTTGCGTTCGCGGGTTTGTAGTACGAGCCGAAGAAGAGTAATAATTCTTCACACGAGCTAAAAGTAGTGTATTACGATACGACGAAGAAAAGTGGATAATTACCACCGAGGGTGAAGCTTTTAGACCGAACTGTTTCCATTACTCCCACCAGACAGAAATGAACCGTTTTCTTCCCTAGGGAATAATGAAACAGGACGCACGAGTCGAAGTTGAAAATGCGTAATTTTGCGTCCGTGTTGCGCGTTCGAAATTTTTGATCGTTACTTTAGCGAAGTTGGGAAAAAGAAAATTTCTCTCTAGTGATGAAATATATTATTTCAATATGGTTTATGTTTTGTTTTAAAAAATAAATGCGTGAACTGAGAGTTTATTTAAGATTTTTTTAATGGTGATTCAAATCCGTAGGATCTTCCCAATCTTAACGGTATCTTAAGTATCTTTCACAAAATCTGCAATTACTTCGGAGTATTTGAAACTGCCGAGAATGAAAAAAAAAATCATTATTGTAGATCATCTTCAGTAACCAGCCTCCGACAAATTATTCTCTTTAAGGCTTTAACCGCACATATTTTTCATACAATTCCAGCAGCTGAAAAAGTAAAATATCGACCACAGAAAATCATTAATTCTTACTCCTTTCGCGGCAGATAGTTGATTTTTTTATTTCATGCGAATTGGAAATAAATGATTTCCAACGACTTCTACCGACCCAATAAATAAGTATAAGATTATATGTACTTTTCAGCAAATCATTTCGTATCGTCACGTTTTTTATTTATCTTTGAAATAATTAATGCTCGGTGTGGACTATAAGTGGAAATTAGTGCGTGGCAGGCTCAATCAGAGTTAGGCAAAAGCGATACCGTAAAATCAACGGAGCCTTGCGCGACCTTAATAACCCGACAATCGAGTTTCGAGGCGAAATAGATAGTGATATAAGTTTAGGACTGACAGCGTACACCCTGGTGTTATATTGCAATATTGGTGCAATAGAAGGAGATATTAATGTATGCAGGATTATATTGAAAGCACGTGAGTGAATTTCTTCAGCATGCGGTAACTGTGACAACAATCTAACTTTTTCTTTTTCAAATGAAAACAATTCGTTAATTTTTCTAAATACGTAGAAATTTTTTCAGAATTTTCTCTAATTTTTAAAACAGCATTTTTTTTTTAAATGTTGAGTTGGCGGGTGATTTGTTAAACTATTTTTTTAAATGAATTGGTTTATAATGTTTTTTAATTATTATTATGCAAAATAAATCTTATCAACATCTTTTTCATGCTTGATTTTTTCCGATTTTTATCCCGCCGAGAGGTGTTCGAAATTTTCTGTGAAACTAACGATTTCCGGGATTGTATCGCTCTCACATTCTTAAGGATGTTCGACTATTTCACACTAGTCAAATCAGTGCTAAATTTTTGTAATTATTTCATTAAAGTTTAATGCATTAAATAAAAATAGTAGAGAGTAGGTTGAATCAGAGTTGTAAATGGCTAATACTTATAGAAATAATGATGACGATACGATCGGCTCTATAATTATGATTTTATAATAATAACATGTAGCGATTGTAATACGATGATTAAACTTTGGAGTGGATGCAAAAATTATTATTTTTTAATAAAAATTCACGGTAAGCCTTTTGAAAAAATGGAAAAAAATAAGTAATGCATTACTTATTTCTTCCATTTTTTCCACTATTTCTTGCAATATTAAAGCGAAAATTAGTATTTTTTTTAGCTATTCAAATGTTTACACTCTATTTTATAATCACTACATATTATTATTATCACTACATATTATTATGAAATCATTATTACAAAACAAATTGTACTGTAAACTATATCTCATGAATTAATGGGGATTTACAACTGTGGTTTGAATTGAAGCATGTACGCTTAACCCAGAGAAAGATTAATAGTGCCGGATTTACATACAGTTTAACTAATTAACGTTACTTTCCAATGGGATACATTTTCGTTCACTTTTTTCCAAGAATAATCTATAATTTTTTGCCAATTTTGATGAGTGATGGCTCATTCTCTTTCTTAAAAGATGCTCTACAAATTGACCAGCTGGATATTTGATATCATTGATCGTTTACTAATTATAGCCTGTTGTTTAACAAAAATCAAAATACTTTCATAAGCAAATAAAACTACCATAAAAACATATCGATATGTCGGTAAATTTCGATTTTCGTGAATAAGAAAAAGAAAATGCCGTCACGAAAAAAAAAGATGTTGAAATTTGTTACAGATTTATCTTAAATTTTGTTCACATCATAGAAAAATATTTGAGTACAAATTTGACGCAGATCTGTCCAGCCGTTCAAATTTTATGGCATTTTGAATTTTTCGAAGAATCGCATTTTCGCGCTGGCTCGTGCAAATTACGAGATACCGGGTTCTAATTTGGTCCACATATGAACTACTATGGCACAAGGTTTTAGGACAAATTTGAGAAAAATCGGTTGCGCGGTTAAAATTCTTCGACACTTTGAATTGTTTAGAAAAATGTCTAGAGCATAAACAAGCCTGCAAAGTCGAACTTTGCAAATTGTTTAGAAAAATGTCTAGAGCATAAACAAACCTGCAAATTAGAACTTTGCAAATTGCTTCCAAATTATTTTTCGCTTTTTACAAAACTTTTTTAACAAAAATTTCATTGCATATTTCGCGCACTTGGGAAGTTCTAAAAATTTGGTTTAAAAACTTTCGAAGGCACGTATCTTCTTGGATATAATCGTATCGTAAAAAAACCTGCATAAAAGTTTTTTATTTTGAAGTATACTTTTATGTCAATTTATTTAAGAAATTCTTTAACTCCTCCGAAGCGTTGATTTTTCATTAATAAACATAAAAGTCCATTTTTCAAAAACTTGAAGATTTTTTATTTATTCCCAAAAAATCTCTAAATTATTACTTATAAAGACGAACATTCTAAGCCTAAACGGGAAGTGGGACAATCCTTTTTTTCGAATTTGTATGAGAGTTTAAAACATAGATAAAAAATGAAAACTCTCATTAAAAAAATCGGAAAAAATTGTCTCACCGCCAACGTTTTGTCCTAAAGTGTGACAATTTTTTTCCGACTTTTTGTGAGAATTTTCATTTTTGCTTCCTCGTAGAGGAAGCTTTGTTTTCGTGAAAATTTTTTTTTCGAGATTTTCATGTCGGTACACTCAGAATGGTCCAAAACATCGAGAAAAGTGATTTAGAAAAAATGTCTGTATGTGTATGTGTGTGTGTGTGTGTGTGTGTATGTGTGTGTGTGTGTATGTTACACAATCGAAAAATGTAAACCTTTATAACTCGAGAATGCTTTGAGATATCAAGCTGAAATTTGGACCATAGATAAAGGGATCAAGCCTCATCGTTCATACAAATTTTTGTTAAAATCCACTTTATCGTTAAAGTATTACGCGTTTTTAAATTTTTTGAAAAATGTCTGTTTACGCGATAACTCTTTCGATTTTCGAGATATTGATCTAAAAATTGGTATGAATTTGACCTTTCATATGCCGGCGATCGCTATTGAATTTCGTTAAGATCGGTTGAGCCGTTAAAATTTTATGATGTTTTGAATTTTTCAAAAAATTGACATTATCGCTCTATTGTAACTTTTGCAAAACTTAAGATAGCGAGCTCAAATTTTGTATATAAATGAAACAATATTCAGCCATTATATATGTATAATTTAGTGACGAAGGGTATGAAATTTTTGATTTTATGGAATGTTGAATTATTTTTAAAAATATACATTATCACATTCACTTCGGAAACGCCCTAATAATCACGAAATAACGCAATAACGAAATAGAAAAAGCGAATCCACAACATGTATATTTATCTAATTAAAACAAGGATGCAAAGTAGAACCATGCACATTGCTTCTTCATTATTTTTCGCGTTTTACAAAGCTTCCTCTATGAGGAAGCCAAAAATTGAATAGCATACTTCCTCATAGAGGTAGCTTTGTAAGAAGCGAAAAATAATGAGGAAGCAATGTGCAAGGTTCTACTTTGCATCCTTGTTTATTTATCCTTTAAACTCTCATAAAAATTCGAAAAAAGGATTGTCTCACTTCCCATCTAGGCTTCAAATGTTCGTCTTCATGAGTAGCATTTCAGAGATTTATTCGGAAAAAAATAAGAAATATCCAAGTTTTTGAAATTCGATTTTAATCTTTATTAATTAAAAATCAATGCCTCGGAGGAGTGGAAGAATTTTTTAAATTGCATAAAAGTGTATTTCAAAAAAAAGCTTTTATATTCGTTTTTTAACGATACGACTTATATTCAAGAAGCACGTATCTTCTTGAATATAAGTCCTATTATAAAAAAACGTATACATTCGAAAGTTTTTAACTGGAATTATTCAAGCAATTTTTAGAAATTCACAAATGCGCGAAATATGCAATGAAAATTTTGAAAAAAATTGAGCAAGCTCTATTCATTGGGGTGAATGATTGATATGAAAAAATAATCAACTATATTGACGACGGTCATGGTAAAAGGTGGTCCGATTGGTGTATAATGCCCCATATTCGTAATGGCCCGACAATCGAGTTTCGAGGCGAAATAGATATAAGTTTAGAACTGACAGCGTACACTCTGGTGCTATATTGCGATATTGGTGCAATGGAAAGAGACATTAACGTATGCAGTATTATATTGGGAACATGTGAGTGTATTTGTTCAGCGTGCGGTAACTGTGACGACCGATATATTGCGAGGGTCCCTCGGTCGTTATAGAGTCGATGGGTGCATGTGCACCCATCGTACGTAACTAACTATGCATCAGCGAAGTTTCGCGAGCAGCTCACCGTGTCAGCGAATTCGGTGAATTTGCTGATGAAGTACCACCAACATAGATTTGCCATCCTCATCGCTGTGGGATTGTAGGAGTAGTCGACTGGCTGACACTTGTAGCTATATTCGAGTAGCCATCCTGACATCAGATGCTGCGAAAAAAAATTCAATATATTGTAGAACAGTCTTAATGATTAATACACTACTGGACAAAAAATGAAGGGGCTCCAATCACCTAAAAAAAGTCATAAGAAAAAAATGCTGTAAATGATACGCTTCTTCAAAAAAATTTTACATTAAAACCTCATTAAATACATAACGAGCATTGTAATTCAGCAATTTTGTAAAGACATACAGTGCATCATAATGGTGTGAGGTAAAAAGTAACATTTTTCTCTTGTCGTAGCTTCCAGATCAAACCGGTGTACAAATATTAGGGTTCGATGTCTTATTTTATCTGTCGAAGAGAATTTTCTGGATTGAATATAGGAATTTTTATTTCAGGTCTTTATGACAAAGCTATGATTTTAAATGTGTAAATAAATATTTCTCTATTATAAACAATCACTAAACAATTGGTTACAGCCCACATAGCACATAATATTGCCTAAATATTGCAGGAATATTTCGAATATTTCATTACACAGGAATATTACCATAAGCTTCCAATCGAATATTCACAAATATTTAATTGCAATATTGTCAACTTAAAGTTCAGAAATATTGTTAAAGGTAAAACAATTGCCAATCATTTTTTAAATATTTCTGAACATTACCTGTGAAACGAACAATCCAATTTCTTCAACAATATTTCACAAAGTTTCGAATAAAAGGTTCCAGATTAGATTTTGCAAATATTACAATGAAACTTTTTTGCAACATTCCAATACGTTTCAAGTGGAAATTTCTAAACTAGTTTTAAAAAGTTGAATTTGTTGATAAAAAGAAATTTGCCTCGTTCAATTGAGTATCATTCGATTTGAAAAAACTGAAATTCAATCGGGAAGTCGTCCTATAATTATTTGGAAATGGGGACAAATTCTGACAGAAATTGGAAGCCTCATTAGAATTGATTGGAAAACGCGGCACGGTATGAATCGATTTTTTTTACAAGATTGTTATGCACCAGAAATCTTCTAAAAGGTTGCTCAATCTTTATTTTTTAATTCATCAGTCTTTGTTGACAGAACACATGGGCAATAAAAGTATAACGTTTGTACAAGTAATCGATAGTCTAGTGGTTAGCGTGATAGACATTAAGTCGTTAAATAGGTTTGATAGGTAGGTAGATGTAAGTCTTTGAAGCGAGAATTTACGTTTCTTTCAACCGCATTCCCCTCTGGAACAAATTTAGTTAATGAAACTCTAATATTGTTATATATTTTTGAAACAGGATCGCTTTTTAAAATTACCCATCGTTAATTCGACGTGGATGTACTACATAGGTGAGGTTGTGAGTTCGATTCCTGGACGGGATTTTTTTTTTTTTTTTTTTTTCAATAAATAATATTATTATCGAGGACATCCAATGGTACTGCTTAAAAACTCGCAATCCAAAAATTATATTAAAAACGGTAGAATTTCTTACGAATTAGCCTTGGGCAAAAAATGTAATATTAACACAATATTGCTCTGTAATATTATTGAAATATTATATTTGCAACGTTTTGAGCGGACATTGCAAGATTTCTACAATATTTTAGAAATGTTTTAAACATCTGTCACAATATTTTCGCAATATTGCATCATTGCAAAGGAATATTTCGAGAATGTTTTAGAAATATTTCGGTGCTATGTGGGAGTTAATCTAATTTTCACTGCATCCAGAATTGCGATATTCAATCCAGAATGCACTCTTCGACAGATAAAATAAGACATTGAACACTAAAATTGGTTCACCGGTTTAGTGTGAAAGCTACGACAAGTGAATAATTTTACTTTTCACCTCACACCATTTTTGTGCACTGTATGTCTTTACAAAATTGCAGAATTATAGTGCTTGATATGTATTTAATGAGGCTTAAATGTAACTTTTTGTTAAAGACGGATATCGTTTCAGAATTTTTTTTATTATGACTTTTTTTAGGTGACTGGGTTCCCTTAATGGAACAAAAAAATTACCTAAATTTTTTTGTAATTTTTGAAAGGCTCTATTTCAGTGAAAAGAAATTTCCCGCCATTTCGTGACAAAATAAAGTTATAAATTTTAAGTTACATTTCTTTCTACAATTCGTAAAGTTATAATTTTTTCTACGTTGAAAAGGACCATTACGATTTTTCTTAAAATTTCGCAGAATTTCCATTATTATGTTTACAAACTACAGAAAAATTGGCGTTATGGAAAATGAATGGCCCACGTGGTATGGAATTACTCATATATATATATATATCGTAAGTGGAATTTATTGTTTTTACTTTTTTCAACACAACTCGTCTGTACAGAAAGTAATAGTTACGCCGTCGTCTATATATCTTCGATCGTAGACAAAGAGTATTTTCGCTGTAATTCATGGGAGGACGTATGGCGCACGTTGGGCCAGTCTGCGATTTAGCAGAGAGTCACAGTATAGCGTTTCGCGATCTAGCGAGCGAGCGAAAAAGCCTTGGCACATGGAAAGTATTCGAAGGAAATTCCACATTCGAGGAGAGGAAAAAAAAGGATCGTTGCACAAACGCTCGAAAACAGGATGCTTCGCCTTTAACGAACGGCGATCGTGGAGCGCCAGTGGCAACGCATTTACAAATCGGCCTTGTGTAATCAACGTCCTCAGTTACGTTTTTGCGAGCTCGTCGATTATCAAGTTCTCTTTTCAAATATTTTTTATTTTTCTGAGACTTCAGAACTGCCGCAATTTTTTTAGCTGCTACATAAAATCTTGATATCTCAATCGTAGACGGTACACGGAACAAAAAAAATTGTTGCCATAACCAAGAAATGAGTTGACACAACCAATTGATTATTCTATTTTTGTAACACGTGCATGAGCAGCGGTGCTTTTCATGGCAGTTTTGCGGGCCGAAAGTGGCTAGTTTCATAGCAGTGTTGAAACGATAGGTTGGTGCATGCGCAGTTCGCGATTCCTTCACTTTCGACCCTAGGGTGGAAAGTTGGCAACCTCACTTTTCACTGTTCGTCCCGCAAAACTACCATTCAAAGCACCACTATTCATGCACTTGTTACAAAAAGTATGGTGTGCAACACGGGCCAAAATTAGCGTTTGCGACTCGTGTGATTGCAGCCCTCGCTTCGCTCGGGCGGCAATCTCGCACTCGTCGCAATCGCCAACTTTCGACCCTTGTTGCACAATATACTATTCCTTTACAACTCAAATGGTAATACCAACGATTCAAATAGTAATACCGACGATTCGAATGGTAATACCGACGATTCGAATGGTAGTCCCAACGATTGGATTAGTTAACCTAACTAATCTCGCGAGAACTAATCATGAATAGTTGAGGTTACTATTCGATATGGTTGAGGCAACGAATTTTTTATAAATCGAAAACGCAGTTGCCACAACCAAACATTTCTTTCCGTGTAATACGGTATCCATTGCGTCATTGCACTCACGTGACTATGGTACGATGACTCTTCACGGTTGAATGGTCGTGATTTAGTCCTTATATAGCTCACAATATCTGTACATCTCTCGAGGTAAACATCATATACCACTTACTTGTTCAGAGACAGAATTACATATTTTCATAATGCGAATACCGGGTACCCACTTAGAACAGGTAGAATTGGAAAACAGTACACCGAGAGAAAAGATTTCATTGATGCCAAAGAAATGGGTGGATTGATTTTTTTTTCATTGATTTCAATGAAATAGTGCATTTGAATTTCAAAGAGAACATTTCATTGCCTGTAAAGATTTACTTAGTGAGTATATCATAAAGAAACAGTTTCATTGTTTTAAAGAGACGTTTTCATTGGTTCAAAGAAACGTTTTCATTGATCTCTCTCTCTCGCACCTAACCTCACTTTTTCGTTTTCCGGTTCTCCCGAACAAACGGCTTCGAGTTTCGAGGAGCCAGAAGCTTAGCCTATTTCTGCCGTACTTCCTTACATACTCACCAAATTTGAGCTCTATCTGTCGCGTACTTCAGGAATAAATAGGTTTCGAAATTTTGAGCTGATAAGAAGAAGGTTTCACTGAATCCGAGACGATATCTTTGAAATCAATGAGAAAGGTTCATTGGTTTAAAGAAATGTTTCTTCGAATCAATGTCACTACTTTTCATTGAGTTTGAGATCATTTAAAGAAAAGATAGTATTGAAATTCAAGTATTTCATTTCATTGGCAAAGATTTCCGTGAATCAGTGAAATTTTTTCTCTCGGTGTACACCCAGAAAAATTGTCAAAATAGAACTTTGCACATTGCTTCCTCAATAGTTTTATTTTTTTACACAGATTCCTCTATGAGTAAGCTTATTTATCAACTTTGGCTTCCTCATAGAGGAATACGTGTAAAAAAAAAAATTAATGAGGAAACAATAGGCAAAGTTCTACTTTGCAACATTTTTTCATTACCTATATAGTTCTTGAAAAATTCAGAATCACGTAAAATCCAAACCGCTTTACCGATCGCGACCAAATTTGGTATGCAGTAGCACTGAATGTTATTTTTCATTTGTAGAAAATTTTAGTTGATTTGGTGAGATTTGACGTGAGTTAGAGCAAAACGAATATTTTTATGAAAAATTCAAAATCACGTAAAAACCGAACTTTTGTACAGATTCATTCCAAATTCAATTCCGATCCTTCTGTAACATTTATGTATTCATAACAAATTATTTAGCTCAATAACTAAAAATTTGCAGATGCATACAAACATTTTTCGAAAATTGCAAAGTCAAATAATATTTGAACATATTTTTAAATTTTTTTGAAAATTATTACAAACAAAGGCGTCGACCTGCTTCTCATGTTTGCTAAATATACATACACGCACATCCATCCATACATTTTTTCTAAATCACTTTTTTCGACGTTTTAGACCATCTTGAGGGTACGGACATAAAAAACCCGAAAACAATTTTCGCACGAAATAAAAAACAAAGATTCCTCTCTGAGGAAGTAAAAGTGGATCTGATGGGTTGATATAAATCAAATTTCAGATCTATTTGAAATAAATCGAATTTCATTTCGTTAAAGTACATTTTATTTGAAATTAATTTGATTTATTTTAATGAAAAAAAATCTGTTTGATCGAAATTAAATCCTATTAGGCCGAGCATTAAATAAATTTTTCCCGGCTACGCTAAAAAGGCCACATTACAGGCCTGCAAGCGCGTGGAAAATTGTCGATTCTCGACCGGCGGGACGAAAAGTGTTTTATTCTATGCAAAGTTCGAGCATTTTGTTTATTGAGCAAAGTTACTCCAAAAATTCTGAAAAAACTCTCATAAGTGCTTTCACATCACAGTTTTTGAATTCTGCAAACGAAATGATGATACATGTTGTCGTTTATTTGTTATGAACAAAAGAATGCATCGACGCGATCTCCGCGATGGATAAAGATGCAATATTGGTGTTTGGCTTGAAACACATTAAAAAATGTAGTGTTTTCGATAGTGAAGAAAAAAGTTTATTCTCCGCCGTATTATTACGGGCGACATTGTTGTGAGTGAAATAAATAAATTGCTTGGAAATCAGTTTATTTCGCGCATGATGCTTAAGCCTTTAACGATTAACAAAAAATATGTATAAATTGTACATTACTTCCTGAAGTTTTAAAATTTCAATAATTATAGATATTGAAAATCGTAGGGAATTAATTATTATGAAATTTTCTCCGGGTGAAAATAACACAATCTAAATACGGAAATAAATACTTCATATCAATCTAAGATTTATAAAGAACATCGTTATCTGAGGTGATTAAATTCGAAGATGACTGCGGTCAAGTACAAACGAGTATTCAAATAAGCTCACATATCATCTCGTAGTTTCTCAACATTAATCTCACCGACGAGAAGAATGAGAATGCCGAATTTAAGTTGAAGTATTCGTAGCGTGTATTCGGACGAGGACCGCGTGTTTTCCGTTGGCGGGCATACCGTTATGTTATTAGGTCAAGGTGGGTCTTATTAGAGTCAGAGCAGTCCCACAATGACCGCGTGGTGAAAGAGACACTGAGAGACTCGTGAGATCAGAGCACTCTTCAGCGCACACTTTACCTTCACTCGACAGCAGGTGACGCTTTAATTTCCTTTTTTTAGATTTAATAACGGCTCGCGTGAAAACATCCAAAATACAGTTCTCGTTAAGGGGACGCTGTAGTAGATTTTATTACCGACATTGGTCGGTAAAAATAGTCGATTTCGTAGTATACACTATTCATCGAAAATATGCTACAAATATACGTCAAATTTTGCAGGGATGTAATAAAAACATTCATGCTTGGGTGTCCGGTCGAATTACTGTTCAAAATATACAAGAAATGTAAGAAATTGTATATTACTGAACTTCTCAAAAATCAATATGGCCGCTCGAAATGTCAACAGGTCCTTTGAGGGAAGATATAAACGTTTCTGGAACTCAGATGTGTTAAATCAGACCGGGCGCCCATTCTTTGATTATTCCTGAACCTTTCAAAACCGTCGGAATGTCGATTGCACAAACCAAATCCACGAATAGTGTATACCACGATTGCAAAGACTGTTTGCTTTTCGCACAGGCTCAGAGCTGGTAAAGAGCATGAATATAGTTCCGTCATTAGGAGACAGGTGGCGCTGTTTACTTTTGGCAGAACCTCCGAGCCTCTGCATTGCGACCGTAGTATACACTATATATGGATTTGGCTTGTGTAGTTAACATTCTGATGGTTTTGGAATATTTAGAAATCATCACAGAATTGACGTCCGGTCTGATTTTACATATCTAATTTCCAGAAACGATTATATCTTACAGCGAAGGTCTGTTGACATATGGTGTGCGGCCATTTTGCTTTCGGTATCTTTGCCAAAAGTAAGCAGACTACTCGGCGCCACCTGTGTCTTAATCGGAAAACTTACCGACCAAAATCGGCATCAAAATCTACTCCAGCATCCCGTTAAGGGGAAGCTGGAGTCGAGTGCAGAAGCAGGTTTTTACCGACCGAAGTCGGTAAAAGCTTTTTCGTAGTTTTGATTATTCTTCGTTAATACGCTACAGATATGCTTCAAATTATACACGATTGTAGTATCAACATAAACAAGTGGACGTACATTCGAATATTGGGTGAATACGTACAATGAATGAAGATATTCGTATATTACTAAGCCTGGATCATCGCGGGGATCGCAAACAGACTACGTGATCGTAGTTTCGGTTTTGCGTGGATTCCTTTTGTGTAATTGACTTTTCGACGCTCGCAGAATATTCAGAGAACGCTAAAGAATGGACGTACATTTCGATTTAACGTATGTGAATTCCAGAATCTTTTATATCGTACCAAACAGGCGATGCTGTCAAACCCTGGCGGCCATTTTGATTTCGGGAGGTTTAGTATTATACGATTTTTTTCATTTATTGTACGTTTTCACCAAATATTCGAATGTACGTCCACTCGTTTATGTTTATATTACAATCGTGTACAATTTGAAGCATGTTTGTAGCGGATTAACGAAAAATAATCAAAACTACGAAAAAGCCTGTTTTTACCGACCAAAGTCGGTAATAAAATCTACTCCAGCATCCCCTTAAGGTGATGTGTTACACTGACCGAGTCGCCGTGACTGCGAGCGAGAAAGCGCCACTGGCGCTCGCGGTAGAGCGAGAGAGAACGACAAAAACGAGTAACACATCACGTTAAGGGAAGAAGCCTAGTTTCCGACTATGCCGCAATTTCTGACACCGATGGCACATTTATTGTTCATTCCATACCAAGTGGTCCACCCAAATCTAGGATGATCGCAAAGAGTGTTCATCATTTTTTCAAAAGTTGTTTAGAGTATCACGAACATCCATAAATTATTTCAAAATTTTAACACCCAAAATTTGCCGAAAATTTAATAACTTTAATTTTTAATAACTTTTTTTATTTCATTTTTTTTAAATCCGCTGTATATTCAAAATTACCGATCGTACAAAAATATTGTCCGTGTATAAAATTTAAGTTTTTTCCATAGATGCTCAAAAAAAATATCCGCTTTTTTTACAGAATAAACTTTTTTTTACAGAATAAACAAACTTTCACAGAATTTCCATTATTATGCTTGCACTGAAAAAAAATGCCATTAATTTAATAAATCCATCGTTTGCGGGCTGCCAAAAACAAGCGTTATCAACTTAATTTGAATTCTAATTCCTCCAATTCCATACGAGATCGAAACAATAACTCTAAAATAAACCAAATAATATTTTATTATTTCAATGTTAAATGGGATTGAACGAATAAGAACTAGAGTTAATTAAAAAATACTTCACGGATTTGAAAAATCGTGATTTTTTTCTATTTCTAATTTCAGAATTCACAGATCCGACTTCCGGGCGAAAAATCCAACCTGTATTTTTTTTCTTCAAGATATCGAATTTTCGCATTCACTATCGTTCTCAAGTCGCATATTCTACCCCCGAAAATATCAGTTACATGCCTTTTTACCATGATTTAAAAAATCGTGACGTTTTTCCGTTTCTGATTTCAAAATTCGCAGGTCCGACTTCCAGTCGGAAAATCCAATCTAAATTTTTTTTTTCAATTATATTGTAATAGTAGTATAATTTCTATCCATCCACCACTTCTAATAGCAACTCACAAAACTAATAAAATGGCACGAATTTTTATATCGAAAATGCAAGTTATTTCATCCACGATAATCTGTAAAAGTCACAGTACACTAATAAAAATGTTAATACCGAGGTTAGCGCTTCGGTTGCTAGTAAATTTAAAAAATCGTTCGTCCTCTGCTTATCTATATGTTTGCAAAAATTTGAGGATGCAGAGCGCCTCCACCAAAGAACTTTTTCTCAGTACTATAAAAAATATATCGGTCCTTAAAATAATTAATGGACATTCATTGCAAGAATTAATTAAAAATAAAGATAATCTCTGTATTACGTATATGATTATTTATCGTTTAGAAAATTCATTGACACTTTGCGATTTCCACGGACTAAATGGTAAATAGGATATCATTACGATAGCTTATTATCACGTGAAAACATAATTACTAGGCTGTCATATATGATACTTAGAGCAAATTGTGTAGAGTTGTGAAATTTTTGAAAGAATCATTGCGACGACCTTGGTCAGTGGTCCAGGAATCAGAAGGTAAACAGGTACGCAGACTGACCTTCTACCTTCACAGAATTCGAAGGTCATTCTTAGATATACTTTCATCTTTCGAATTCGTCAATGAGACGCATTTCGGTGGTTACGGTAAAATCTCATGAGATCTTGTATATTTTTTCACGATCTCATCTCGTCCCTGTTCATGAGAGTAGCTATAATGTCATGTTGTTGCATGGTTGCGAGATTCGCGTGCCTGTGAAGGTCACAACACGCCGGATACCCTGCGTTAATTGCGCAACATATTGAGAAAGCTGTATAAATAACGCATTGGGTGCGTTGCGAACTCGAGATATAAGTGTTAATATTCGAGGTCCAATCGAGATGCGACGCAAAGGAATCCGAAGACGTTCAACCGAATTTCAATAATACCGAAAAATTTATCGAATTAATTGTGACTAATAAATAAAGTATTTTCTGTTTAGAAAAATAAAAATGTATCGCAAATTTACAATAATTTGTTACCAATAAAATGTCTGTAACGTGATTTAGTTCCGATTACTTTTCTACCGTAATGCAACTCTATCCAAAATGAAATAGTAAATTCACAGTTACGTTGCCTTCTAATATATCTTCGATATATACGAAATCGAGATATAAGCGATAATGAAATTACCGAATTAATTATGACCAATAAAAAAAATATGTCGCAAGTTTATATTCATTTATTACCAAAAAAAATGTCTGTAAAATGATTTTGTTCCGATTATATTTCTAACATCGCTATCGGCAAAAAAAAAAAGAAAAAAAAATTCTACCACGAAATAAAGTCAACAAATTTTTCTGAATCCTTTCGAAACATCTGAATTTTTACGAATCTATCCGATTTTTTTTAAACTTTCCGGAATTCTTCAAAATCTATCTGGATTCTTCCAAATTTTTACGAATCTATCCGAATTTTTTTGACTTTCCGGAATTCTTCAAAATCTATCTGGATTCGTCCAAATTTTTCTGAATTCTTCCCAATCTATCCGATTTTTTACAAGATTTTCCGAACCTGTCAGAATTGTTGCGAATCTATCTGAACTTTTTTGAATTTTTCTGGATTCTTCCGAATGTATCCGAAATTTTTCGAATTTTTATGGATTCTTCCGAATTTGTTCGAATTTATCTGCATTCTTCCGCATCTATTCGAATTTCCGAGATTTTTACGACTTTTTTTGTAATCAATCCGAATTTGTCTGGATACTTCCGAACCTATCCGAATTTCTCTGGATTCTTTCGAATCTATGCTATTTTTTCGAATTTTTCTGGATTCTTCCGAATCTATTCGAATTTTTTCGAATTTCTCTGGATTCTTCCGCATCTATCCGAATTTCTTTGAATTTCTCTGAATTCTTCCAAAACTAACCGAATTTTTCTAATCGTATCTATCCAAATCTGCCTGAATCTACGTGAATCCATCTAAATTTATCATCAGTCTGGATACATTTGAAGAAGAAAAGTGCAGACCCTCCATACCCATGTAGAAATCAGTCTGGGCATCCCAGTTTGAAACTCGATCCTGGTCGGGATTGGCTCGGATTTCCATAAATGGGTTATCCAACTTGGAATCTGAATAGATTCTGAACAGATTTCCGATTATGCACTCGATGGCACTTTATCATCGATTAGGATTTGCTAGGGTTACCCTAAGAGAATCGGGATGGATTCCGGGTCGGGACCCAATTCTGAATGACGAGCTGTATTACCGTGCATCGGGATTTGTTAGGGTTATCCTAAGAGGAGTTCTACTTGGATTTTGAATAGAATCCGGATCGTCTTTCCGTTACTCAACGATTTGTGCGGAACTAATTTTACTTCACCCTTTATGCCGTAAAATGTGGTAGAATACACGTACGAAAAATTTTCCCTTAATTCGCGTGATTGTAACAACGTGTGCGGTTCATGTGACCCCAGACGCGTTCTCGTCGCTCCCCATGCAGAAATTTCGAGCGGGATCCAACTAGAATTCGCTTGGTATTCCCATTTTTCGACAAGGATCCAGGTGGATCCAGCCTAGTATGCCGATCTAACGGCTGGAATTTAGTCAGCCATCGGATCGGATCCCAGTTCGAGATCCCGATCGTAATTCAGTTTCCGCGCGTTACATCCCATGTCTGGAATCCGATCCGATGACCGGTTGGCATCCGACCGGAAGATGGGAATACTAAGCAGGATCCGGCTGGATCCCTGCCAAAATTTCTGCATGGGTATTGTTTAACAAAAATTAGCTATCATACCTCATACATCATCCCCAGTGAGAATATGACTTGGAAGGCATTGTAGGCAACGAGGATGTTGCGTAATAACGGCTCGCGTGAAAACATCCAAAATACAGATCTCGTTAAGGGGATGCTGTAGTAGATTTTATTACCGACTGTGGTCGGTAAAAATAGGCGATTTCGTAGTATACACTATTCATCGAAAATATGCTACAAATATACGTCAAATTTTGCAGGGATGTAATAAAAACATTCATGCTTGGATGCAGCCTAGTATGACCATCTAACGGCTGGAATCTAGTCAGCCATCGGATCGGATCCCAGTTCGAGATCCCGATCGTAATCCAGTTTCCGCGCGTCCCATGTCTGGAATCCGATCCGATGACCGACTGGAATCCGACCGGAAGATGGGAATACTAGGCAGAATCCAGCTAGATCCCTGCCGAAATTTCTGCATGGGTATTGTTCAACAAAAATTAGCTATCATACCTCATACATCATCCCCAGTGAGAATATGACTTGGAAGGCATTGTAGGCAACGAGGATGTTTCGTAATAATGGCTCGCGTGAAAACATCCAAAATACAGATCTCGTTAAGGGGATGCTGTAGTAGATTTTATTACCGACTTTGGTCGGTAAAAATAGGCGATTTCGCAGTATACACTATTCATCGAAAATATGCTACAAATATACGTCAAATTTTGCAGGGATATAATAAAAACATTCATGCTTGGATGCAGCCTAGTATGACCATCTAACGGCTGGAATCTAGTCAGCCATCGGATCGGATCCCAGTTCGAGATCCCGATCGTAATCCAGTTTCCGCGCGTCCCATGTCTGGAATCCGATCCGATTACCGACTGGAATCCGACCGGAAGATGGGAATACTAGGCAGAATCCAGCTGGATCCCTGCCGAAATTTCTGCATGGGTATTGATTAACAAAAATTAGCTATCATACCTCATACATCATCCCCAGTGAGAATATGACTTGGAAGGCATTGTAGGCAACGAGGACGTTTCGTAGATGAAAGGGTTTCCTATTCGCCATCATCCTCGGTCCTAAGAGGGTGACGCCATAGAGGTAGAGTAGTACGATTATAAAAGTTGGTATGGGCGAATCCATTAGTGGCCAATCACTGACTCGTGGATCCGAAGCTGTCGCGAGGATCTCTGTGTACTGTTCCAAAGCCATTCGGACTAATCCTTCGGCTCCTACGAATGTCCTGTTTGAGTCTTGGAGATCGAGCAGAGGCTCTGGCTCCCGCTCGGCCACTAATTCCGCAGCCGCCGAAGCCATTTTGCCTGTAAATTAAAAAAAATGTATACATTAAACAAAAAGCACAAAATTCTATGCATTATCGTATAAAATACCAATTAAATACTGATTTTTATAAAAACTGTATTGCATTCAGAGTTGGTAGTCTGTATCAGTTTTTATTGCACTTAATAGTTACGATTTGGCAATAATTATCTGCAGCTTTAAGTGCATTAATTTCCTAGATGCTAAATTTATTTATAAAATGTAATAGAACATTTTTTGAAATATTATAAACTGATTAAAAAATAAATAGTGGACAATAATGTTTTTACTTTCTTCCCTCTATTTTATTTTTATTTTTTTTGCTAAAATGGCAAACTCCCAATTTAATCAGCAGGTCTAGTTATTATTATGTTGCATTAACTGGGAAATAAATTATGTTATTAAAATTAATATTATATAAAACCATGTAAAATCTTAATAAGTATTGTAATTGGTTAAAAAAATGTATTAATTTTATAATTTATTGAATATCATAATTGGTCAACATTTTAAATTAATATTATATAATATTATATATAATTTTGTAAAATCGCGATGCATGCAACGAAATGATTGTCGATTATACGACATTTTTTTATCATCCTAATGCGATATTCAAGCAACTTTCACTCTTATCAAATGCATATTCTATTATGCATTCTATTTTCAAAGCGATTCTTACGAAATTTCTTTTCGTCCGGTCTGCTACTGCAGATCACACGTGAGTAATCATAATTATATTTTATGACGTAATCATCGTCTTTTAAAAGTTTTTTCGGCTGCTATTTGGAATAGCAAAGGCAATGACTATTTCTTCTGTCGTTGCCTCTTGGTGGACCTCATTTCATCTCGCAAATTCGAGATTAATCATCGTTGTGTCAACGCGATGTGTATTGTTACTTCCTGATTACACGAACGTTGTTACGTACCTCAGTTGGACTCTGCTATGGATTATATAGTATGACTGATTGAATTCGAAAACGATAGAACGAGTCGCATTCACAGGTGGACGTCATATTAAGTACTACACAAATGGCAGTGCGAGAAAACAATTCTCGAAAATGACAACGAATTCACGCATTGCAGCACCTAATTGGCCTACAATCAGCGACAACACGTCGACCTAAGCTCAATGCGGCAGACGATCATCGATTCGTTGTAAAAGACTTGGTCGAGTCATCGTTAGTGACAACGTCGTGATTTCTTTGCTCATCGTTATTGTGTTGAGCCTTTTATTCCTCTTTCGCTTTTTGATTACGAGCGCAAAATCAAGGAAGTCGCGTTGGCACGTTCACGCAATCAATCGACAATTCCACGCGATGTAATAAGTGTAGGAAATGAAAGAAATATTTCATACTATAGTCGCGACAAATTTTGCAGCGTTGCAAATATTTACACCGTAAAAAATGTTTGAATGAAAAATTACTATACCGGTTTATGAAGCTCGGATAATGGATTTGATTTTTATAACACTTTATTCAATTATTATAATCAAAGTGTATACAATTTCGTATACGTCTGGTCAGATTTTCTCACGTTCTGTACATTCATTTTTACGTGTGTCGGATTAATGATTCATTTTATGACGATTTACCAAATAAATTTGTTCAATAATAGGGCGAAATAGTTTGAGGCAAAACTCAAGCCTTAATTTATCAAAAATATACCTTTGGATCTAGGCACAGCATTTTAGTCGAAGCTATAGAAGTAATTGTTGTGTAAGCGGCTGTATATAAGAAGGCAGTGTGAGAAGTGTGCGGCTACGATTCGGCCAATCCCGTTGGTAAGGGTTAAGGGGAGGGAGTCAGGTAAAAAAAATTGATTTTGGAAATTCAATATCATCCAAATCCTATTGCATATAAAAATGCCCAATGCACTATATTGTTGGTACTCGATGAAAAGATTTTTTACTGTCGTCTGACTTGCATATGCTTTTCAATATTATCTTAAGCAAAGTTCTTAGCTTTTCCATTCTGCGTATGATTCAGATCAAACTAATAGGCAGATTGGAATGGTTGATGTCTCATTTTCTTCTTCATGAAAAGATACACCGTCTAAATGGAGCAAATGTTAATAAAAGGTAATATTTTTGAAATGACATAATTATTAATAAATAAATTTTATGCTATTTTCTAAATCAGTGATTAACTTTGCTTTCAGAATGAAAAAAAAATAGTTTGCTCCATTTAGCCGATGTATTTTTTCATGAAGAAGAAAATGAGACGTCAACCATTCCAATCTGCCTAGTAGTTTGATCTGAATCATGCGCAGAATGGAAAAACTAAGAACTTTGCTTAAGATAATATTGAAAAGCATATGCAAATCAGACGACAGTAAAAAATCCTTTCATCGAGCACCAACAATATAGTCCGTTGGGCATTTTTATATGCAATAGGATTTGGATGATATTGAATTTCCAAAAACAATTTTTTTTACGTGACTCCCTCCCCTTAAGAATAGAAAAGAATTGTTGAGTTCTTCTGTTTTTTAATGTATTGTGACGTTTCGGTCAATATTGCTCACCCTTTTCAAACAATTATTCGACCTGCAGGGCATAATACAAAAATAAAAGTGCTCGGTCAGTTTACAAAAATAATATAAATAACATTATCTGCCACGCCATTAGTGTACACATGTGTATGTATAGACTACTTTAATTTCAGCAGATTATTAGACTTATTATAATTTGTTTATTATCTTATTTTACTAAATTATTAATCTAATGTTCTTAGTATTATAGTTAATCATATTAATAATTATTAAGTTAATCCATATTCTATTCAATTTAAATTTATATAAATAACTAAATCACATTATTCGCCTTATTCACAGCGCTCACTAATATATCGCAGGACTATAATGATAATATTTAATATATCCTCATATATGTGTATAGTTTTGTATTTATTTTAAAGTCTAAAATATTAATATTAATATAAAAAATAATACGAAATGAAGTTCCAAAAGGATACGATAAAATTTCAAATAGTTATATTTAAAAAGCGAATTAAGGATTAAAAAATAAATTGTTTTTATCTTATTTGAAATGGTTGCACGCATCCAGAGAAATCGGTTCGATAAACAACATTTTGTTTTGATCTAATGGAATTTATTTCATTCAAATACATAGTATTAATTTCAAATAGATCCCGTATTTATTTCAAATAAATCTATTATTGTATTACTAATTTATTACGATATACATTTTATTCCGATGCATTCTACTTTTCCTTCTCGATTATCAAGATATGAATGTGTGAATATTATTAGAATAAACTTGTCAAAATTTTGCCCTAATACACACTTCAAATCCCTACTCAGAAATTTTTATCCACGCATACAACAAATATAAATGTCACTCTGTTGACATCATGATACCAGTATAATATAATGGAAATTAATTACATCATTACGAGTTATTTTTTTCCGTATAATGAAAAAAACAATATATGAGGGATTCCACGGGACTTTCGCCACCCCCAAAAAAAAAAAAATCTCAAATTTTATCTAAAAATCAGGTTCAGCGGTGTCTATTGATGGACCAAATTTCAAAATTCTAAAAAAATAGTTGACCGGAATGTGCAAATTTTTTCGTTTTTTATCGTTTTTCATTTAATCTGTAATATCTCAGAAACTATTGATCGTATCGAAATCATTAAAAGACGAAAATGTGCATTTTTTATGGCCAACAAGAAAAAAATATATTCAAAATTAATTGCTTAATTTCAGGTCACATTTTATGGAAAAAACAACAAAATTATTTTTTTTTTATGGTTGGACTTCAGATTTTTGCATCGGACAAATTGTCTCGGAATCTTTGAGTGATCGCCGAATTTTGAGTATTTTTTTTTTCATGGGATCGCCCAATGCTGTGACGTTACAGCAATCTGAATGTTTTTAATATATATAAAAAAATTCATATTCAAAATTAAAATTAATTAAAATGGTTGGACTTCAGATTTTTTCACCGGACAAATTGCCTCGGAATCTTTGAGTGATCGCCGAATTTTGAGTATTTTTTTTTTCATGCGATGGCCCAATGCTGTGAGGTTACAGCAATTTCCAACCATTTTAATTAATTTTAATTTTGAATATGGATTTTTTTATATATATTAAAAACACAGCATTGGGCCATCCTGTGAAAAAAAAAATACTCAAAATTCGGCGATCACTCAAAGATTCCGAGACAATTTGTCCGATGAAAAAATCTGAAGTCCAACCATAAAAAAAAAAATAATTTTGTTGTTTTTCCATATATTTTTTTCTTGTTGGCCATAAAAAAATGCACATTTTCGTCTTTTAATGATTTCGATACGATCAATAGTTTCTGAGATATTACAGATTAAATGAAAAACGATAAAAAACGAAAAAATTTGCATATTCCGGTCAACTATTTTTTTAGAATTTTGAAATTTGGTCCATCAATAGACACCGCTGAACCTGATTTTTAGATAAAATTTGAAATTTTTTTTTTTTTGGGGGTGGCGAAAGTCCCGTGGAATCCCTCATATATATATATATATATATATATATATCGAAAAAATAATATATAGACATATATATAAAAATTAATAAATAAATATTTATGTATATATATTTAAATTCGAGTCGTAACGACTATGTCTAGTTAACTTGTCTTGTGAAGTCGTTACTTTAATCGAATTCCATAACAATCTCGTAAAAAAAAATATTCCACCCGGCAAAGCGTGTCCTTCACCAAAAATTGCGTCGTGATCTTCAGTATCACATCAGAGGTAAACTGGCTGTTTGGAGAAAAGTCGCAAATTGTAATTGACCTTGCCGTATTAAATTGAATAAGCTACGAACGAGATGAGAAGCGGATAGTTCCGAAGGTCGTGACCTTCGGAACTATCGGAACTATATAGACAAACTGGCTGTTTGGAGAAAGGTCGCGAATTGTAATTGACCTTGCCGTATTAGATTGAATAAGCTATGAACGAGATGAGAAGCGGATAGTTTCGAAGGTCATGGGGTCGTTAGCATTTGCGAACTACACAGTTCACTTGCCCTCGACGATGACAAGCCTCCGGCGTGCCAAGCCTTCGCTCGGCATATGATCGCGCAGTAAGCAGACCATAAATTTATCGGTCGTCCGCGAGAGCAAAAGAAAAAAATGTTGAGCTTCAAAAGAGGGGAGAAAACTCTCTCTCACTAATGTCCACAAATGCGTGAAGTTTACTCTCGCGGTGCCGCGGAATTAACTGAGCGTAAATTCTCACGTAGAATGCATTTGGCAATGAGTTCATCGAATGCTCTTAATTTCTGTGCAATCATGAAATCGCTCGAATATGAAGAAAAATAATAGAGTTCGTCAGGTGTAATGCTACTGAAGAATGGTGACACTTAATTTTTTTTAATTAATTAAGTATGAGTACCAAATATGTATAATGACATGAGTTTCGTTATTGCTGCATGCAAAAAAACGTCCAAGCAATGATAAAATGACCACTATTAATTTTTATAGTCTCTAGCAATAACGCGCTCACTTCTATTACACTTGTTTAAGTTCTTTTTATTCGTATTATCTGGTTTTGAAATGAAATATTTGCATCTTTACGACTCGCGACGATTGCGTGCGATTTTAGGTTAGCCCTGGTAAAAATAAATGATAGAAAACGATTATAAAAAATTCTATCGTTCCGAATACGGACTTTGGTTCGTGAATTTACGATGTACTATCATAAATTTACGATCGGAATCCTATATGTTTCGTCCATATCCTATAATATTATTATAAATAATATAATTTTTGTATTTAATTTAATAATAAAAATATGCGATTGTACGTATGTACCCATGATGTACTATTCCAAGCAAAAAAAATAAAAAAGAAATCGAGCGGATAATTACGTTTTTTTTTCTGGTCACCCATCTTTGTAGTGACCTCGGCCCAAGCTGCTTAACTTTCATGATCTCTGATAGACTGCCTAACTATTCCATCCAAACTCGTTCTTGTAACATAATATACATCGATAATATATACGTACTTATGAGTAACAACAGTAAATTGAGCAGTTTTTTACCATATTTCTTACTAAATTATTTATGTTAATTAACTCTGCAAGAATGCTTCACGTATACATTCCTTACCGAAAGTCTAATTTTATCCGTATTTGAGTACTTCGCGATACGAGAAAAATCTAGTAAATAATCAAGCATATCAAGATACTAATAAGAGCATTGATTTCGGATAATAAGAGGTCTAAGAATTTATTTAAAAATCAGTTGAAAAAAAATTATAAAATATTATAAATCCGTTAGTGTACCATACATCCCGATAACGTATCTATCGTATTTAACCAGAAGAAAACGAAAACTAAAGGAAACTAATAACAGCTATTCAATTTGTACAAATTGATCACAGTCCGAATAGATAGAGATGATAACATACGATTAAATCCCATTCAAATTCTATCGATTTCTATCAATCTCTATAATATATTTTTATCAAGGAGGTGTGTCTATCTGACTAATGAATACAGGCGCCGCGCGTCCGACACGTGACTTTGTAACGTCCATGACATATGAATGAAGTTAGCGCTACAACGTCATCACTGACCAATCAGGAGGCTTATAAACAGGCTTCCAGCATAGAAAATATGAGAAGAACTAAGGTTAGCGTGTTTCTTTTTTACCAGTTTTGGTATTTGACATGAACAAAAAAATTCAATGCATGAACTTGGTGTCGATCACAGTGAATTTCGTGTTTGTTACTCATGAACTATTAGAGAGGAGAGAATCAGGATGAAATTCAGGGCAGAGTCAAGAATTGAGTCTGGGCAGTCCAAGATGGACAATGGGATGGAATCAAGTCCCATTCTCCATGCTGGACTACCTAGATTCCATCCAGAATAGCCTGTTCTCCATCCTGAACTCGTCATTTTTACGTGGTCTAAGTCTTCCAATTTATTGTGCAAATTATGTACTCATACACCTATAGGGTCTTCCAGTTTGTACAACAGGGCCAAAGCCTGGTCAAGTAATGGGTACCAAGCGGTGGTAGCCACTACTGGCCAACCTTTGAACCTTCGCTGACCACCAGCAGCCAGTAGGCCAATGTCTGGCCTAGTAGTGGCTACTAAACAATGATAGCCACTACTGGCGAACCTTTAAGCCACTGCTGACTACCAGTAGTCAGTATTCCAAAGCCTGGTCCAGTGATAGCTACCAAGATATGGTAGCCACTACTGGCCAACATTGGAGCTATTGCTGCCTACCAGCAGTAGTCAGTAGTCTCCGACCAAGTAAAGTCCGCCCACGATTCCACAGTTCCGCCTTTGTTCGATTCCAGGCAACTACTAGTCCATTGCCTTAACCTCAGTCATTTTACCCCCCCCCCCTCCCAGTATTGGCCAGCTTTTGTCGCCAGCATTGGACCAACACACACCTCTCAGCACCGGCCAAAGTTCTCATTCAGCGTTTATGCCAGCAATGGGTCAGTACTCGGGCCATTACCGCGCCTTTGCTGAGTGACTGCTACCACCAATGATCGCCCAGTGCTGGGCCAATTATATCTCCATATATGGGATAAGGAACCGTAACTTTTCTACCTGCATGTCAAATTTCAACTCAATAATAAAGCCGTTTTGCGATGTGAACGTTTGATTTCCATTTCCTCCATTCAAAAATGTTGTCTAAACCACTTATCCCAATGCCGGAAAATTGTTTATAAATATTTAAAACGCGGTGAAGTCAAAGTTATGACATTAAAAAAATGACAATTGTGAACATCGTCACAAAGAAACAAAAGCGTGTGCGACTTAATTCTGTAGACGTATGTCGACATCATGGAGATATGGTGACTTTGACGTCAAGTCATTTATTTATCATCCGTAAACACTATTACAGAATATTATAGAGGATTAAAAAAACAATATCATTCTGTAACATATGCCCATGTTCAAGAATAAAGTTGCCGACCTTAGGAAGTATGAACGAGTAAGCGCATACCTCGCCGATTAACCTGCATAATATGTGGTCTGGTGTCCTTCAGAACGAGGCGGAAGAGCTACGCTACTTGTAGGAGGTACGGAATATTCCCACCTAAAGAATGTACGTGTGTTTTCGAGCAAGTGTACGTCTTGCGTCGTGTGTCCCTGCGTCTGAATTAAAAGTAAGGCAAACTGGAGTGGAAACAAGGCTGTCTGCTTCTGTAGTTAAAGGGCGTATGTATACCAACACTAATTAAATGTATTGGACCCGCCCAATTTCGCGATGCCTCGAACAGTCATGTTTGTTGTGATCACCTTGAAACGAAAGGAAAGTCGGGTGGACAGGATCTTCCAGAGACAAACAAGACTGTAATACACGTGGTACACGTACATTGGCTTAGCGCGTGAGCTACATCCGCGGCCATTTTGGACAGACAGCGCACGAAGCGGCGAAATTGTACAACACTGTTGTACAATCGCGTCTGTTGCAATATCGCAAGCGGGTGTACGTTCATTAACTTAATAATTTATAACCCAGACATTTGTTAAATAATAGTTAAAAAATCTTATTTGGCTCAACATATATTTAGCACCAATAACTAAATGGTTAGTTCCGCCATATTTAACACTTGATTTGTGAACCGTTAACAAACTGTTCTCTCAGTGTAGAGGGATTCCACTCCATGGTGCCATAATTGATCCATGTCGTATCACTGAGTGTCTGTGGTGTAAACGTCATTCTATTACTATGGTGTCATTTTTGCAAAATATTTGGGATGATAATTGTAGCACAGCATAATATTGGCGCTATTCTGTGCTAAAAGTCGTTATCGATCTTTTCTGATTGTCAGCTAAGCATCGTAAGCGTTTTATTTTTTTGTATCTGTTACTTGCATTAATTTTTGTTTTAGTATTTTTCTTGTCTAACATTACAAATTCCGAGTCAAAAGAATAAGACAGAACAGATTCTTTTATCTTTTCCCATATTAAAGAGTCGGTAAAGCCAAGAGGTTTGACACATTCGAAGAGTAGAGTCCTCGTATGTAGTCGACTTTGCAGTCTTATATACTCTGAGACTTCAAAACACTTGCGAGAAACGCTCCGTCCGTTCGCCATCTAGCGGAGCATTAGGCACCACCAGTGTTTCGTATGGTGCCACTACCCTAGCAAATTGAACCACGCCAGGAATTCACATTGTTTACCACGGTGAAAATCACGCGTCAGTTTCGAAACTGAAAATCACGGTCGTATCTCGGCAGAAATCATGGAATCACATATGCAATTGCATATGAATTAAAAAATGTGCTTAGTAAAATTTCTATTAAGCAATAAACAATTTTTTTACAAAGCACATTTATTTGTGCAGCTGAGTTAAAAGGTGCAAAAATCAAATGCACTCAGTCCAGCAATCAATATTTTTTGGTTTTGGGGTTAAAGGTAAACAGGAAATTTTTTTTGATGTGATAAGTGTTTGAACAAACTATCATGTGCCTTCAGCATAGAAACTTGAAAGTAAATTTCCTATATTCAAACCGGAAGGAGTCTTCTTACAAATCGTATAACACCTTACCAAGCTAATGTAGTCAATTGATATAACCTGAACTCAACCTTAAGTGGTATTTATAATAATAATAATAATAATTGATGATATCATATGTACAATTGCAACATAATTTGAATCCAATCATATAAAAGCAGCGCAGACTCCTTAAGATCGTTTGTCAATTAAAAAAAAATGTCATACGTTTGTAAGTTTAGCGAATGATTAAAATGCCACTAAAACCAAAAGGAAAGTTCACACTTTCACGCTGCTAACGTAACGGGAGCGCAAAAATAGAAATAAATTATCGTTATCGAAGATCTTCAAATCGATGATCTAATTATCAAGGAGAAAATCGGTTCCATAATAACTGTAAAAAGAATCGAGACTCTCAAAGGTCTTCTAATCGATTTTAGATGATCCAAATACTAAGAAAAAGAAAAACTGGTCATTCATGGTCAGAACCATGAAAAATCGTGGCAGTAAGTGTTCAACCCATGGCTATATGGAGATTTTCATACAACGGCGAACATTGCCGGTCGTGCGTATCGAAAATCGGGGTTCCCGAGAGTCGGTTGTCCACTTGATCTCCGTAGCTCTTAGCACAGATGGCAGACGAACGGTACTCGTTACAGAGAAAGTTCATACTCGATGGCTCTCCAACGATAGATAAAGAGAGAACGAAAAACGTGAGAGTCAGAGAATCGAGAGACGAGCTTCAAGTGGCTCTTAACGGAAAGGCTCGTGCATCAACTCGGTCTCACCGTCTTTTCCTTTTTCTCTCTCTCACTCTTTTGTATCCTCAAACCTCGCACCTCTTCATCACTCCCACAGTTATGGTATATCGGTAATTCCATACCAAGTGGACCATTTATTTGGAAATTTATCACGCCAATTTCTTTGTAGTTTGTAAGTATAATAATGGAAATTCTGTGAAATTTTGAGAAAAATCGGTATGTTCTGTGGCAACAAAAAAAAATAAAATATTACTTTATTTTGTCAAAAAAAGGCGGACATTTTTGTGAGCTTCTATGGAAGTTTTTTTTATTAAAAAGTGCATTCAAAAACTTAAATTTTATGTAGGTACAAATTTTTTTTACGATCGGTCATTTTGAATATACAGTGAATTGAAAAGAATGAATTTAAAAAAAATCGTTATTAAATTTTGGACAAACCATAGGTACTAAAATTCTAAAATAATTTATGGATGTTCGTGATATTCTAAGCAACTTTGGAAAAAATTATTAAGACTTTTTGAGACCATGCTAAATTTGGGTGGCTCACTTGGTATGGAATGACCCGTAGATCCAAGTTGGACTCTGAAGTCTCTGAATGGGCAACTCGAGAGGAAGATGATGAAGGTAAGAAGACATGCTATGGGTACACCCTGCTGTCTATGTATATATATATGTATATACATGTACTTATGTGTATTTACACAGAAAGTACTCAGGTGGAAATCGGTGTGAGTGCAAACCGTGTACCGGTGCGGTCGGCGCTACCCGTTAGTGGGTAAGTGGGCCACGTGCCTAGTTAATTACGAATCGGTCTTATACCGACGCGCCGTTTGCGAGAGGCCGACACACCACTACAAAATACGCGTAATGCCACTATACGTATACTGTCTGTCTCTTATATGCACCAACGGCATACATGTATATCCTCATGTTGTTTCGATGAAAACCACACACAGACAGAAGACTGCAGTGAAAAGGAGATTCTATTGCCTGCTGACGGATGGATAACAATACGATACGGAAGGATACACTCGTAGAATTCGACCATCGAGTCTCTAGCGTTTTCTCTTCAAGCCAACTTTTTACTAATCCCTTTAGATGTATTTTTTTTCAATATGATGAGTGAAGTTTTCATCAGTGATCAATCAGGAGGCTTATAAACTGATTTCCCGGATAAAAAATATGAGGAGCCCCGGATGGTATCCAGAATGGAGTTTGAGCTCTCTAGGATGGACTCTGGATAATCTGGAATGGAGTCCAGGCTTTCAGGATAGAGTACAAGATGGACAATGGGATCGAATGAAATTCGATCCCATTGTCCATCTACATCCATCACCTATTGTGATCGACCTATTCGGGATTGTCCATTCTCCAGCCTGGACTCATAATTTGTACGTGATCAATTCCTGCGCACATGAAAACTTCGACTTGTGCCTTCGATCTATCCGCTACATGTCACTTTATATAGTCTCGTACGCGAAAAATGCTAACACCTGCGCCGGAAAAGTACCTTTTGGATGTTAGATCAGACACACAAAGAGTCGAACTTTTGAGACAGCAGCTTGTACATGAAATTGCGATGGTACCCGGGCGCAATAGTACATTTGGACACTAGGGAGAAAGAAATTTTTATTTTTCCAAATAAAAGTTTTTCTCTCGAGGGTTGAACGAAACTTTTCGGTACGACGTCGGGTTAGAGTGCGCTTACATTTTTATCGGAAAAATATGAATTCTACTAAAATTTGGTCAAGTGTTCCAATATATTGTACAAATTATCAACACCTATATAGTGTCTTCCAGTAGTGTACAGTGTCAAGGCTTAGTCCAGTAATGGCTGCCCAGCGATGGTAGGCACTAGTGGCCAACCTTTGAACCATTGCGATGGTAGCCACTAGTGGCCAACCTTTGAACCTTTGCGCTGGTAGCCACTAGTGGTCAACCTTTGAACCATTGCGGTGGTAGCCACTAGTGGCCAACCTTTGAATCATTGCGATGGTAGCCACTAGTGGCCAACTTTTGAATCATTGCGATGATAGCCACTAGTGGCCAACCTTTGAACCATTGCGATGGTAGCCACTAGTGGCTAACCTTTGAACCATTGCGATGGTAGCCACTAGTGGCCATCCTTTGAACAATTGCGATGGTAGCCAGTAGTGGCCAACCTTTGAACCATTGCGATGGTAGCCACTAGTGGCCAACTTTTGAATCATTGCGATGATAGCCACTAGTGGCCAACCTTCGAACCATTGCGATGGTAGCCACTAGCGGCTAACCTTTGAACCATTGCGATGGTAGCCACTAGTGGCCATCCTTTGAACAATTGCGATGGTAGCCAGTAGTGGCCAACCTTTAAACCATGGCGATGGTAGCCACTAGTGGGCAACCTTTGAACCATTGCGATGGTAGCCACTAGTGACCAACCTTTGAACCATTGCGAGGGTAGCCACTAGTGGCCAATCTTTGAACCATTGCGATGGTAACCACTAGTGACCAACCTTTGAACATCGAGTCTCTACAGTTTTCTCTTCATGCCAGCTTTTTACTAATCACTTTAGATGTATTTTTAAAAATATATTTGTGGATTATAAAATTTATTTTAAAAATAGTACGTTTCCCTGACAACCGCAAAGGTTTGATTCGTAAGCATTTAGTACCGCGTTTTCATTTTGAGGCTTATGATGTCCAGAAAAGCACTTTCACATTTTGATAACCGTCGCACAATTCGTTTATTCACCCACCCTGCTTGTTAGCAATTGTCTACCAGCGCGCAAATATCGATCGTCCAATCTCCAAAATTGGTTGGGACAGTAAACTAGCTGGTTGCAGAATCAAATCAGGTAGTTGGGGCAATAAACCAGTTCTATGAGCTAGCAAATTAATTGGTGTCACAACCAACTAGTTTTTTGGTCCAGATAAAAAATTGGTTAACCTCGCCAACTAACTTAGTCGCTCGGAGCGTATTTAACCATGTTAATGGTTGGGGTAATCTATTATTTTTCTTCATGTGGTATATGGGCTTGTGCGCAGTACATTGTGTATATGGGCGTGCGGAATTTTTTATGAATTTTTTTCTTCTTATTTTGAAAAATTAAAAATAAAGAAAAGATTCTGAAAAATATTATTTGCATTCGGAACAATTGACAAATCATGTTCATTCGAAAAAAAAAGTTAGGTTGTCGGGTGATTAGTTGAATAATTTTTTTATTCATTAATTTGTTAATAACATTTTGGAATCTTTTTGGCACCTTTTACATGATTGATTTTTTTCCGATTTTTATCCCATCAGGAAGGATTCGAATTTTTCTCTGGAACTCACGTTTGGCGAGACTGTACCACTGGTATATCCTTAAGGGGATGTGGCACAGACTCAATCGGTAACAAACGTTTTTCCCTATTTTCTCCCCAACTGTGAATATTGCGGACAAAAGCAAATTAGGTTTTCATGCATCTATCTATTGGTTACGAAAACCTAATTCGTTTTTGTCCGAAATATTAATAGTTGCGGAGAAAATAGGGAAACCGGTTTTTTACCGACTAAGTCTGTATCACATCATCACATCTGTGCCACATGCCCTTAAAGCGAACCAAAAATTGTTGAATAGGGCGAAAAACCATTTCGTTCGGATTAGTTTGTCCTTGTGTTTGTAGTATTTATCATAAATCCATGCAAAAAAGTGTTGCTGCCGCCGTTGTGGCTATACCTGTACTATCTATATTTAGTTGCAGAATACTTGATATATCAATTATTAATGATCCAGCTAGTTAATATTAAAAATAGACATCGTTTTATAATTTTAGATATAAATAATGCAGTAGATTTTCCGTAATTATGATCATACGTTTGAGTGTCTACTATGATCAGCCCATAACGTCCTTGATCTGCTTTTGTGAATCCCACGGGTATGGACACACTGTTATAAATTTTTGTACGAAAATTAATATAAATTATTGAAATTTTTTTGCGGATACGCGTTTATTAAATTAAATATACAAATATTAGTTAATATATAAAAAATTGTTTAAAATATACAATTTTTTAAAAGTTGTGTTTATAATATAATTATTGGTATTTTACAATATATCTGTAAATTAAATGAAATTTAATTAAATGAATTTTAATTTACCATATCTGCAAAAGAACTTCCATAACATATATTAATTTTCAAAATATTTTTAACAGTGCACATGCAGATGTTTCAAAAATACTCATTTCCTAATTAGAACCGGTTTAATTAAGGACTTATTGTATTTGTTGAAAGAGCTTGATAGCACGGGTAAAAATATTATTTACATACGTCTAGATAAAAATCTTGAGCTGTTTTTTTAGATATATACTGTCTACGTAAACAGTTAGTGGATTTTTCGTAGTCTTCTTTAGTAGATTTATGAAGACTTTACTTAGATGACATTTTTTTTTACCCGAGAGTATTTTAGATCGACTTTGTGTGTGCATTTTTTCGATTTTATTGATGAAAAATTAGTAACTCGAAAGAACGTGACATACTTAGTCTAATGTTTTCTGAGTATTACTTTTTTCAACATCTTGCACAAACATTGATGTTTGAATATTTTTTAATTGCTAGGAATGTAAAATTTGATGGACATTCCACTTAAACATAACGACAGAAATAACTTAAGGTGTCCCTGTAAGATTTTGAGAACTATTGCGAAAGTATATGCTCGTGCGCTCCGAATAGTCTTCTATGGGCCTCAGGTGGGCCTTCGGCGTGATTGAAGGCAGAGACTCAAGTGCCCACCAAATATCGCAAGGTCCGATAGTCGTTTATTTTTCTTTGCGAAATAAATATCCAGGTGGTCAAATTCTGATCTAACCTGACTTCACAGAGAGAAATTGACATGTTCCTGGAAACTATTCAGTGATAATTATATTTTGTTAGTCCAGGAGGTGACCTTTTTCGTAGTTACATTAACTCTCTTCACTGTTAACGTAACTGCGTTACTGTTAATGTAACTACGAAAATAGTTACCTGAACTAATAAAATATAATTACCACTGAATGGTTTCCAGAATCATCTCAATTTCTCTCAGTGTTAAATTCGATCAGCACCGACAAGCAATTCAACACTGAAAGAAAAAAGTAGTTGGAAGAACCATCTCCAGCATATGCTGTACCGCTGAATAGTTGCAGCAACTAACTCGCTCCTGTAACCAATCGCAGTGCTGTTTTCACCAATACAATAGGTGGCGCAACCAACAGCGAGTTCCTATAACCAACCACAGCGGTTCGTATAACCAACGAGTAGTTGTCATAACTCACTGAGTAGTGACACTATTTCAACTCTTTCGAATGGTTGTCGGAACCCATTTATTGGTTTGTCCAACTACTTTTTTTTCTCCGTGAAGAACGAAAAGAGTTATAGACATCAAAACTGATTCAGATTTGGCTGAAATCTGTTGGTTCTTGGCATTGTACCAGTTGTGGCCATTTTCACATTAATTTGTTCCAAATAGTTATTTACCTGTATTCACATGCACGGAAAGAAAAATGTAGTTGTAAAAACTGATTTATCGGTTCCGCCAACCAATCGAAATAGTTAGAATAGCGCCAACTACTCGGTCGGTTGAAGAAACTATAACCTAGTTGGTAGAGTATTGATTAGTAACAATGACCAGCTGAGATCATAACCTCAACTCACCGGTTGGTTGGCGTAACGAACCATTTGGATTGAATAGCAGCCGTGATAGTTGCAGGAACCAAATTGTTGGTCATACGAACTATTTTTGCTACTCATCGAAAAAAGTTGGGACTACGATTCCGATTTAGTTTCAGTAACTAACACGCGGCACAGCATATGCTGGAATTGGTAGCCAGTACTACTTTTTTCTTTCCGTGTGTTAATATTTCGATACACGAAAAAAACGGCTTCGTTGGGCGAACTAACTATTTATTAGTTGATTGTAAATTTGTTGCCACAACCATCCGGTTGGTCGACGTAAGGATCTGGTATTAGACACATTTACCATTCCGACTTAGTTGACTTAAATAGGTCACACAACGAATTTTATTCGTGTTCCAATTAAGTAAGATAGTTGGGACCAAAATAGTAGTTGGCCCAACTAACTGTTTAGTTCGAGCAACGATCAGAACCAACCACGTGAACATAGTTGACCTAACCAAGAAATCGTCTGGCTCTCAGAGCACTAAGTCGCTTGGTTGGGTCCAACTACTTTTTTCGTTAACCTAACAAAGTCGTTTTTTCCGTGTAGTGTCCCGTGTAGCAATATAGTTGGGGCTCCAACTTGGCCCTTTCTAGTTTGCCCCAGTTCTATTAGGGGCCCTACTAGGCTTGTCACGCTTGAAGTACGGAGCCTTTAGAGGCTCAATATAGGCGACCCTAGCGAGGGTTCCACATTTAAACCTGATTAGGCCCCGAAGTTTGTCGTGGCCGCCTCTGTTGAGCCTAGTAGGGTTCTAGAGTAGATTCCCTATTGTGGATGCCACGTTTATACCTAAAAAGGGCCATTATTTAATCGCGGGTGCCCGAACTAATCTCTGCACGGGATTCTTACCAAATTAACAAGATTGACCAATCGATTTATTTTAGATACGACAATATTTATAATTTTCTCCTTTCGAACTTGGGGACCAAAAATGGACCAAAGGCGGTCAAAAACGGTGCATCTACCTTAACCATCTGGCCCAGATCCGGCTCAGAGCCGGCTTAGATTCGGTCAGTTGGATCGACTATGTTGCACATAGTTTAAAGTACTCTGATCCGATATCAGGTAGCCTGAACACATTTCTGCTCGGGTATATGGATTATTCCATGCTAAGTGGGCCATTCATTTGCCATCACGCCAATTTTTCTGAAGTTTGTAAGCATAATAATGGAAATTCTGTGAAATTTTGAGAAAAATGGGAATGGTCTGTCTCAATGAAATATTATTATTATATTTAGTAAAAAAAAGACGGACACTTTTTTTTTGAGCGGCTGTGGCAAATTTTTTATTAAAGAGTACATTTAAAAATTTAAATTTTATACAGGAACGAACTTTGTATGGTCGGTAATTTTTAATATGCACTGAATTGAAAAAAATAAAATGAAAACAATCGTTATTAAATTCTGGGCAAACCATAGGTGCTGAAATTCTGAAATAATTGATAGATGTTTGTGATACTCTAAACAACTTTTGAAAAAATTATGAACACTTTTTGCGACCACCGTATGAACATTTGGGTGCCCATTTGGTATGAAATGACCCATATGTTCACATAGTATATTATAGGCAGCGACCGTATATTGCTAACATTAACTTGATTGAGATTAAAATTCGTCGATTGTGGCAGCTTGATTAATTAATTTTAATTTATTAAGTAGCTACGGTCGATATTTATAAAGATTTGCATTCGTAAATTTTGAATTGCGTTTTGGTTTCGCGTGCTTAAAATCTAGCGATCACTGACTCAGACCTGAAATGTGCTTCGCAATTTCCATCATTAAAAAACTGACCACTAATAGTCGCATACGATGAAAAATTTATGTATATGGGGCATTTCATCCCGATTTGACCTGGGTCTGACCCTCGATCGTTCCGATTTGGCTCGTAATTTTTGTAGGATTGGTTAGACCCTCAAATGCACCAGATTTTAACTTTATATTTTTTCTATGCAATTTTTTTTTAAATATTTTTTTAAAGTGATATATCGAATGCCATAATTTAAAAATCTGAAAGAATTCTGAATAATATATTGTTGAATATCAACATTTTCTAGCTTACAGCTAAAATGGGCAAGATTTTTCTTCTTATAGTTTTTAAACTTTTTTGATTAAGAAAAAAAAATAGAAAAAAAATGAATCTACTGCAGGTGACTGGTGGTCAAACGTTTATTTATGTAAACTCGGATTTTTTAGAATTTTTTTAGATTTTTCTGAACTAAGACTATTTCAGCCACATTCTAGTACCAGCATGCCATAATTGAAAAATCTGAAAAATACTATGTTGAATATCAATTTTTTTAGCTTAGAGCCAAAGTGTGGAAGATTTTTCTTCATATAGTTTTTAAGCTTTTTTGGTCTGAAACATTCCTAAAAATCTGAAAAATTTCTAAAAAAAACTCAAGTTTATATAAATAAACGTTTGACCAGCCGCCTGTAGTAGATTCATATTTTAAACATTTTTTAAATAATTTTTATAATAAAAAAAGCTTAAAAACTAAGAAAAAAAATCTTGCCCACTTTGCCCATAAACTAGAAAATTTTGATATCCATCAAAGTATTTTTCAAATTTTTTAGTTATTGCGTTCGATATGTCACTTTAAACAAATATTTTTTAAAAAATTTGCATAGAAAAAAACATAAAAATAAAATCTGGTGCATTTAAAGATCTAACCGATCCTTCAAAAAATTACGAGCCAAATCGGGGAGGTCGAGAGTCAGATCCAGGTCGAATCGGGATGGAATGCGCCATATGCTCCAAGATCTATTAATGGAAATTACAGTCACGAATAAGTCTTCTGTTATTATTTTAACGTCACTAAGGATATAAAATAAACCTACAAAAAATCCCACTTACAATTACCCAACCTTTAAATATACTTTAACTTTCGTTCATTTTATAGGTTTGTAGGCTACAGCCAGGTAGTAAGAAATTCTGAACTTCACACAGCGAAATCAGCTGCGTGAAGTTCACTACTTCGTACTTCCCAGCATGTCGTTTCCCAAGATGGCAACACAGTTTTAACCCACTTCTTTCAACTCTAAGGTGCAGTAAGCTATCCACTTATACCTATAGGATTGATAAATTCCACAAGTTAACGTACACCTTGTCCCGTTCTTTCTCTTGATAGCAGCAACGGCAAACACTACTTGCGTTTGCCCTCCTATTCATACCGGACCGGTTCACGGTACTTGGGCTGACTATATTGTACCTAAGAGAACCGAGTAGTGAGTACGACGTAAATTTTCACGTCCTTAGCTTCTTAAGCGTGGGCAACGTCGGGACATTCCGGTTTTCGAAGTGACTTGCACGAGGAACAGAGCAAATAATAACATATATTAAAGAGAAATCAATAACTACTATTAGCCGATATGGTTAGGGTCAAATTCTTCTTGCGGGCGGATTGTTTTGTTTGTTATTGTTATATTAGCGTCACATATAATGAAAAAAGTTGCAAAGTAGAACTTTGCACATTGCTTACTTATTAATTTTCTTTTTTCACAAAACCACCTCTATGAGTAAACTTATTTAATAATTTTGGCTAACCCATAGAGGAAGCTTTGTAAAAAATACAAATCAATGAGGAAACATTGTGTAAAGGTCGACTTTGCAACTTTTTGCGTTACCTATACACGCAGAGAAATTTCTGTGTTGTGATAACATAAAAAGGTGACAACAGAAATCTTTTAGTTCAGCTAACAAAAAGGTTGACGAGCCCAGCAAAAAGATATGTCAGCGTAGCAAACTGATTTGTTAGCCGAACAAAATATATGTTAGCCTAACAAAACGATTTCTGTTGTCACTTTTTTTTATCACGACACAGAAATTTCTCTCCGTGTGTAGTTCTTGAAAAATTTAAAATCACGTAAAATCCAAACCGCTTTACCGAATACAACCAAATTTGGTAGGTAGGAGTGCTGAATGTTATTTTTCATCTGTAGAAAATTTCAGTTGAATTTGTGAGATTTTACGTGAGTTATAGCAAAACGAACATTTTAAGAAAAATTTAAAATCCCATGAAAACCGAACTTTCTTACAGATTCATTCCAAATTCAATACCAATCCTCTTTTAACATAGCTTTATTCATAAAAAATTATTTTTGCTGAATAGCTAAAAATTTGCGGAAGCTAGAGCGCGTACAGACATTTTTCGAAAATTGCTAAGTTAAATAACATTTAAACATATGTTAGATTTTTTTTTAAATTACCACAAATAAATGTATCTATCTGCTTCATATGTATAATAAATTTCAGCCCGATTGTTAAAACCGTTCTTGACATATGTAAATTTGAATTTTGAATGCCGTTCACACATACATAAAAATTCATTCATATATTTTTTCTGAACCACTTTTCTCGACGTTTACGACCATTTTGAGGGTAATTACATGAAAAACACGAAAAAAAACTCACGAAAACAAAGTTTTTACAATGAGGAAGCAAAAAACTTACAACTTTATTTTCTTTAAGTTGAAATCTGCTCGTCAAGATTTTATTAACTCGAATATCGCTCTTAGCTATAGGTGATTGCTCGATGGGTTTCTCGATGACCGAATTCTTCAATTATACCTGTCGCTCGGGATCTTGACCTACATTCTCACCTTCGAACTACCTTGACGCACTTGAAAGAATTTCAGTTTCAATTTTGTTTAACGAAAACTATTTTCATAAAGGAATTAGATGAGGATGCGAAATACAGTACTGAATACAGTATCGAAATTATTCCAACATCTATTTTTAAAAATCTTGGACGAATTATCAAATAACTGCTATATTTTTCTGACTCTTTCTGTAAAGTTTTCTGCATTAAATAATTCTCGTAATTCTCTATGAATCTTGAAATGGGTTCGCTTATCCCATTTCTAAAAGTATGCTTAAAAATCTTCTTTACACAGTTAAAAAATCCTTCATAAATAAACGCTTATCATCATCAAATCATGACCAATATGATTATCTATATGATTAATTCATAAAGCATTTTTCAAGATAAACAATGAGCCATGTGGCACCGAAACGGGTAACAAAATAACAAAACAAAACTGAACTACCATCGCTGAATCTTGGCACTAAATGCGATGTTGAACAAGCGAAAAAAAAAACTGAAACAGAAACTACCTCAATGAAACGTCCAATTAATAAGTAATTATTTTAATAAATCCATCGCTGAATTCTTTTCTGGACTTGAACAATTGATCCATACAATTTTGTGAAAACTATAAAAAAAGTTATTTCGTTAGTACCAGATGTGATAATATTCTTGAAAAACGACAATTCTTAGCTCTGATAGTATTTCGTATTCTTTTTTTAAATGAGAAATATTTTTGTTATTCATTTATTCATTATATATACTACACTGTCTGCTGTGCATTTAATGTCTACATTTTAATTTCGACGCAATAAAAATGCAAGACATCGTAGCCGACTACGCCGACCGAAAAAAGAACGACTCGAAATGAATAAGATCAAGGTCAACCATAGACCCAACATCAGTTTTGCGGGGTTTAAGTGGAGCGACCTTATTAGCTCATAACGAAGTTTTCACTTTTACTGAATCCTTCCAGGCTATGATGGGATTGATTTATTTTGGTTGCTGCCCTTGAAACTCGGTTTTTAGACACGAATTTGGAACCCGCGTAGAAAAAAAGAATCTAGCCGAGATTCTTAAGAAGATTCTCGCCGAGATTCTCGCTGAGATTCTCAGCGAGATTCTAGAGAATCTCGGCCAGCTTTTTATAGAGATTCTATAGGGGTTCGCCTCAAATAAAAAGAATCTTTATTAGAATCTCGCCGAGATTCTAGAGAATCTCGGTCAGCTTCTTAGCGAGATTCTTTAGTGGATAGCTGGGAATAAAAAGAATCTCTATCAGAATCTCACCGAGATTCTTTTCAATGAAAATGAAAATGAAAAGAATCTATATAAAAAAGATCTTTACGAATATTTTAATATTGCTAACACTAATTTGTTAGTACATCAACGAAGGTTAGACCCCTGGTGTGTAGTCGAACTCAGAAAAGCTTTCCAGTCTTATATATACGCTGGGGCTTCAAGTCACTTGCGAGAAATGCTTCGTTCCTTCGCCATCTAGCGGAGTATTGTCCACCAGTGTTTCGTATGATGTCACTAGGTGGCGAACGCACGAAGCGTTTCTCGCAAGTGGTTTAAAGCCTCAGCGTATATATAAGACTGGAAAGCTTTTCTGAGTTCGACTACACACGAGGGGTTGAACCTTCGTTGATGTACTATCTAATTAGTGTTAGCAGTCCTTCAATATTCGTAAAGATCTTTTTTTATATAGATTCATTTCATTTTCACTGAAAATGAAAAGAATCTCGCTGGCCGAGATTTTCTAGAATTTCGGTGAGATTCTGATAGAGATTCTTTTTATTTCCAGCTACCCACTAAAGAATCTTAGTAAGAAGCTGGCCGAGATTCCCTAGAATCTCGGTGGGAGTTTGATAGAGATTCTTTTTATTTTCAGCTACCCACTAACGAATTTCGCTAAGAAGCTGACCGAGATTCTCTAGAATCTCGGCGAGATTCTCAGACGGATTTTAGAAGAATCTCGGTTCGGCGCACAACCGTGATTCTCGGCCAGATTCTTTTTTTCTTCGCGGGAAGTTCAATTTTGTCCACCTACTTCACATGTTTGCTAAATTTCAGCCCGTTTGTTAAAGCCGTTCTTGAAATACGTAAGTTTGAATTTTTTTCTAAACCACTTTTCTCGTCGTTTTAGACCATTTTGAGGTGTTCTGACATAAAATAACTCGAAAAAAAGAATGTTCGCACGAAACTAAAGCTTCCTCTACGAGGAAGCAAAATGCATATTGAATTTATAATTGGTCATTATTTTCACAAACACCCACATAGAAAAATATATATGTAACATATATGTTAAATATATGGCGCCAAAAAGTTCTATATGCTGCATATATTCTGCATATATGTGTGCAAAAATATATGCAAAATATATGAGATATATATATGGACAATATGTAAAATATATTTCATATACGTTTAGCGCCAAAAAGTTCTATATGTCGAATATATCGTGCATATATTTCTATTTCCATGTGGGCAGATACATTAGTTTTGAAACGCATTCCTATGAATCGCCTTAATAATATACAAGTATTGTAATTTTTTAAATTTCCGATATTCGTGGTAAATTTACTACATAATTGATATTACTTTCTATTTCATATACCGAGTTTGTAAATCAAACATATCATGGGATATAAAAATTGGTTCCATTTTTTTGCAGTGTGGAGCCATCGGAACGGTTCAAGTAAAAGTAAACGAAATTCCATCGGCAAATTTATTTCGATTATACGAAGACAACAAGTTCTGGGCCACTGATGCCTCTACGACTCTCGAGAGATTCTGATTCACCGATGCAAAGCAAAGAGAAAAGAAGAAGGAGAAAGAGTTGAAGAGTATTGCTTCTTATTTTCGTGCGGAGCCGCATTGAACGGCACGAGCTCCACAACCGGAGGCGTCTGCTGTTGAATATTATACTGTAGGCGCTCCACGGCCTCCTTTAGGCTTAGCTCTCGAGGAAAGTAGGATACGAGGACTAACTCCAGAATCTCTTCCACGTTTCCTGACTGAGAGATCACGAGATTCATTTGACATCGTCAGAACACATAAACGGCAGGTTTTTTCTAATTCACGTTAAATGGTACATTAAAATGCCGTTGTGTAACCAGTTATTAATCCACGCCTTTGATTCTCACCACTAAACACCGAAATTTTTAAGGAAGACATAAAAACGAAGAATTTATTTAAAAGTCACCTAACTGCACTTGACTTTGAAACTTTTGACCTGCTTACACACGATACGTCTACAGGTAGTTATTATATTATGGTTTCGTGACCTTTCTCTTGGGTGAATTTTAAACGGCGGATTGGGGGGGGGGGGGAAGAGAGAGTGAGAATATAGCGATTGAATTCTTGCTGATCGTGAACGAGATTTTGCAATGTTGTGGGGATGCATTTGGTTGAACGTGCTGAGCGAGAAAAACGAATAGGCAAGGATTAGAAAGCGGAAGATGATGTATGCTCAGCGGTTCGTCCGTCACGAGCGTATGGGAGATTTCATTATGAATTCGAAAAAAAGGTGTTGCGTTGATTATTCTTCAATAGTCAAGAATGCATAATATTTTGTTTTAATCGTATCCCATTTCGTTCACTTCTTATCTCTAGAGAGTCCGCCATGCGGAAAAATGCTTGGTTAAATATACGCTAGCCGATTAATTGATTAGAACAACCAAGTTCCCATGTAGAAATCAATCTGGGCGTCCCAGTTTGAAACTCGATCCTGGTCGGGATTGGCTCGGGTTTCCACAAATGGGTTATCCAACTTGGAAACTGAATAGATCTCAAATAGATTTCCGGTTACGCACTCGATGATAGTTTATCATCGATTAGGATTTGCTAGGGTTACCCTAAGAGAGCCGTGCTATTTAGAATCGAGATGGATTCCAGATCGGGAACCAATTTTGAACGACGAGCTGTATTATCGTGCATCGGGATTTGTTAGGGTTACCCTAAGAGGGGTTCTACTTGGATTCTGAATAGAATCCAGATCGTCTTCCCGTTACTCAACGATTTGTGCGGAACTAATTTTACTTCACCCTTTATGTAGAAAAATGTTGTAGAATACACGTACGAAAAACTTTTCCTTAACTCGCGTGATTGTAACAACGTGTGCGGTTCATGTGTCCCCAGACGCGTTCTCATCGCTGCCCATGCAGACATTTCGACAGGGATCCAGCTGGAATCAGCTTAGTATTCCCATCTTTCGACAAGGATTCAGGTGAATCCAGCCTCGTATACCCATCTAACGGCTGGAATGCAGTCAGCCATCGGATCGGATCCCAGTTCGAGATCCCGATCGGAATCCAGTTTCTGCGCGTTACATCCCATGTCTGGAATCCGATCCGATGACTGACTGGAATCCGACCGGAAGATGGGAATACCAGGCAGGATCCAACTAGAACCCTGCCGAAATTTCTCCATGGGTTACCGATTAGTACAAACTCATTGTAATACAACCAATATCTTGGGTGTCAAACCAACAACCTCGTTACACGGAAAGAAAATAGTAGTTGTAAAAACAGATTTATCGGTCCCGACAACAATCGAAATAGTTAGCATTTGATCATGTATTGTATTGTAATTATCAGACTGAGAGAAATTAAGATGGTACTGGTAACTAATCAGTGATAATTATATTTTATTAGTCCAGGTGACTATTTTTGTAGTTACATTAACTACGTTATTATTAATGTGACTATTTTCGTAGTTACATTAACTACGTTACTATTAATGTAACTACGAAAATAGTCACCTGTACTAATAAAATATAATTATCACTGAATAGTTATCAGAACCATCTCAATTTCTCTTAGTGCAGGCTCGCGTGCCTCAGTGGCAAATACTACAGGCTAAAGTAGTCTGTGAAATTGTATCTCTTGCTAAAAATGAATTATAATGTTATAATAATATGAAATAAATGTTGTACTGAATTAATTGAATAAACGATATCGTTTCTTGGGCGCGATAATTCGAAATATTAGTTTCAGCCATTAATCGAACAGCGAAACTCCAGATTCTCGTTCATCCAGGACGTAACAGTAATTATTACGTTCGAAATGTAGAGATGTCGTGAGCCTTCTACGCTTGATAGTCAGGGGCCATTCACTTCCCATTTAGATGCACACAACATTTCAATGAATGTCTGATTTCAAGCGATTTCCTGAGTGTTTTCAGTGATTTCAAACACGTAGTAATTTCCCAGAATTCATATATTTTCGGGTCATTTCACAAGATTTCAAATTGTGGTAATCAGTGAGAAATCGCTTCTATTTTTCGGAAAATTCAAGAGAAAATTACTGTTGGAATATGGGAGCCGAAATAATATTTGATTCGAGAGATAATTATTTATTTAATTATCACGATGAAATACAATGTGATGGGTAGTATATAAAGAGATAATTTTGATAGACACGATGGCAAGCTTAGCGTGGTTGCACATAGACAGAGAGAGAGAGAGCGATATATATTATCGATATATTTTTCGATACTCTCGAACGGGTCACTAAAATAGTCGATAATAGAGCGTAGCATTGCGCGCCAGATTTGACTGTCTTCAACAATTACTTTTGCAAGGAGATACTCAATATGGCGTCTTAAAAAACACTTGAAGCTTATAAAAGTTTTTTTATTTTCTTAAAGATAACATCATTCATAGCTAAACCATTTGTCGTTATGTCCGGTGGAGAAATAGTAATATGGTATTGATTAATAAATGGAAAAACGGTCACTGATGAATGACGGCTCTTTGATTTCATGAATTCATATGATTTCAATGTGATTTGAAGGAAAACCTAAATCATTGATTTCGATGATTTCGGTTTTCAAAATCATAAGAAATCGGGCGATTTCTTATGATTTTGTTTTTGATTTCATACGAGGTGCTTCAGTGATTTCGCGAGTGAACGGACGTCGCACGAAATGGTCCGCTTCTTGAAGATATAATGCAACATGAAGATATTGAACTAGAGTTTTGTACACACATAGAATAACATTGTAAGCAATAAAAAGTAAAAAAAAAGAAAAGTAAAAGTTTTCGAATATCAATAACAGTTATTTTTTAAATAATTCATGTCATGATATCACAAATTATTGTGAAAAAAAAGTTTCGAAAGCTGAATCGGAAGGTTTTTTCCTCATTCTTTTGAACCGCAGTAAAGAACAAGTTTCTATATGAGGAAGACGAAATTTATCCGCATACCTTTTTAAAGGGGTTACCGTGTAGGAGGCTCAAAAAAATGAGGTAGAAATTTGCAAATTTCTATTTTGCATTTTCGAAGAAATTCGATGGTCGGTTTATCAACATTGATGTGGAATTGATATTAAAAGCTGCGTTTTGTTCCATATAGCCAAATAGTGGTTTTTGATTATGAGAAATACCAATTGATTGATCCTAGTATTAGAAGTGTCGATATGACTGTAAAACCGTTAAATTAACTGCATATTTTTATACACGACAAAATACCTCCATCTATTATTAATGCAAATATAAAATTATCACTTCATGAAATAAATTTAAAAAATCGTTTCTAATTAATTGATCGTTACGTCGAAGCACATTGTTATTCATGTACCCGCGATTTATATTGCCTTAACATAACAGCACTTTTAACGAAAATATTAATCATCGAATTTTGGTAATTTTTTAAAATCTTTTTTTCAATAAACGATACTTCGGTCTTATGTGATCGTAAAAAAATGTACGAAAGGGTTTATTTTCGTCTTTAGTTCGCCTTGGAAAAAAAGAAAATGAAAAAAAAAAACAAAGTTTTTAAGAAAAATTTTGAGAAAAATATGAAAATTTTGAAAGGTCCAGTATATTTGTTATTATTCTATTTATTTATTTCATTACTATTATTATTATTGTTATTATTATTTATTTAAAAGCCTTTGAAAAATTACGAATTTTTCGAGCTATGGCTATACATAAAGGCTACGAGATGTGAATTATTCAAATATTGGAACCTGATAAACAAAAAAAAAAAATACCTTAATTCCACCGTATATTTTTCCGCGTTTTTACGGTTAATTCTGCTGCTTTTTGTTTGATATAGCCAAATAATTTTGCGTAATTAGGAAAAACACAAATTGATTGATCCTAGCATAGAAGTGTTGATATAACTGTAAAACTGTTAAATTAACTGCATATTTGTATCCATAAAAAAATTACCTCCATTTATTATTAATGCAAATACAAAATTCTCACATCATGAAATAAATTCCAAAAAAACATTTCATTGATCCCTTGGGTAGAAACATAATACTACGCGTAATCCTACAGTAAATTGAAAACCAAGCCATCAACTTGCAGTAACACAGATCATATATAGCATTGACGAATGAGCATCAAGCCCACGCAAGACTTCGTTGCATTCGAGTTCAAAACCCGTTTGGGCGTTCTGAAGCATTGGCAATCGAAACGCACTTTGATTTAGCCAAGAGCGATCGAGCAAGTGTCCGATATCTTGCGAGAGCAAGAAATCGGCCACGAAGTGTTGGCCATGGATTGTGCGAGATTTTCCAGGGAATCGGGGCGACTCTCCGATGGTTTAAGGATGTATGATTGGTACAGTCCCGCCAAACGTGAGTTTCAGAGAAAATTTCAAACATTTCCCGATGGGATAAAAATCGGAAAAAAAATCAAGGATCTAAAAGGTGCTGTAAAGATCGATTTTGTATAATAATCATTTCAAAATTTTATTAACAAATTGATAAATAAAAAAGTTGTTCAACTTATCCGACAACCTAACGCTTTTTTTTCGAATAAAAATGATTCGTCAATTTTTCCGAATACATATGAATTTTTTCAGTACTTCTTCCTTATTTTTAACCTTTTTTTTTCAATTTAAAGGAATTATGAATTTAGAAAATGCGTTTCTTAGGTTCCTTAGGATCCGTAAGTTCCGTAGGTTCCTTAGGTTCCTTAGGTTCTTCGTAGGTTCCGTAGATTCCTTAGGTTCCTTAGGTTTTTCTTAGGTTCCTAAGTCGGTAGGGAAACTTAAGGAACCTACGGAACCTAAGGAACTTAAGGAACCTAAGGAACCTAAGGAACCTAAGGAACCTAAGGAACCTAAAGAATCTAAAGAATCTAAAGAACCTAAGAAACCTAAAGAACCTAACGGAACCTAAGGAACCTAAGGAACCTAAGGAACCTAAGGAACCTAAGGAACCTAAGGAACCTAAAGAATCTAAAGAACCTAAGAAACCTAAGAAACCTAAAGGAACCTAAGGAACCTAAGGAATCTAAGGATCCTAAGGAACCTAAGAAACCTAAGGAATCTAAGGAATCTAAGGAATCTAAGGAACCTAAGGTATCTAAGAAACGGAAGAAACCGAAGAAACCTATGGGGAACCTAAGGAACACAAGGAACTTAAGGAACCTAAGGAACCTAAGGAACCTAAAGAACCTAAAGAACCTACGGAACCTCAGCAACCTAAGGAACCTAAGGAACCTAAGGAATCTAAGAAACCGAAGAAACCGAAGAAACCTAAGGAACCTAAGGAAGTTAAGGAACCTAAGGGGAACACAGAAAAAGTTCGTATGTATTTGGAAAAATTGACAAAACATTTCCATTCGAAAAAAAACGTTAGGTTTTCTGGTGATTTGTTAAAAAAATTTATTGTTCAATTTGTCAATAACATTTTGGAATTATTGTTATGCAAAATCGATCTTTTTAACATCTTTTACATGCTCGATTTTTTTCCGATTTTTATCCCATAGGGAAGTGTTTGAAATTTTATGTGAAACTCACGGTTGACGGGACTGTACCTATCATACATCCTTAATTGGTCCCCGGAGTGCTCGGTATGCATATCTTTGAGTGCCCTCGGACTTCCAGAAAATGAGGAATTCTCATTGAGAAAGGCACAGTTTGAGAACGGTCCAACTTGGTTGACCTTGTGCCAAATAAAATAATGAGGAGGATAAGACCTCGAGATTTCGGAGCCTTGTGTAACCGCCACTACTCTTTACTTTTTTTATTTTTTTTTTCGCGTACACTTCTCTTTTCTTGACAACGAATAAGTCAATATTGAACGAGTGAGTTATCTACAAAGTTATTCATTCTACGTACCATCAACTCTCGAGAAAATAAAACCGGAAACGGAAATAGGTGCGAGCTCTTGCAGACATTTTCACGTCTTCCAAGTAGTCCATTCATATTTTACTCAACTACGTTTTCTTTGAACAGTTTATTAAATTCTATTTTATTTACCATGAACGTGAAAATAAATCTGTTGGTATATTATTTATGCACGTAAAATAAATGATTTTTTTTTAAAACAATTTACGAGAGGAAATGTAAGAATAGACGTAATATTTACTTAGTTAATATGCTTTTATCTTGTAGGCGTATCAAGTACACAGTAAAATAGTACATTTCGACACTAGGGAATAAAAAGTTTTTCTCTCGAGTGCTGAATGAAATTTTTTAGTACAATGTCGGGAAACTGCATTTTATGCAAACGAAAGCATGCAAAAAGTGTACTTTTCTCAACGGAGAACTAAAAAGTCCATTTTTTTTAGTTAGTAAAACCAGAAATTGATCAATATTTCGCGGTATATTAGTGTTAAAAATCCGTTTATGTTTGTGGCCAATATCTTTTTGTTAATGGTTCAAAACATTTTTATTTAATTATTATTGTAAAAGTGCACTTTTCCGAACGGAGGTCTGGAAACTGAATTAATTTTTTTTTAAATATGTGAAACCAGAAATTGATCAAAATTTTTCGGTAAATTAATACAAATCCGTTGATGCTTGTGGCCAATATTTTATTATTAAAAGTTCAAAACATTTTCATTCAATTCTTACTGCAAAGTACACTTTTCCGAACCGAGGTCTGAAAAATAAATTAATTTTTTTTTTTCAATTTGTAAAACTAGAATATGACCAACATTTTTCGGTAATTTAGTTTACAAAATCCGGCAATGCTCGTGGTCATTGGCTTTTTGTTAAAACTTCAGAATATTTTCATTTAATTATTACTGTAAAAGTGTACTTTTCGGAACGGAGTACTGAAAACTAAATAATTTCTTTTTAAATCAGTAAAACTATACATTAACTAAAAAAATCGGTTAATTAGTTTTTAAAATCCATAGATACTTATGATCAATATATTTTTATTAAAAGTTCAACCAATGTTCATTTAATTATTACTGTATAGTGTGAATATATTGAAGAATGTGATAAGTTCATCGAACTGATTCTGTCGACAAACAAACATACACGTGGAAACTCATATTTCTCGTATAAATTCATAACACGCATAACTCATCACATAAACGCTCGTAACTACTGCCCGAGAATCGCAGCTGATTCTAATAGATCTGCTCGCCCACTATATCCGAAAGGTCGAAAAGACCGCCTAGCACTATCGATAGCGATTTTGCTGCGAAAATAATTATGGTATTTACAGGAAAGTTGTACTTGATCATGAGTTTCAGATGAAACATAAGTGCACGTATTTCTCCAGGCTTTTATTTTCGATTGACCAATAGCTCCACCATTTGATACGAAGGGTACTTGCATATTACGCTCGAACGTAGGTTATGGCGTGTTCAATGGAACATAGATAAAGTCTGAGTTACGTGTGTATTTGATACAACCACAGGAGTCGAAAGATTGGACGTGATCTTGATTGCGATCGATCATTAAATTCCACCGCTCGTGATCGTAGTAAAGTCACTGAGAAAGTTTGCAATGCCATGTGTCTTTACACCCAGAAAAACGAACTTGTTAACGGGACTAGAATCTACGCATCAGAAATATAATTTCTTATTTGGATGACGACCTACTAGACTTCTATTCACCACAAAAATTTTTTTTTTATTTGTAATTAATATACTTATTGAATAGTAAATATATTAAAAAGGCTGCAAAGTGGAACTTTGCAAATTGCTTCCTCATTATTGTTGGATTTTTACAAATCTACCTCTATGAGGAAGCGTGTTAATCTATTTTGGCTTCCTCATAGAGGAAGCTTTGTAAAAATCCAACAATAATGAGGAAGCAATTTGCAAAGTTCTACTTTGCAGTCTTGTTTCTATTGGCGAGAAGTGTTTGCAATTCCCTCCCATTTTTCGAAAACTTATTTGAACTCAGCTTAATGCGCAAGGACTACCTTAATCGAAATAAGGAAAACGGAGTTCATCCTCCTGTTTTGTGTAAATTTTCATCTCGATTCGTCACGCTGTTCAAGAGTTATGATCAATTCTATTTTGGGACAAGCGGTCATTAAAAATTAAAAGAATAAAAATTATATATGAAGCAATGTGTAAAGTTCTACTTTGCATTCTTATTTCCATTGAGTACAAACTTTTGTCTCGCATTATCAACTTTTGCTGATGCTAGAGCGAAAATCGTTTGTTTTGTAAATTTCAAAATGTCGTAAAATCTGAACCACTTTACCGATCATCGTCAAATTTGGTACGTGGCATAGCTGCATGTTCCTTTTCGTCTGTAAAATATTTCAGTTAAATTGGTGAAATTCAACGTGATTTACAAAAAAAAAAAGATTTTTTTCGAAAAATTCAAACATCTATAAAATCTGAACCGCTTTACCGATTTCGCCGAAATGCAATGTCAAACAACATTGAACGTATATTTATTTATAAACAACTATTTAGCAAAATCGTCTAATTTTTATGAAAGTTTGAGCGACTACGCCCTTTTTTCAAAAAATTAAAAGTACCATAAAATCAAAATGGCTGATTTTTTTTTTCAAAAATCTCAACATTCAAAGCGGGGCAACTACTTCACTTGCGTGCCAAATTTGAGCCATATCACTCAAACGGTTACTGAGTAATAGGGCTGTTCAAAAAAACATAATTTATTTATAATCGGTTGCTCCTGAAATGCTGTATTGATTATCACAAAAAAAATGTTTTCGCGAAAGCTGGGAGTTGTGCGATGATATTAAGTACTGCCGCATCAAGGCCAAAATTCATTAAAAACGGCGAGGTTTAGAATTTTTTTTTTACTTGGTGAAGCGCTCGTGTAGATTGTTGTTGCTTTCGATAAACTATGAAATTGTGTAAAGGCGGAACCATGTTCGATAATGTTTAGTACTGCCGCATCGTCATTGAAGTTAACAAAATAAAAAATGAAATCCTTTAAAACATTGAAATATTCATCTGCTCATCGACTATTTCGCGCGTTTTCAAATGACAAAATGGCACATGAAACGGGAGTCCTGTATGATCAAATTTAGTACTGCCGCATTGATATCGCAGTTTTCCAAAATTCGAAAATCGCTTGTCATCATCATGATTATGATCATACATGACTCCCGTTTCAAGAGCCATTTTTTCATTTAAAATCGCACAAAATAGTCGATGAGCAGATGAATATTTCAATGTTTTAAAGGATTTCATTTTTTGATTTTGGTTACTTCAATGTCGATGCGGCAGTACTAAACATTATCGAACATGTTTCTGTCTTTACACAATTTCATAGTCTATCGAAAGCAACCACAATCTCCATGAGTGCTTCACCTCGTAAAAAAAAAAATTTATAAAAATCGCCGCGAAAACGTTTTTATTGTGATAATCAATACAACATTTCAGGAGCAACCGATTGTAAGAAAATTATGTTTTTTTGAACAGCCCTACTGAGTAATAGTTCATCGAATTTTCGGAGCCCAGGACACACACACACATACATATTGACATTTTTTCTAAACCACTTTTCTCGACGTTTTGGACAATTCTGAGCACACTGGCATGAAAATCTCGAAAACAAAAATTTCATGAATACAAAGCTTCCTCTATGAGGAAGTACAATCTAAGAAATATTTATTTGGGTCGGCAGTGATATAAATATTGATTAAAAAAAAATGTTATATTCCGCGTTGGCGCGCAAACCAGTGAGCGGCTTATTGGTCACCCATCCAAGTTATGACCGCAAATAATGCTGCTTAACTCTGGAGACCGTCGAAGCCACATAGCGACCTCACGTCCACTGCTGCCGATTTAAAGAATATATAATTCTTATATAAATATACGTCAAGAATTAAATTAAATCGATAAATGTTGCATGTTGATAATAATAAACTCCAATGATGAAAGGAAATAAATATATATTGGATTATAAGATAGTTCTAATTGATTTTATTTAAAAATCTCTAATACATATATTTGATCGTTTTAACTAGATCTTTTTTCCGGATTAAGAAAGTATTTAGTAACAAGAAATAAAATATTTTTTTAGTGTTCGCTGCACAGTGAAAGTTGATTCAAATAAATAAATATGTTGGAAATAAAAAAAACTGAAAAATTGAATGAAATACATATTTGTTGGAGGAAAAGTAAATTTTCGTTGAGCGAAATAATTAAATGTTGAATAGATCATTTTAGCTAATATTATCATATCTTTTTTCTGGGTGTAACGCAATCCTGCATTTTAAATTGATATTAGTATGAAATTTATCGTCTTTTTTAACTGTCTCCTAGGTTTAATGTTGTACTAGTAATTGAACAGCACCAGTGAATGAACAACAGCTTTTTGTGAGTTCATGAGTCATTCTGACGACTTGGTTTAACATTAGAATCAGAATTAGAATTTCGAATTATTAAACAATTTACGGTATCGTATTAACTTCGACAAAACATAAGATATCAAAACCAAATATAATAAAAATCGAAAAAAAATCAAGCATATAAAAGGTGCTGAAAATATCGATTTTACATAATAATAATTCCATAATGTTATTAACAAATTGATGAATACAAAAATTAAAGAACAAATCACCCGACAACCTAACGTTTTTTTCGAATAAAAATGATTTGTCATTTTTTCCGAATACATATGAATTTTTTCCGAATTTTTCCTTTATTATGCGATTATTTTGTTTTTGAGTTTTTAGCTTTTAGTATTTATTTTTATATACGCTTTGATGAAAACACGATATATTTTTTAGCTGCAACACATAATTCGTTATCCGTTCGAATTTTCGCAGCAGTCTGGAAATATTAGATTTTATATAAATCTAATGATAAACAAACCATTCTGCTTAACTGTTCATTTACTGGTGAATCTAGCCTATATATTTTTTATAATAACATTTTTGCGTTAACTTTACTACCAAAACGTACAATACCTTTTATAACCGTGAGTGTCGTAAGAAACGATTGAAAATAGCTAAGAAATGAATAGTGAGTAATTAAATGACAAATTACATGAAGCAGGAAAAACATCCATTGACTAAACTACAGACAAATGTGGAAAAACTTTTCGTACGATTGAATTGAATAAACGTTTGATTGATTGAACACGTATGATTTAGCCAGATAAAAATATAAAAAATTAAAAACAATTAACTCATTTCCGACTCCAGTGAAGTCAATTTCAACTAATGGTTATTTGCGCAAACAAAAAGAAACAATAGATACTTTATTTAACAGATCCAAGTGCTAACACAAAAATTAGATGCAGATAATAGCAGATAATAATTATTATAAATTAAAAAAATTAACTAAAAATATTCGTTCGTATCAATTAGATGTGACTAACTGAAACAATAGGTTGTTATGATAACGCAATATAAATAGCATGTTTATGAATGACGATATGCTTCAACGTCAAGATTAATTTATTAGCACTGGAACATATAGTTCACCGCATATGATCAACTTCTCACTCGACCTTACATTTTATACATCTGGATGTGTTACACTGTAAAAAAAATCTACTTGACATTTAATGCACAAGTACAGAACGTTTTTATGCAAAAATTCGTATACTACATGTAATATACAAGTGCGATATAAAATTAATGTATGGTATAGCAATTTCTATGATTTACTTTAATTTTATAGTAAAAGTACATTAATTTAATATTGTAATTATACATTGAATTTAATTGACGAGTTTCTGCATAAAAACTTTCGATCTTTTCTAATCGTGTACAATCGGTCTCCACAAGAATAAATATCTCGTTAAAACGTCTAGTAAATTAATGTCTCTTAAAAGCGAACAAAAAACCGTCATTTCATTTAATTTTTTTTTGTTTAACAGATTTTAATATTTGCAAATTTCGTATGTTTCAAACATTGAGTTTAATTTTAATTAGTAATTTTTTTAAGAATTTTTGGTAAGAAATGTTAATAAAAATAATAATAAATATGCCGAACCTTTCGAAGTCCTGATTTTTTTAAATTAGTTTTTTTTCAAATTCAACGAAAGACAAAAACAAACCCTCTCGTACTTTTTTTTTACGATCACACAATCTCAGAGTATCATTTACTTAAAAAAGGAAGATTAAAAAAAATGGTCAAAAATCGTCGATGGATATTTTCAAAACTGTTAAAAGTGTTATGTTGGAGCAATATAAATCAAATGTATATGAATGACAAAGTGATTTGGCGTCAGGATTAATTAATTAGCACTGGAACGTATAGCGCATGTCCGCATGGAATGAACTTGTCACTTACATTTTATACATCTTGACGCGTTAAAATCGGTCACCACAAGAGTAAATCTCTCGTCGAAACGTCTGTCGAGTAAATAAACGTCTCTCAATCTTGCTTCCTCATAGAGAAAGCTTTGGTTTCGCAAAAATGGTTTAAAGTGTCGTATAACAATAATAAAATAATAATGAACATATTAATTATTATTCGTATTGCCAAAATATTAAATTTATTCCCTGAAATTCACGTTTAAAATGTAACCGAATCGAATAGTTGATATTAAGGATTTTAAAAGCGAGAAAAATCGTGATTACATTTAATACGTTTTTTATTTAACAGATTTTAATATTTGACAATTTCATATCTCTTAAATCTTTTGAAATCCTGAGATTTTTTTCAAAATTCTTATTAAAAAATTTGATTTTCTTTTCATACTTTTTTTAAAAATAGTTGAACGAAAAATAACAAAGAATCCGTAATTTTACAAAGCATTTAAAGTAAAAAAAATGCAAAAACAATAATAAATATCCCAAATCTTTTAGAATCACGATATTTTTATCAACATTTTTATAAAAAAATTAGTTTTACTTTGCATGCTATATTTTAAATAGGTGAACGAAAGACGAGAAGAAACTCTATCGTAAATTTTTAACGAATAGAATAAAATTTTTGAAAAATTACCAAAATTCGATGATGAATATTTTCGTTAAAATTATTATATTAATGCGATTAAAAATCGCATGTATATGAACGACGATGTACTTTAACGTCAAGATTAATTAATTATCACTGTAACGTGCGGTAAATCACATAGAATCAACTCGTCACTCGACCTTACATTTAATAAATCTTGACGCGCGTTGTTACAATAATTCACCACAAGAGTGAAAAATCTCTCGTTGAAAACTCAATCCAGTAAACTCATGTCTCACAAAACCAGCTTTCCGATACTCCAATTTCCCCACGGGAGTTTCGTCTCATCCCATACAGAATGTAGAATAAAAAAAAACAGTGAATGACTAAAAAGAAAAGAACACTTAAACCTGTCGTTCAATAAAAAAGTCGTCACTGCACTTCACTCATTCGTCGTCGTTGCTTGTCACGCTGTATTTCTTTTTTTTTTTTTTCTTTCTATAACTGCTAAACACACGATTGAGACCGTGCGTCAAACGACGGGATCTTCCACATTTACTTCTATTGATATTGCACTGAATACCGAACGCTCGAGTTTTCTCTTTACCGCTTAATTAACCCACATAACCGCACTAATCTAACCTTGATGACATATAATCATGTGGAATCACAAAAACGTGGCTTAAGGAGCTTTTGTAGAATTAAAATGAAAATTACCTCACTGTTGATCGAGTTTTAGGGTGTTAATCAAATCGTGCGTGATAACGACGAGTCTCGTTTGTGGATGACACGATGACGACGACGAAGACGAAGACGAAGACTCTCCTCTCCGTAGCCGCGAATCCTGTTACGAGCACACGCGGCTTGGTCGGTCTCCTTCTCGTCACCTTTCTCTCAAAGTTCCACTTTGAAAGACTTCATCGTTTGTATCGTAGTGGTTCCGATGGTCACCGTTGGTTCCACAGCGTTTCCCAGTGTCTTCTCCTACTCCTTCGTCGACCACCACCAACAAAATCAACGTACCACCTTCTTTTTATCTTTCTCTTTTTATTTCTCTCTTAATTAATGCACGAATATATATATATATGTATGTACCCGTGGATCACAAAACGAGACGCGGTCCAAACGCCAAACTGGTTCGAGACGCGAGGCCGTCGACTCTGCGAAGGGTTTGCGAAGTTTCGCTCAAAACACGAAGGGTTCTTCGAGGGTTAAGCTCTTTGAATTTTAATATTTATTTATTGCACGGTAATTGAGATTTTTCGAAATTATTATAATCGTTTTGCTAAACTGCTTGAATTTTAATACTTTATTTATTTATTGCACGGTAATTGAGATTTTTTAAATTATTATAATCGTTTCGCTAAACTGTTTCAATTTTAATACTTTATTTATTTATTGCACGGTAATTGAGATTTTTTAAATTATTAAAATCGGTTTGCTAAACTCTGTATTTTTATATATTTTTTTATTTATTGCACGGTAATTGAGATTTTTTAAATTATTATAATCGTTTTGCTAAACTCTATGTATTTTTATATATATTTTTTATTAATTGCGCGTTAGTTGAGATTTTTAAAATGATTAAAATTGTATTGCTAAACTCTTTGAATTTTAATACTTATTAATTTATTGCACGATAATTGAGTTTTTTAAAATGATTAAAATCATTTTACAAACTTTTTCGAATTTGAATATATTTTTTAACTAATTGCACGGTAATTGAGTTTTTTTGAATGATTAAAATCGTTTTGCATTGGTTAGTAAACAAAAAAATTATGCTCTTGTTATTTAAAAAAGAATTAATTTTGTTTATGTTTATTGTCACTTCACGTTCGTAGATGAATGTCCGTACAATGTGCTAGATTCGTGTAGATTTAACGAAAGCACAATCTTATGGACTCTCATATATAACAATGTAAGTCCGGGGGTCCACTGAGCGATGCTGCTGAGGGAATAGTTGGAGAAGCTGAGAACTCGTGGCTTTAAGTATTGGCTTTCCACAAGTGGGGCCCGTCTGTATGCTCGTCTGTAGTGGGCCCCTCCGCATTCAGGACAGGAGGTGGGAGCTCTCATTCTCGTCTACATGCGCAGGACCAGAAGCTCGGTCTTCTCTCTTTCTGCGCATTGTACACACCTTAAACCTACAGTTCGGACTTTAGGTGTCAAGGTCCCCGTTGTAAACATTGCTTTAAAATGAAAAAAAAAAAAAAAAGAAATACGCCACTAGGAATTCCCCCCTTTAACGTGATTTCATCTAAAACGATCATGGACACGTGTTGATGGTTAATTACGTATAATAATTGCACAATCGATTGTCAAGGATGGGACCCAAGTGTGAGGTTCGTCTTTGCGAACAAAGTACAAAAGTTGGCAACGATGTCAAGTGATATTTTGCAATTTGCAGATCATGATCAAATATCAGACTGATTTGACAATTTTTTCTATCTTGACGGAGACTGTGTCAACATCAAATACTTTATGGGTGGGGGGTGAAAATAGCGAATTATCAAAATTGCGAATGGCTAAAATAGCGAATTTTATATAGTAATTGCCATTTTAGATTCAGACGTTCATTATTTTGAATTCGATATTTTGATAATTTGTTATTTTTATTTAAACAAGGATGCAAAGTAGAACCTTGCACATTGCTTCCTACTTATTTTTCGCTTTTTACAAAGCTACCTCTATGAGGAAGTATGTTATTGACTTTTGGCTTCCTCATAGAGGAAGTTTTGTATAAAGCGAAAAATAATGAGGGAATATTGTGCAAGGTTCTACTTTGCATCCTTGTTTTAATTAGATAAATAAACATGTTGTGAATTCGCTTTTTCGATTTCGTTATTCCGTTATTTCGTTATTATTAGAGCGTTTCCGAAAATAAATGTGATAACGTATATTTTAAAAAATAATTCAACATTCCATAAAATCAAAAATTTCATACCGTTCGTCACTAAATTATACATATATAATGGCTGAATATTGTTTCATTTATATACAAAATTTGAGCTCGCTATCTCAAGTTTTGCAAAAGTTACAATATAGCGATAATGTCAATTTTTTCAAAAATTCAAAATTCCATAAAATCTGAACTACTTTACCGATTCGAGCCAAATTCAATACCAAACAACATTGAGTGCACCTGCACTTATAACCAACTATTTAACAAAATAGACTAAATTTTACGAAAGTTAGAGCGCGCATCTCCTTTTTTAAAAAAATTCAAAACGGCATAAAATCGGAATTTTCGCACACATTTTGTCAAAAATTGCTACAGTTGAAGAGGGTCTGGTGCTACACTTGTGTGCCAAATTTGAGCTCGATATACAAAACGATTCTTGAGTTATTGGCGTTCGAATTTTCGGAGTTGTATACATACACACACAGACATACATACGGACATTTTTTCTAGATCACTTTTCTGGACGTTTTGGACAGTTCTAAGTGTCCTGACATGAAAATCGCGAAAAAAATTTTTTTCATGAAAACAAAGCTTTCTCTATGAGGAAGCAAAATCGTTTTTTTTTTAAATTTCAAAATGTCTTAAAATCTGAACCACTTTACCGATCATCGTCAAATTTTGTACGTGGCATAGCTGCATGTTCCTTTACGTCTGTAAAACATTTCAGTCAAATTGGTAAAATCCAACGTGATTTATAAAAAAAAATGATTTTTTTCGAAAAATTCAAACATCCATAAAATCTGAACCGCTTTAAGGTAAACGTACCAATGGTGGGACAGGTCCCAATTGAGGGACACTAAAGGGATATTTGTAGATACTAAGAGTTTAATGGATAAAATATTTAAAAATAACTCTTCCAATTGTATCTGTTATATATAATTAACATACGTGAAAAGATTTCATGTTTTTCATCGTAAATTGAAAATGTAAATAATAAGTATATTAGCGGATCTATGGTGTTCGAGCTTTTTCAGCAAATCCCTAAACCAATTAGCTAAGGAGAGCCGAATAATCATTAATATGATACCCCGGAGATTACAGTTCGTTCGAGACTTTCCATAGGTATTTCAAATTCAGAAATTCTTAACGTTTAAGATTACACTGTCAAATGTTACGTACAATATCTTAAAACTCGTAATTTTTGTGTCCCGTTATTGGAGCTGACCGAATATACGTTGGCACCACTGTCCAACGTATGGTCCGCGACTGGGGCAAGTAGTAAGCAATCTCGCTGCGACCCAGAGCCGGGACACAATCGCACGATTGACATTTTGACGCGGATGTTGGGTTATGCGGTAGCAAAAACTTCATTGATAATTTACTAAAATATATATATGTATTTTATAAACATATATGTTTTATTTATTGCATCATAGGTGTGTATATGTGTACCGCACATTTTTTGGCATTTCTTTTCAAGCAGATGCATTAAAATTTGTAGATGTCCACCGATACGCACATTTGGTGTCCCGGCAGCGGGACATGCACAAAAATACCCGTCCCGGCACTGGTACATCTGCACTTTTTAGCGTTTTAATCAATAACTATTTATCAAACAATCAGAAATATTTTTATTGTATAGTTTTTGGAAACTAGAAACTCTAATCTTGCAATTCGTTACCACCATTTGCAAAATAATTAATATATGCATGCGGAAATTGGCATACAAAACAGACACAGCCTTAAACGTCCGGCCATTGGTACGTTTACCTTACCGATTTCGCCCAAATGCAATGCCAAACAACATTGAACGTATTTTTTTATAAACAACTATTTAGCAAAATCGTCCTATTTTCACGAAAGTTGGAGCGAACACGCCCTTTTCTCAAAAAATTTAAAGTACCATAAAATCAAAGTGGCTGATTTTTTTGTTTTCAAAAATCTCAACATTCAAAGCGGGGCAACTACTCCACTTGCGTGTCAAATTTAAGCCACATCGCTCGAACGGTTACTGAGTAATAGTTCATCCAATTTTCGGAGCCCAGAACACACACACACACATACATACATACATAAGGACATTTTTTCTAAACCACTTTTCTCGACGTTTTGGACAATTCTAAGCATACTGGAATGGAAATCTCGAAAAAAAAATTTCATGAAAACAAAGCTTCCTCTATGAGGAAGCAAAATGATAATAGTTTCTTATATCCCGTTTCGTTGCATATTCGATTCCAACATTTGTTTTCAATAACTTTGCAAATATCGTTTATTGAACTATATTATCATCGCTTCAACCATAATACATTGCAAGCCTTCCTATATTCGTTTTATCATGTAAAATCGTTAAATCAACAATATGATTTTCTCTCAGTGTAATTATCATTATCAATTATATGACGTAAACTCAATCGCACATCTATTTTGCTGAATATTTCAAATATTCGGCAATAAATAACGCTGTTCAACTACTCCTGTAATTTTTTTTTTTAATTTGACGAAAACTTTATTTACTGTAGATATAAATGTACCATCGGTGTCAGAAAGTGCAGAAGTGTCAGTAACTGGGCCGTTTACCTTACTACGAGTACGCGAAGTCATAATAGGCTGCTATATGGATAATATAGAAAATGAAATCTGGATCCTCGTCAAGCTTGTCTAAATATTACATCTATTATAGTTATATTATTTGTACATTGAACCTCTGTACAAAAACAGGTTTTTGGCTTTGATAGAACCGGTCCTTGCAAAAATATTCCACACTTGAAGGTGCTATCAAAATACGCTGGCTGGAAAGGTTGGTGGAAAGGTAGAATGGTGGGTGTGCCAAAGCACATGCTTACAAACCTTGGATATTATTTCTCTATGAATTATCATCATTTACGAAGCCTTCTATAGCTTTTTTTAAGTTCCGGTCCGGGTCAGTACCCTTTCCGGATGTATTTTATTAATTACAATATGTATTTACATATAATCATCATATATTCTTATTTGTCAAAAATTATTCTATTCCCAATGTTTAAGTAGCGTCGTTAAATTCGCTGATAATACACTTTACTTTAACAATTGGGTTAATAAATTAATTGTGTAAACTGTCAATTTTGCTCCCTCATAGAGGAAGCTTTGTTTTCGTGAAAAATTTTTTTTTCGAGATTTTCGTGTCAGTACACTCGTCCAAGTCGTCGAGAAAAGTGGTTTAAAATGTAAACCTTTATAACTCGGGAACGCCTCGAGCTATCAAGCTGATATTTACACCATAGGTAGAGCTGTTAATACTCATCGTTCATATTAGTTTTTGTTAAAATCCCCCCGATCGTTAAATTTTCACGCGGTTTTGAATTTTTCCAAAAATGTCTGTTAACGCGATAACTTTTTCAATTTTCGAGATATTGAGCTCAAAATTGGTATGAATGTGCACTTTCATACACCGGTAACCTCTATTGAATTTGGTTAATATCGGTTGAACCGTTAAAATTTTATGATGTTATGAATTTTTTTTTAAATTGACATTATCGCTCTATTGTAACTTTTGCAAAACTTAAGATACCGAGCTCAAATTTAGTATATAAATGAAACAATATTCAGCCATTATATATGTATAATTTAGTGACGAACGGTATGAAATTTTTGATTTTATGGAATGTTGAATTATTTTTAAAAATATACATTATCACATTCAGTTTCGGAAACGCTCTAATAATCACGAAATAACGTAATAACGAAATAGAAAAAGCGAATCTACAACATGTATATTTATCTAATTAAAATAAGCATGCAAAGTAGAACCTTGCACATTGCTTCCTCATTATTTTTCGCGTTTTACAAAGCTTCCTCTATGAAGAAGCCAAAAATTGAATAACATACTTCCTCATAGAGGTAGCTTTGAAAAACGCGAAAAATAATGAGGAAGCAATGTGCAAGGTTCTACTTTGCATCCTTTTTTTGTATTTTAAGTATCTTTTATGAGTGGTACGTTTATATCAAATTATAGACTGCACTGAGAGAAAAAAAAGATACTGGTAACTATAAATTTATAGTGAAATGTAGGTTACATTTCACTATAAATTTATCAGCTATTTAAAGAAACATCTATTTAACATTATACAGCTATTTAAAGAAAGTTATCTGTACTAATTATTTATAGACAATGCAAAAGTTAATAATAGTTATCGTATCAAAATATATATTGTTTTTAAAATTTAGCAATAGATGCGATGTAGTATTCATAGAAAACATAATTACAAGTATAGTATTCTTTGAGAAATTATTTAACGATTTTGAAATGGCCATTGGAACTAAAATAATAAAGTTACACTAACTATAAGAAAATAGCTAAGGTTATATTTCACTATATGTTTAATGTTAAAGTAACTAGAACATTATGTTAAGACAACTATAGAATTAGTTACAGTAACGATAACATAGTTAATTTAACCAATAAATCCTTCTTTAAAAAGTATGTTGCGAGATTTTATCGAAGTGCGAGTTGGTCCATTGTCATCGTGTTATTCGCGTTGTGATTGGTCCAAATTGGCGCGAGATCAGATCGAGACCGAGTTCGTGTTTAATACGTTTGACAGTTGCAATTCTGACAGTTTTGTCAAGCATATCGATATCAAGCATACACGGAAAAAAAAGCTTGGTTGGAACTACCAAGTGCTATGGTTATATATGCGCCAGACAATTAATTGGTTAGACCAACCAAGTAATTTGTTAGGTGACCAATTTCTTGGTTGGTCTAACCAAGTCACTTGGTTAGTCTAACCAAGACATTGGTAGCCTAACCAAGAAATTGGTCGGTCTAACCAATTAATTGTCTGGCGCATATATAACCATAGCACTTGGTTGTTTCAACCAAGCTTTTCTTTCCGTGTATCAATACAGTTTTATTAAGCATTGGGCGCGCGAGGTTTGAATTCCCAAGTTGGTTGACTTTAAAATATTTCGGGGTTTCCGGATTATGTGTCAATTGCGAATATTAAACTAGGCTTAAGATGTTGAACGACAAAGTGTGACGTACTCTCTATGGCAGCAACAAAACCAGGCGTACGCGGAGTCACTACATGCGGATCAACAGAACAATCGTGAATAAGATGATAAGCGAAGAGATCGGGGAGAATTGAAATTCTACAGTCAAGTAAATCAGACCTCTTTGTTCACTGTTACTTTTAACAAAATCCATGCCAGGTTTCCAGAATTAGAAATCCTGTATTTATTTCTTTGAGCAAAGAGGTCGTACTGCTTTACTAAAAATGTAAAGCCCCATATAATGATGGGACTTACATTTTTTTCTAAAGTCTGGAAATGTTCCAGTCCTCGCAAATCTGAAGTTATCAAGCTAAATACTAGTTTATAATTGAAAGAATGTTAAGGGCAATTGGTAATCAATTTGAGTCAAATCTACACGGAAAAAAAGGCTTGTTTGGAACAACCATGTGCCTTGGTTATATATGCGCTAGACAATTAATTGGTTAGACCAACCAAGTTATTTGTTAGGCTACCAATTTCTTGGTTGGACTAACCAAGTTATTTGTTAGGCTACCAATTTCTTGGTTGGACTAACCAAGTCACTTGGTAAGCTAACCAAGTGACTTGGTTAGACCAACCAAGAAATTGGTAGACTAACAAATAACTTGGTTGGTTTAACCAATTAATTCTCTGGCGCATATATAACCAAGGCACTTGGTTGTTCCAACCAAGCCTTTTTTTCCGTGTATAAAGAGTTTCCGATTCGATAAGATTTGGAATTATTGGAAAAATTCATTAGATCTCTTAATTTTTGGGAATTCTGATTATATATATTATATGTATTAATTCAGATCGCTGCACCGACACGAGCACTCTACTCGCGCGTGCAGCGCGCGGAAGTTTTCTAGTCAGTTAAAATAACTATTCAAATTGTTGGATGGACTAAAAATCTACAGTTATGGCTTAATAGTTGCCTGAACTTCCGCGATTTCTCTCAGTATAGAATTCGAAAAAAGTTTTTTTGAAAAAGAAGCAAAAAGTAAATCGACTTAATTCGTTCTATATATAATTATTTTTTTTGCTCAATCATATTATTAAGTGGAGATGCCTATTCCTAATATGTACTGTAAAAGCCTTCCAGATTGTGGACAGCAGGTTTCACATTCACATTGCTTACGAAGATAATAACGCTTTCAAGACAGTTGCTGCGTTCTTCAAGAAATATAGAACAGCCAGTAGAAAAAAAAATAATAATAAAAAACTATAGGCGCGCACAATAAACACCTGGCGTAATTGGGCGATCACGCACGAGTCTCACAGGCACGAGACTTCTAGCGAAATTACCTTCGGTGCCGTAGGAATTACTACTTTGCAGCGGTATTAGTCTGTACTAGGTCAGATATGTATATTCGGACAGGCTAGTGTAAAACTTTTAGACCCACGGATTCTTTCGCGAAGATTTTCCAAGAATTATTGCTCGTAATACAATAACGATGATGTACCGGTTGTGTTTCAGTGGAGCACAAGGATATGTGCTCAAATGTGTACGGTACAAGCAATAGAGAAACATATTACATTATCCGTTGCATAATTATGCGCCAGAATTTTATATCTTCCGCTAAAATGTGACACTTAGGGAAGAGCGGGTCATAATGGCTACGGGGCACGATGAAACAGCACTGTGAAAAATACACGGAGAAAACGGGTTAGTTGAGAAAACTAACCTTTAAATGCTTGGAGAGTTAGATGTAGTTTGGTTAGCATTACCAGGTGGTTGGTTGGCGCCACCAATCGGTTGGTGGGCGTTACCAATCGGTTGGTTGACATCAATCGGGTAAATGGTATTACCAATCGGTTGGTTCTGACATGCAATAACTCGCTAATGCCATATTTTACCATGCCTCTTGGTTGGCACGTATCAATTCCGTAGTTCTTACAACTACACCCTTTTCTCCGTGTAGAAGGATTTTTTTCCTAATTTTTCAAACTCATTAAAATATCAAAAAATATATATCCTACTCCCGATTTTTTGTCCCAAAGTTGAACAATTTTTATCCGTTTTTGTTATCTCATAGAGGAAGCTTTGTTTTCGTGAAAATTCTTTTTTTCGAGATTTTCATGTCAGGACACTTAGAATGGTCCAAAACGAGAAAAGGGGTTTAGAAAAAATGTCTGTATGTGTCTATGTGTGTGTGAGTGTGTGAGTGTGTGTGTGTGTGTGTGTATGTGCAGATTCCTTGTAAGCACGATAACTATCGTAATTTTAGATGTATCTTCGTCAAATTTGGCACGCAAGTGGGCTGTTATACAACAGCACTTAGAATTGTAGTTGACACGAATTGGTTGGAAAATTCAAATTTTACAGCATTTTGAAAATTTTGAAAATATCATTTTCACGCTATAACTTTTGCAATTTAAGAGTTATCATCCTGAAATTTTCGCTGAAATCGTAAAAAAATTATGTTATGGTTTAATTGCCATGATATTAATCTCACGATATTTTTGAAACTAAATTTAATTGAATTTAAACAGAGATTGTTTTTTTTACATCGAATACTTAAATCATTTCATATTTATTTCGAGGGGCCATTCACTAGCGAAATCACTGAAGCAACTCATATGAAATCAAAAACGAAATCATAAGGTATCGCCCGAAATCATTGATTTAGGTTTCCTTGAAATCATATTAATTCACGAAATCGAAATCACATGAATTCATGAAAACAAAATCAAGTAAATTCCAGTTTTTAACCAATTCCTTCCCAAGTATATTGTGATGATTGATGATAATTCAGTTGAACGACGAAGCTCGCAAAGAGTGGTCATCATCCGACGGCATTTTTTTTTCTTATTCACCAAAATCGAATTTTACCGACATATCGATAGTTCCTTTGACTAAATTCATCATTAACAATCAGTAATCGTGAAATCATGTTGAAAATTCCAGCCGGATATCTCAGTATTTACAGAAGATGAAGTCTCTGAAGACATTTAAAAAAAATTGAAATTGCAATAAAATTATAACCATCCTATTGATTCTCGCCAAATTTGGCACACATCATGTTTTGATGGTAGTCTATTTATGTACAAAATTTCAGCTTGATACCTCTTAAATTGCGAAAGTTATAGCGTGAAAACGATATTTTCAAAATTTTCAAAATGCTGTAAAATTTGAATTTTCCAACCGATTCGCGTCAACTACAATCCCAAGCGTTGTTGTATAACAGCCCACTTGCATGCCAAATTTGACGAAGATACATCTAAAATTACGACAGTTATCGTGCATTCAGCGTACGCCGATGCCAATTTGACGAGGTGTGCCATTATGCCCCTGTTCCATCGTGCCCCGTAGCCATTCTGCTCCGCGTTGCCATTTTGCCCCGCTCTCTTCTACACACAGAGCATCTTGAAGCATCTGTATGACTCAACGAACTACAAAGTAGTTTCGAACTACTCTATTGGGTGACATACACAAGCCCGAGAGTGATTTACCGACAATACCAAACTGACTCTAAAAGCAGTCTTCAAGTTATAATGCGTACTTAGACTATAACGGATAGAATATATTAGTGGATGATTGCCGTTCCTGTTGTTAATACTAAGATAAAAATGCATATACCGGTCAAGAATGTAGCACAAACTACCTATGACACCGTAAAAGATGTCTAATAAGATATATTTTGATGATATTAAAGTTCTTTAGACGTTTTCATATAATGCAGTTAGTATCTGTGTATGTGGTACACAGTCTTAACTTGAAGCAGGAGAACTCTATACCAGACAAATTCGACACGGCGCGATTCAACACGTCACGAACTCGAAACAACAGATCTGTACACGCATCATACTCGACATTTGCCAATCTGGATGCTTTTATCATCAGAGACGATTGAATGGAGATTCTTTAATAGTGCAAGAGCAAAAAAAGAGAGAACGTCCACAACACCTGAAGAAGTTTTAAAAAATCAATAAAGCATATCGAAACCCCCTTTAAAAACTGATTATTTTAATACTTCACGTAAACAGCCGAGGTACTCATACAGACACTCGCAAATCCTCACAAACCCACACAGACACGCGCAGACACTCACAAACACTCTCAAACACTCACAAACACTCACAAACACTCGCAGACACTTACAAACATTCACAAACATTCACAGACACTCACAAACATTCACAGATACTCACAAACATTCACAGACACTCACAAACATTCACAGACACTCACAAACATTCACAGACACTCACAAACATTCACAGACACTCACAAACATTCACAGACACTCACAAACATCCACAGTCACTCACAAGCATTCACAGTCACTCACAAACATTCACGGACACTCACACAGACCCTCACCACCCTCACAGATACTCACAAACGCTCACAAACACTCACAAACACTCACAAACACTCACAAACACTCACAAACACTCCCAAACACTCCCAAACACTCCCAAACACTTACAAACACTCACAAACGCTCACAAACACTCACAAACACTCACAAATACTCTCAAACACTCACAAACACTCATAAACACTCCCAAATGCTCACAAACATGCGCAGACACTCACAGACATTCACAGACGCTTATACACACTCACAGACGCGCACAGACACTCATATACACTCATAAACGTTCACGAATTGGTGGGTCCAATGCATTCTCGTCAACTGTGAAGGGTGCCGCAGTTGCCTACAGAATAAATGTATATTGGAAGGGTAGATTCCAAACATATTTTATTGCAGTAAAGATATTTTTATTTGAAGTAGGTAAATAAAATATTCTTTATTCTGATCAAATACATCTTATGGAGCGCATATACATATATATATATATATATACTAGGATTGCATTGTGGCTCGGGCGCTACGCGAGCTCGCAATCTCCCCCGCCGAATTCAGAATATTCACGGTAGCATGATACGCCCCTGCTTGGTCGTTAAACCGGAACTGTAAGGTGTCATCCACAATTGATCTTTTGGGCAAAATATGAGAACTACTGACTGTGTCTGAAGGACGGAAGGAAGAATTGAAGGACTTAGAATAATCCGGGCTTAGGGCCCCTCCCCTTCGTCCCTGCCATTCCCCATCCTGCTCCGCCTCCCCCCTCCGGGGTTCACAGATCCCCCTGAATTTTTCTAATAATTCGGGCTTGGGGCCATTGAGGGATTTCATTTTTTTTAAAATAAGCAAACTCTTTTAAAAATAGGCCTAAACTTATCAAACATAGGCCTAAATTTTAAAAGAAAGGTAAAATGTTTCAAAAATACTACCAAACTTGTAAAAAATAGGCCTAAATAGGCCTGTAAAAAATGGGAATTTTTTTTCAAAAATACGTTAGCATTTTTCAAACATAGGCCTACATTTTTCAAAAATAGCCAAAATAAAAAAAAAATACGCCAAAATTTCTCAAAACTAAGACTAAACTTGTCAAAAATAGGCAATTTTTTTCAAAAACAGGTAAATAAAAAAAAAAAAAATCGGCGAATTTTTTCAAAAACAGACAAAATTTTTCCAAAATAGGCCCTACAAGCCCCAAAGGATTTGGGGTCAGTACTTGGATGGGTGACCGCTTCTAGCCCGAATTATTATAAGTCCCTCGATTCTTGACACGGCGGCGGCGGCGGCGTTAAGATCTTTTTATAATATAGAGAGATATATATATTTGGTTAATTAAATGAAAAAAATGTAAATCTTTTATTTTTCATTTAATCAATACAATTCTTTTACTCGATGTAGAAGGTTAATTCCATGTTTATCCATTATAAAAGTGAACATGGAATTCCCCATAACTATTTGACCGCAAACCCAACGTGAGCATCACCGAATAAATGAATGGATTCCTGCATTCAACCGCAAAGGCTACCTTAAAGTCTTAATATCGTCATCAATAGCGAAAGAAGATAGAAGAGAGGTTAACGACCGTACTTTGGACTTCTGACTAGCACAAGCCACTTCATAATTTTTTGACTACGGTTGGTAGCATCAGCCTCATCGATACAATTGGTCAATGTTAAATGCCATCAGTGAGATCCACTCTAGACAGCAACACACACATACTTGTACGTATATATAAAAAAGTGTCAACAGGTTATCTTTTAAAATCAATACCAAGAGGTGTTCACGCACACATGTTCGCAAAATGGACAAGTGCAGAATCAACGATTTTTGTGTTCGATGACAAGGTCTTCCGCTCTTATGTCATCCTTATTTCACAGAATGTCATTAAAATCAAAGAGTTGTGGAGAAAAGAACGGATAATTTTGGGATCCTTGAAAGTCGTCGACAAACAAATAATAATAAAAAACACTACAAGGCCGCCAAAAACATTCATTGAACTAGCAGAATGTTGAAGGCACGAGAAACTAAAGTCGGGCCTCCTCTATGAGCTAACTAACGTGCGATCGCATGACTTGCTACGATTTGGGAATTGGCAGGTTGAACATTTATTACTCAATGATGATTGGAAGAGAAGGAAAAAAATTGCTCACACGAGCCCGCAATGGCTGGATTATTCCGATACAAATTGTAATACATCCTTGGACAACACGTGGAATCGAAAAACTTTTTTCCACTTCATTATTCATGACCAAATACAAAATATCTTTAGCTAAAAAAAAGCCCTGCGTGATAACAGACTATAGTTTTTTTTAGTGAAGATATTATACGACATAAACGTGTATTGGGATCTGGGAAAAAATGTCTGGTGGCAATAATGGCTAAAGAAAAAATGGCTGTAGGAAATAATAGCCACAGGAAAAATAGTCGGGCAAAAAATGGTCGGGAGAAAAAAAGGCCGGGGAAAAAAGGCCGTTTCAATCAGAATGTATCATCGATGGAGAAAGCATGATGTTTTATTTCAAATAGGAATTTAAGTATTTTATTTGAAGAACCTAAAGAACCGAAAGAAAACCTAAAGAACCTAAAAAAACTTAAAGGACCTTATGAAAACCTAAAGAACCTAAAGAACCTAAAAAAACCTAAAGGGCCTAATGAAAACCTAAAGAACCGAAAGAAAACTTGAAGAACCGAAAGTATCTAAAGAAAACCATTTTTTCCCCCGGTCATTTGGTGTTATGTAAAAGAGGAAAAAATATCTCCTAGCGTTGTATAAAAAGTCATCAGTTTCACTGTAGGACCTTTGGTTTTGCCAGACTTGCTACAAAATTAGTAAAAATGTTATTTTCAGGCGTAAATAAATAAATCTGCGCTTATGACTTCCGGAATGTCTGTCAGCCGTGTGGAAATACTTGGTGTATCATTCTGTTGTTTTCTCATCTCGAAAATTGTTTTGTACACGGAGAAAAGAATCTGGTATTGATGTCCACATTCAGTATAGTAAACACGATTTATTCTGGCATTCTAGAGATGTTTGCAATTCGCATTTCCTAACACTGAATCATATATTTCTACATAGTGGTATATTTTATTCCCTGGATCTTTGCAAAGTGGAAATATTGTAAATAATCTAAGAGATCGAGAAAAGTTGTTTATGTCAATTGTGAAAGCCCTGCCAAAACCTAAGAAAGCTCTACTTTATCGGGTGGGGTTCAAGATATCGCGAATGATGAAAATAGCGAATGGCTACACGAAAAAAAAACGGCTTTGTTGGGCCAACTAACTATTTATTAGTTAAGTGAAAATTTGTTGTAGCAACCATCAGGTTGGTCGGTGTAACGACCTGGTAGGGTAGAAGTACCGGTTGTGGCCACCCCTACACTTAAATACGTTTTTCGTGGCTATTTTAATTCTGTACCTGTATTTAATCATCATTTTTCATAACGTTGTGTATTTTGGAAAAATTTATCGTCATTTTGACGTCCGTTCGTCTCCATTACAAAAAGTACTGTGTCAGTAATTAAAGTATCATCAGCTGATTCATCAAATTGTCAACTCCTTACGGAATTCGACAAGATTTTGATGAAAGCTCTAGATACATATTCGGATTATATAGTTGGCGAATTGCATGCAGCTTTGCACATATCAATCTTAAGAGTCATCACTGCGAATGTTGATGTACTAAAAGTTTGAAATAAAGCTATACATTTATAAAAAATACGATGGCCACAACTGGTACATGGAATAAGCATGTTACCCCGGATATGGCCATGATAATATAATCATTAATATTTTCGTTAATTATTACACAATCAATTCATAAATTCGTAAAGAAGAAACAAAAAAACGAAAAAACGCTAAGAAAAATATATCCTTAGAAATGTATAGTAAAAAAGAAGGTAAAGCGGTGGAACACCTTTCATGTTGAAGATTCCCATCATTATGCAATGCGAAAATCTACTTTCGGAAAGAACTCTGGTAAAAGTAAAAATAAAAGTGTAAAGAGTAAAACATTAATATAATGTATGACTATTTGTGACAAAGAAAGCTGCTACGAAAAAGTGCAAGACGAAGGAGACGAATGTCAAAAAAGGTTAGTTAGGTTCATAGATGGCATCTGGGGTTTAAATACATTTTCGTGTAGAGGAATTGGATGCTTTTATAAGAATACGATTTTGATTTATTAAACACACCTTAAAAAATGTTTCAAGTGCAATGAATATTGAGTTATTCTAATTTTAAGCATGGCCAAAACCGGTACATTACTGTGGCCAAAACCGGTGCATAGGTGGCCAGAACTGGTGAAATGGCTATGCTCCTACTTTTTTCTATTTTCCAGTGTTTTCTCGATACATATGAAGATTTTAATGCTAGAAATCTGAAATTATATTCTTCTCAGATATGAAAAGTATAGGTTCAAAACAGTTCTATGATATTTGGTCCCAATCACAAGTACTTGAAAATGGGAAAATTCTTAAAGTGGCCACAACCGGTACTTCTACCCTATTAGTCACATTTATCATTCCGACTTAGTTGACTTAAATAGCACTGTTGAAAAAGATCGTAAATTTACTGTGACAAGTAATATGGAATTTACAAAACTGGTGTGTGAAATAATGATTAATATAACATTTGTTATAAAATAAACATTAGTAAATTTATGTAAGTGAAGATTAAATGTTCAAATATTTTAATGAAAATTACAAAACTTTTGTAGTAATCTAGTTATTACATGACAAAAATTATAAAATTTCAGTTAGGTTCTCAATATTAGTCAACCGATTTTCAAATTCATATATAGGATTTTTATATCTGTATAAAAATTAGTTGTTCAACATCATGGAATTTTTCAAAACGTTAATTTTCATACGTCTTGGGAATAAAATATTGAATGTGGATAATAGCTTTTCATTCAACCACAACTTTAATTTCAGAAATTCAAAAACATTATTATTATTGTAGGTGGCTTTTCATTTTATAAAAAACATGTGCACGTAATTTACAAACGACATCCAAAAAAAGAATACAGAATGTAAATTCCTACTATTTTATAACAGTAAATTTACAAATATCTCAATTCTTTTTCAGTATTGTTACTTTAAATATCTAGTAGAGATTGACAATAATTTTGTGGTACAGGTTGTGAATAAAAACTTCCACTCTCGTACGAATTTTAATCGTGATCCAACTAAGTATAAGTTAGTTGGGGCCAAAATAGTAGTTGGCCCAACAAACTATTTAGTTCGAGCGACGATCAGAGCCAACCAACTGAAAATAGTTTACCTAACCAAGAAATCGTCTGTTTCTCAGAGCACTAAGTCACTTGGTTGGGTCCAACTACTTTTTTCGTTAACCTAACAAAGTCGTTTTTTCCGTGTAAAATAGCGAATTCCATAATAATGGCTATTCTAGATTCAGGCGTTCATTATATTTAGATTCGTTATTTCAGCCATTCGCTATTTTGATCCCCCATCCACTTTATCATCGTTGGCCGCCTATATATTTCTGCACAAGGTAATAAAGTAAATAAGTAAAACTAAATAAATAAATCTAGATACAGATGGATCATTTTGTGAAAAATTCTTCTGTTGTGTGGAGAAATATGTTAAAAAATAATTTCTATATTAGTCCCGATCTTTCGGTGACTAAATTCATTTTAATTAATTGTGCGTAGTAACCGTGGAAAATCTAGCAAATCAATAAAGTCCGGTCTTGGTTTCAACAGCGCAAAAGCAACAACAAAGGAACGATTCCGGGGAATCTAACGAAGACTCATATCATAACATGCATATTTCTTTAGTGGTTTTTTTACATTTTTTTATTAACATAAAGGCTTAATCGTACATATAAGGTGAAGAATGGGGCTTCCCCAGAGTTGCTGCGTTTTGTTGTGATTCCGGCGATGCAACGATATGATACCTATGCTAAACCGGTTTAGTTCTGGAGATACGAGGAGGAGCAGAATCATTCTGCGCTTACAGCCGCACGTAGACTTCTTTCAGGGCAAGGCCCTCTGTCTGAAATTAAGAAGGGATACGTGCGGTTGAGAACGTGTGCATCAAATTTTCGTTTTGCTGTTCTCAAGGCTGCGGACGTGACTCGACAAAATGCAGTTGATTCGCCGGTTCGCAAGGGGACTACCCGCGAGGCTGCAACTTTTTCCCTTCATAAATTAAAAGCTTAGATCTGTGATCTTTCGAGAAAACAAGGTATTCTTTTTTTTTTGCCAGAGGATTCAGAAGTTCGATCGCGCAACTTATTATGGGTCCGATAAATGTATATTATGTTCCGAAAAAATTATGTTAAAAAATAGTTTAATAAATGTTTAAAAAATAGTGATTTGGAATAATGATTGCAATCATTTTTGTTTTAAAATCAAATATGTTTTATGTATTTTTCGTCAAGACGCAATCAACAGATCTTCAATTCATGTAAAAGAACTGCACTTTTTAAAGTACAGTAGTTTCGAACGGTTTTTTTTAAATGCTTGACACGGAATGTAGGAATGGAATGCACTCTTCGGCAGATAAAATGAGAGATCGAATACTGAAATCTGGTCACCTCACATTTTTTAAAAGAAGGACATCATCAATAAATTTTTCTTTTTTAATTACTTTTTTGGATGACTTGGGACCCCTTAAACACTTAAAGAATTTAAATTAAAATATAAAACTTTACATTCAACGTGAATGTAATTTTTAACGAAACTGATTTGGAGCTTGCGCAACAATGCAATGGTTTCAAGGATTGGACAAACAAAAATACGGATAAAACCACGTCATCATTTTGATAGTTGACAATTCGAATGATTGGCGTTGAGGCAATCGACGTTTTACTGTAAAGTTAATGGAATGCATCACGTAATACAATTATGAAGACGGAGATAAAATTGTTCAATAGTCGTTGAAATAAACGGCTACAGACCGGCTTCTAGTTTTATTCACACTTGCAGTTATATTTGTTGACTGTAGATTGACAATCAATCATAGTATATAGTGGCTATAGAAAAATACATAAAAAGAAATTAAAAATTAAGAATTAAAAATTAAAAATTAAAAATTAAAAATTAAAAATTAAAAATTAAAAATTAAAAATTAAAAATTAAAAATTAAAAATTAAAAATTAAAAATTAAAAATTAAAAATTAAAAATTAAAAATTCAAAATTCAAAATTCAAAATTCAAAATTCAAAATTCAAAATTCAAAATTCAAAATTCAAAATTCAAAATTCAAAATTCAAAATTCAAAATTCAAAATTCAAAATTCAAAATTCAAAATTCAAAATTCAAAATTCAAAATTCAAAATTCAAAATTCAAAATTCAAAATTCAAAATTCAAAATTCAAAATTCAAAATTCAAAATTCAAAATTCAAAATTCAAAATTCAAAATTCAAAATTCAAAATTCAAAATTCAAAATTCAAAATTCAAAATTCAAAATTCAAAATTCAAAATTCAAAATTCAAAATTCAAAATTCAAAATTCAAAATTCAAAATTCAAAATTCAAAATTCAAAATTCAAAATTCAAAATTCAAAATTCAAAATTCAAAATTCAAAATTCAAAATTCAAAATTCAAAATTCAAAATTCAAAATTCAAAATTCAAAATTCAAAATTCAAAATTCAAAATTCAAAATTCAAAATTCAAAATTCAAAATTCAAAATTCAAAATTCAAAATTCAAAATTCAAAATTCAAAATTCAAAATTCAAAATTATGAACTTATGGGTTTACCCAAACATTACCGGGATGGGACCGAAACGTTACGGAAAAATTCGAAAAGAGTTTGTTCTTTTTTTTGGATATCCTTCACCTGTATATAGAAGTTGACCGGATAGTAGCCGCTCATTGCAACTACTAGTGTATTCTCCAACGGCCGCCTACCAAATTCATTCTGACAAAATTGTTCGTTCTGCAAAATTTCACTGAATCTTTAGACTCTAGCGTCACCGTAACATGTCTAGTGTGACCTCGGTGAAAAACAATAAGGAAGTGCCAAAATGTGGGAACACATTTGCGTATATTATTTGCACAATGATTTTTACCTTGTTAAAAGCAACAATCGAAGTTGGAGTATCCTCGAAATGTATGCGGCTCGTGCAGTAAAAGTTGCGGATTCGTTTTAATAGCTTTGATAATGTATTATGCATACAAGGAACTCAAGCAAAAGGTCCATGAGATATATGTACATAAATATTCATGAATATGTGAATTTCGTAAATTCCAAAATCTGGTAATGTCTGACGAGGTGCAATAAATGACGATATCGATTGCATGATGTAATCAATAGACCTGAACCATTCTTCATAGACTCCATTTTTATCGTTGTTTATCACGCGCTGTTATTTGCGTTTGATCGAAGGACCAAAAAAAAGTCGGCAAAAAGGCGTGAGAATCTTTTCTCGGTAGCCGAGAGTAAGTATTAATCGCGGAAAGCAATAGCGAAAAAACAGAGCAATCGCCTTGACCATGCAAGCAATACTTCACAGAACTATCATAATGTCATCGAAACGATTATTTTCATAAGAGAGTTCAAATTTTTTTCTGCAATGTTACCACGTGCCGCATGAATATTTGCGTCCACACTGACGTATTTCGCATGTCTCCAGATGTAACTATTTTTTATAAAACTATCGTGACTTGCATGAGAGGTCGTAAGTTCGCAATCATTAGTTCTTATTTACAACATTATGACAGTTTGTTTGTAATAATAACACAGTGACAATCGAACTTTAGGCGTAAACATTGTCATATTATCGACATAAAAAAATCTATTGGCATTAAATAATTAACTATGACACTGTATCACATTGCATTGCAAGTGCTAATTCACATCTCAAATTTTAAATCATTCCTAAGCTTAGATGATTTTTTAATTAACATTGATGTCATTTGACACTTCACCTCATACTTATTTTTCGGTAGAAATAGTTTCGAGAATGTTGATGTCATTTTGTCAGGTCCACAAAAAAAAAACAAGGATGCAAAGTAGAACCTTGCACATTGCTTCCTCATTATTTTTCGCTTCTTACAAAGATACCTCTATGAGGAAGTATGTTATTCAATTTTTGGCTTCCTCATAGAGGAAGCTTTGTAAAACGCGAAAAATAATGATGAAGCAATGTGCAAGGTTCTACTTTGCATCCTTGTTTTAATTAGATAAATATACATGTTGTGGATTCGCTTTTTCTATTTCGTTATTACGTTATTTCGTGATTATTAGAGCATTTCCGAAAGTGAATGTGATAATGTATATGTTTAAAAATAATTCAATATTCCATAAAATCAAAAATTTCATATTGTTCGTCACTAAATTATACATATATAATGGCTGAATATTGTTTCATTTATATACAAAAATTGAGCTCACTATCTTAAGCTTTGCAAAAGTTACAATAGAGCGATAATGTCAATTTTTTGAAAAATTCAAAACATCATAAAATTTTTACGGTTCAACCAATCTTAACCAAATTTAATAACGACCACCGGCGTATGAAAGCTCAAATTCATACCAATTTTAAGATCAATATCTCGAAAATTGAAAGAGTTATCGCGTAAACAGACATTTTTCAAAAAATTAAAAAACGCGTAATAATTTAACGATGAAGTGGATTTTAACAAAAATCTGTATGAACGATGAGGCTTGATCCCTCTATCTATGGTACAAATTTCAGCTTGATATCTCAAGGCATTCCCGAGTTATAAATGTTTACATTTTTCGATCGTGTAACATACACACATACACACATACAGACATTTTTTCTAAATCACTTTTCTCGACGTTTTGGCCCATTCTGAGTGTACTGACATGAAAATCTCGAAAAAAAAATGTTTCATGAAAACAAAGCTTCCTCTATGAGGAAGCAAAATAATTATATAATCGACGGTGGACTTAAAAGACATCAACACTCTCAAACTTATCCCGCATGAAAATAATTATGTCAAATTGTGATCATAAATTGACATATCTCAAAAAGTGCCATTTTTTGAGATGCGTTAAGACGAAAAATCTTAGAAATATTCAAAGCGATTTTGAGATGAATTTGATACCAAGTTTATTTACAAATTTGAACGCAATTATTGCGCTGAACTGTATTCAATTCAACTGTAGATTTGAAAGCTCAAAATCAATTGTAGATGTCACGTTTATTGATATAAAATTGTAATTTGATATCAACAAACGTATCAAATTGATCTCCAAATCGCTTTGAAATTTTCTAATATTTTTCGTCTTAAGGTGATGTGTTACACTGACCGAATCGCCGTGAGTGCGAGCGAGAAAGCGCCATTGGCGCTCGCGGTAGAGCGAGAGAGAACGACAAAAACGAGTAACACATCACGTTAATGCGTCTCAAAAATGGTACTTTTTGAGATGGCAATTTATGATCACAATTTGACATCATTATTTTTACGAGGGATTAGATCATTTTTGACACCGCGAAAAATGTCAGATTCAGCGTATAAACAAATATTGACAGTTTTACTGGTCAACTGATGTATTCATATTACCGGGATTTCCGATTGCTGTTAGTATACACATACGTTCATGTCCGCGATATTATTGATTATTTAAACATATGGGATTATTTAAATATAGCACTGAGAAAAAGTCGAAGGTTGAGTAAGCATCGATTTCTGCACTCTAATAACATACATGTTGCTAAGTGTGTTGTTTCCTATTTTCTACATTGTCGTCACTTTTTACACATCCACAATCGTGGTGATTTAACGAGATGCTTTAAGGAGGGTGGATACCCAACGCAAAATGATAAACATGCGCTCAAATTTGTGGAGGATATTCGTAGATAAAAATTACATCTCTATGCCAAATTTTATGTTAATCGTCTAGATGGTTATCGAGAAACTAATTATTGAAATTACACTCTTATACATGGACAACATAGCGGAAACTATACACACTTCCAACGCTATGATCGAAAGTATAATCAAAATGATAAACAATTGTTGATAACAGAACCAAAGCATTCCTTGTTGTTTCGAAAAGAACTTTCACGAAGATCGAAATGATTCGTCTGCTTGGTTGCCGAGAAAATGTAAAAACAAAACTGCCGGAATAGTACAACAATGTACGCCAGTAAACGCTCGTCACGGACCTCTCTATCGCACACTACCTCCCCGGCAACCCGCGCACCAGCCGACCTTACCCCTCCAGAAAGACGGTATCCATCCTCCTTAAGGTGGTTCTTTAACGTATTTTTACGAATATGAAGATTAGGAATTACAGATATACTCGGTATGACATTGGACGAACAAACAAACGACAGGTTACACTACGAAGTCAGTCTTGACGTGACTTTACAAGTAAACATACGTGTGACATTTTACATTCATAAACATTATCCAGAATTATAATCAATAATATCCGCCCCAAAACCAAATATACGTTTTATTCATTTGCTCGGTCGTAACAGTATCATTGTAATGAATAAGGAACAGCGCAATTTTCGGATAATTGAAAAAAAAAAAAAAAAACGTTAGGTTGACGGGCATTTTGTTGAACAATTTTTTTTATTCACTCATTTATTTGCAATATTTTGAAATTATTATTATGCAAAAAAAAACTTTTCAACATCTTTCATATGCTTGATTTTTTTTCAGATTTTTATCCCATCGAGAAGTGTTTAAAATTCTCTCCAAATCTCACATTTCGCCGGACTGTACACTCAGAGAAATCGTAGTTGTACAGTCAACTATAAAGTGACAACTATTCATTTTTAGTTCATGCAACTATTTTCATAGTTACCGTAACTATGAAAATATTGCAAATAGTTACCATAACTATTTTCATAGTTACCGTAACTATGAAAATAGTTATATATGATAGTTATGGTAACTATTTGGTAATTATAGTAACTATTTGATAGTTATGGCAACTATTAAAAAATTGGTCGCACGAACTAAAAATGAATAGTTGTCACTTTATAGTTACTAATACCATAATTTTCTCTCAGTGTACCGCTAGGACTACCTTAATAAATGGTAGCTTCAACCGGGTGGGGGTCAAAATAGAAAATGGACAAAATAGCCAATGGCTAAAATAGCAAATTTCAAAATAAGAAACGTCTAAATATAGAATCGCCATCATTATGAAATTCGCTATTTTAGCCATTCGCTATTATGACCATTCGCTATTTTTATTATATTTTAATAAGATTGGGGGTCAAAGTAGCGAATGATGAATATGACGAATGGCTGGAATAGTGAATTTCATAATGATGGCTATTCTGGATTCCAGACTTCATTATTATCAAATTCGCTATTTTAAACATTCGCTATTTTGGTCATTCGCTATTTTGATTCCCACCCGCTTCAACCATTGCATTTTCAGTGCTTACTATCTCGTAAATTTGGGTGGTGGTCAAAATGTCCAATGGCTAAAATAGTGAATTTCAAAATAATGAACGTCTGAATCTAGAGTGGCCATCATTATGAAATACGTTATTTTAGCCATTCGTTATTTTGATTGCACTTTAATAGGATGGGGTTCAAAATAGCGAATGACCAAAATGGCAAATGGCTGAAATAGCGGAATTTAAATATAATGAACGTCTGAATCTAGAATGTCCATTATTATGGAGTTCGCTATTTTGATCATTCGCTATCTTGAATCCCACCGAATAAAACGTCAATAGTTGAGGTTATGATTCAAACTAGTTGTGGCAATATATTCATGATGCTTTGGTGGTTAGTCGGGTATTGGCGGCCCGATTTTATAAAGAAGTCTCTTTATTTAGACGTTTCGACCCCGGTCTGGGTCCTCCTCAGTAATTTATTAAATAATCACTGTGTGTGTTTAAATTGTTATTGTCTGTAAGGTGTTTCTTGTGTATTCTCTTTCCTCATTTTCCTTTCTGATTTTGGTCACCGGGCTCTCTGGCCCAAGTTTGTTCGCCCAATAAATTAATTCGTTGGCAACCAACGAATTGGGTGTCACGACTACACTTCAAAAACAAAGCGTGTTGCCAAGTGTGTTGTTTCCTATCATTTACATTGTAGTCACTGTTTACACACGTACAAGCGTATTCTTTTAACATATCATTACCATAGATAAGCAATATGCTTGACAGTGTGCAAAAAGTGACTACAATGTAAATCATAGGAAACAACACACTTGGCAACACGCTTTGTTTTTACGGTGTAGTCGTGACACCCAATTCGTTGGCTGTCAACGATATTATATTGTGCAACAAGGGCCGAAAGTTGGCGATTACGACGAGTGTGAGGTTTGTCGCCCGAGCGAAGCGAGGGCTACAATCACACGAGTCGCAAACGCAAATTTTGGCCCATGCTGCAGACGATACTTTTTGTAACAAGTGCATGAATAGTGGTGCTTTGAATGGTAGTTTTGCGGGACGAACAGTGAAAAGTGAGATTACCAACTTTCCACCCTAGGGTCGAAAGTGAAACAGCAGGGTCGAAAGTGAAGCAATCGCGAACTGCGCATGCGCCAACCTATCGTTTCAACATTGCTATGAAACTAGCCACTTTCGGCCCGCAAAACTGCCATGAAAAGAACCGCTGTTCATGCACGTGTTACAAATAGTATATTACACACCTAGGGCAGTAAAGTAAGAAATGTCTCAGATCACATGTAATTGTCGGCCGAAGCGAAGCCGAGGTCGACTAACATGTGATCTGAGGCTTTCTTATTTACTGCCCGAGGAGTGTATACGATTTTTCTCATCGACGGAGCCGAAAACCGGGAACTTCGTTCCGCGCAGCGGAACGAAAGTTGTCGCTTTCGGCCCGGAGGTGAGAAAAATTAATTTATTGGGCGAACAAACTAATTGATTATCTCGACCAACTCATCGATTTCCGTAACCAACTAGTTTATTGGTTCAACAAATTTTATCGCTTGAAGCCTATTCAACCAAGTATTTTTTTTTCGATGCATCTGCAGCTATAGATAAAATAATGATCGTACAGATAAAATTTCCATATAAACTTTGTTTCACTCATTGATTCGCATAGATTCCAATGATGGAATGATCCGAATAGTTAGACATTCAAAAGGAAAGATTTCACAAAGATGTCGTCATTGCCTGTTTTGTTTTTTCACTACCATTTGGATATATCAAGCGATTGACCTTCCTGATTTTTATGAAAACCCATTACATCTGCCATATGTGCACATATCCTGTATAGTGTTGTTCATTTTGCAAGACCTTTGCGTGCATAGAATACACAATTGGACCATGCTGGACTTTCAGTAAGAATCATCCTACAATTTGCCAGTGTTTTATCCTTTGTCGCATGAGATGATGCGACTCCGTGTCTCCACAAGTCAAGATGCTGTCTCCGCCTCGACCGTGAATTATTTTTTATCGGGTTCAGACTTAGGTTGAGGACTATGTGCTTGTTGTCAGCTGCTATTATATTACGACTCACTTCATACGGCGTTGAGACTTTGCAAGATGAATGCTAACGATTCCGGAAACTAAATATCTTTGTCGAGACGCAATTTACCAGCAGTAAAAGTTTTTTATTCTTGATGTGGCGTAAGTCTACCACTTTGCAAGGTGCGCCTGATAAACGGCAACCATTTACTCTTGCAAGTAAGTCGGGATAACGGACGTTGAGCCGTTCAACTGTATCGCCATGGGCTTGTGATCATTGATCATTTTGCTCTGAATTTTATATACCAAATTTAATTTTCTAAACATCTATGAGACATTCCATATCAGTCAGGCAACCCAACAAGAATTATGAAAATTTTTCTAAAAATCAGATTCTATAATTCCAACAGATAATTCCGATTTGGTTTGTAATTTTTTGAAGGATTGATTAGACCCTCAAATGCACCAGATTTTATTTCTTTTATTTTACTATGCAAATTTTTTTAAATATGTTTTTAAAGTGACATATCGAATGCCATAATTTAAAAATCTGAAAAATTCTGAAAAATACTATGTTTTTAAGATTTTTTTAGTTAAAAAATTAGAAGAAAAAAAATCAATCTACTATCGACGACTTGTCAAACATTTCTATAAATGAGCAAATCGATATTTGAAAATCAACATCTTTTTAACCGCCCTTTGATGCGTGTAAAATTAAATTGTATATTTTTATTATTATTGAATTATTCTTAATTTCAATGATCACATAATGAACTATCGTTTGAATAGATATTGCGAAAGGATTACATTAAAATCGTTATGATAAGTGAAAGAAACGCCCTTTTTAGTGTGTGAAAAAAGTGACTACAAAGTAAAAACAGGTTAAAAAAAATTTGTAAATACGCTTCATTTTAGAGTGCAAAATAAAATTGTAGGAAACCTTAAATTACTTGAAAGATGTTTATACATAACATTGTAATATATAAAGCTTACGCATTACTGTTTTTATACTACAAAGTAATTACACTATCGCTAATATCGGATATACCTATCACATTATCAAAGATACCCGTGATCTTTTGATACTAATAATTGCAAAGATTTATTCAAGGTACAACGTGACGTGTGGGCACACAAGTTTATTTTTTTCTCTGTTGATTGCGTATTTACTGCGATTATTATTGATCACAAATATGAATATGATTGACATGGCGACAAATGCCAGTGGAAACAAGACACTAAACCCATTACCCATATTTGCAAGGTTCCATCAACCTTCGACAGTTTTAATGCGATCATACTAACTTCCTGATTACAAGTGGTTTTCAATTAATTAACAAAGCTTTGTACTCTAATATTACCGTTATTACTCATTGACTCAGTTTCTTGATTGACAAGCGGTGACCGTTATAGACTCATGGTTAAGCTTTTTGCCTCTAATGGAACTATATAGGGAGATCTAGAATACAGAATTGAGGTGTGTTTTTTTCTTGAACATGCTTATCGCCTAAATCGGACCATTTACCATATCTTTATGAATCTCATTGAAGTTAGCCTTGAGGTTGTTCATCGGAGACGTGAAATTCATGCAAATCTGTCTCGGAAATGAATCCAGTTTTGAGTTCTTTTTGCTTCCTCATAGAGGAAGCTTTGTTTTCGTGCGAAGATTTTTTTTCAATTTTTTCAAATGTCAGGACACTCAAATTGGTCTAAAATTTCGAGAAAAGTGGCTTAGAAAAAATGTGTGGAAAATTGAAACTTACATATCTCAAGAACTGCTCTAAAAATCGGGCTAAAATTTAGTAAACACGTGAAGCAGGTCGACATCTTTGCTTGTGGTAATCTAAAAAACAATTCAAAAATATGTTCAAATTTTATTCGTCTTTGCAATTTTCGAAAAATGTCTGTACGCTCTCTAGAATCCACAAATTTTTACCTGTTGAGCTGAATAATTTTTTATGAATGAAGCTAAGTTAAAGGAGGATCGGTATTGAATTTGGAATGAATCTGTAAAAAAATTCGGTTTTTATGGGATTTTGAATTATTCAAAAAAAATATTCGTTTTGCTCTAACTCACGTCAAATTTCACCAAATTAATTTAAATTTTCTACAGATGAAAAATAACGTTCAGCGCTGCTGCCTACCAAATTTGGTGACGATCGGTAAAGCGGTTTGGATTTTACGTGATGTTGAATTTTTCAAAAACTACATAGGTAACGAAAAAAGTTGCAAAGTCGAACTTTGCACATTTCTGCGCAAAAAAATAGTATGAAAAGAGTATTAGAATAGTATTAAAATTGAAAGTATGAAATATGTCGTATTGAGCGAAATCATACCCCAATTATACTGATATTCGAATATTAAGTATTAAATGAGTATTCGAAAAGATTCTCGAATTTCTCCAATAAATCCAATAAATATCACTTCACTCTAATCTTTTTTTTCTAACAGTCTTTTACAATCCCCATTGCGAATCACAAGTATAGCAGCCTGATTTACATAGTAAAAAATATTTAGTGTAAATTTCCATTACGGCTAAAGGAAACTTTTTTACAGAAACTTATATATTACATTAAATCAGAGTTGTAAATCCCCATTAATTCATGAGATATAGTTTACAGTACAATTTATTTTGTAATTATGATTTCATAATAATAATATGTAGTGATTATAAAGTAGAGTGTAAACATTTGAGTAGCTGAAAAAAATACTAATTTCTGCTTTAATATTGCAAGAAATAGTGGACAAAATGGAAGAAATAAGTAATACATTACTTTCTTAATGCATTACTTATTATTTCCATTTTTTCAAAAGGATTACCATGAATTTTTATTGAAAAATAATAATTTTTGCAGCCATTCCAAAGTTTAATCATCGTATTACAATCGCTACATGTTATTATTATAAAATCATAATTATAGAGCTGATCGTATCATCATCATTATTTCTATAAGTATTAGGCATTTACAACTCTGAATTAAATATACTAGCGTGATGTAAAATTACTACAATACTTTATACTAAACCCTACGAAACTAACAAAATTTAATATAAAATCTTGTACTTGTATTAAACTTATGTATTAAATTTAATATATCAGCTTATAAATAAAATCTCCGTTAATGTAAATTTGCAAACATTCTTAACAGTGTAAATGTACGTTTTAATCACGTTGAAAATTTATTTTGAATCATCCTGTATACGCGTTCGGATTTTATGATTATATATCTTGAAGTAGGAAATATACCTCTAGAACGCAATTCCTGAATTGATAAACTACAAAACATGTGTACATCGATACGCTATTCCTTAGGAGAATCTTAATTACGATTGCCTCAACGGATCATTATAAGACGTTGAGTGTGTGTACAAACATACGAAGTGCTACTTAGGAAAAATCCCATATCCATCACGTGATTCCTTGTGGTTCGATGTGAGAACTGGACTAGACTGTAAAAAATTTTTGTTTGAAAATTAATATACAGTATATAAAGCTCGGATGCATATACCGTAGGGTGCGTCGAATTTTTTTTTTTTTTTTTTTTTTCATATTGCATGGTCTCAAACCATTGTTTGTGCCTTTAAACAACTCGTCTGAAAAATTGAGCGCGATAAAAAATTTTTTAGAGGTGGCTCAAACGATGTATCGATTTCTCATTTAATTAACACGTAAAAGAATACGGCTCTTAATAAATTCATGTCCCCAAATTATGGATACGATATATTGGAGTTTGTATATTTTTTTTCGTCATCTTCATATCATACGGAAGTGAAAAAGTGCTTACAAATTTTTCGTTTAGATCAATAGTTTTCAAGTCATGATTTTTTTAAGGCACGAGATATTCATTTCGCCTAAATTCGAGAAATTCGGGCAAGAATTGCAAACACTTCCCGATGTTTAAAAAATTTGAAAAAATTCATACTCATTATAGGGACTCAAAAGACTAATTTCGCATAATAATAATTTCAAAATGTTATTAACAAATTGTTAAAAAGAAAATTGTTCATCAAAATATGCGGTGACTCAACTTTTTTTTGTATGAAAAAGATTCGTTCATTTTTCGGAATACATATGAATTTTTTCAGATTTTTATCTTTATTTTGATTTTTCTTGTTATTTACATGGAAAAATGTGCAAAAATAAAAATAAAGACAAAAATCTGAAAAAATTCATACGTATTCCGAAAAATGAACGAATTATTTTCATAAAAAAAAGCTGGGTTACCGCATATTTCGATGAACAATTTTCTTTTTAACAATTTGTTAATAACATTTTGAAATTATTATTATGCGAAATTAGTCTTTTGAGTGCCTATAATAAGTATGAATTTTTTCAAATTTTTTTAACATCGGGAAGTGTTTGCAATTCTTGCCCGAATTTCTCGAATTTAGGCGAAATGAACATCTCGCGCCTTACAAAAATCATGACTTGAAAATTATTGATCTAAACGAAAAATTTGTAAGCACTTTTTCACTTCCGAATGATATAAAGATGACGAAAAAAAAAATACAAACTCCAATATATCGTATCCGTAATTTGGGGACATGAATTTATTAAGAGCCGTATTCATTTACGTGTTAATTAAATGAGAAATCGATACATCGTTTGAGCCACCTCTAAAAATTTTTTTATCGTGCTCAAATTTTCAGATGAGTTGTTTAAAGGCACAAACAATGGTTTGAGACCATAGAATATGAAAAAAAAAAAAAAAAAATTCGACACACCCTAATATACCGTTATATTATTTTTCAGATGCATTCGTCATTGACAAATACTAATTTTTAGTAATTTTCAAATACCAGTATCGGAGAATTCTTATACTATTTTTAAATTTACTATAAAAGTATATTAATATCGAATTCATAAACCCATTTCGTAAATCTCATATCGTTTGGTATATTAAATTTACCTGCATTTTTAACAGTGTAAAACATTTGTTTTTGAAAATTAATGTACCGTATATAAAGCTCGAATGCATATACCGTATATTAATTTTCAGATGCATTCGTCATTGACAAATACAATATTTGTATATTAAAATGAAAATTACAATACTCACGTACTGTAATATTCAAATACTTGTATCGGAGAATTCTCATACTATTGTAAAAATGTACAATAAAAGTATATTAATATGGAATTCATATACCCGTTTCGTAAATCTCATATCGTTTTGTATATTAAATTCTCTTGCATTTTTAACAGTGTAGTCGTGAGATTTTGACATTTTTATGCTTCGTGGACTTTATTACGTCTCGAGGACAAGAAACTAATCGTCATTCAAGACTTAAAAATTTATGACAAAATCGTCACTGTTAAAATTGCAAGTGAATTTAATAAAAAAACGATATGAATTTTACGAAACGTGCATATGAATTCCATATTAATATATTTTTATTGTGAATTTAATTATAGTAGAAGAATTATCCGATACTGATATTTGAAAATTACAGTACGTGAGTATTGTAATTTTTATATTAATATATTAATATTGTATTTGTCAATGACGAATGCTCTGAAAATTAATATACGATATATTAATTTAAAAAAATAAAAAAAAAATGTTTTCACTTAAAAATGCAAGTGAATTTAATATATTAAATGATATGAGATTTACGAAACGGGTATATGAATTGCATATTAATATACTTTTATAGTAAATTTAAGAATAGTATAAGAATTCTCCGATACTGGTATTTGAACATTACAGTATGTGAGTATTGTGATCTTCATTTTAATATACAGATATTGTATTTGTCGATGACGAATGCATCTGAAAATTAATATACGATATATTAATTAAAAAAAAAAAAAAATGGTTTCACTTATAAATGCAAGTGAATTTAATATACCAAATGATGAGATTTACGAAATGGGTATATGAATTCCATATTAATATACTTTTATAGTAAATTTAAGAATAGTATAAGAATTCTCCGATACGGGTATTTGAAAATTACAGTACGTGAGTATTGTGATCTTCATTTTAATATACAAATATTGTATTTGTCGATGACGAATGCATCTGAAAATTAATATACGGTATATGCATCCGAACTTTATATACGGTATATTAAATAAATAAAAAAATAAAAAAATTTACAGTGAGGATTTATCTCCTAAAACTCTTTCAGTTCCCAGTAAGGGTTAATAAAGGTAAGGTAAAGGGTTAACCCTTATTCGACGTTTTTTTCTACATCTTTCCGTCTATTACACCGAGCAGATTTTTTTAACCTTGGCCCCAGAGGAAAAATGATCTACAAGGCAGTGTATAGTATAATGTTTATAAGAAAAATGGACATCTAGAATTTTTATATGTTGCATTCAATACATATAATAATGTTAAGATTTATTAAAAAAAAAAAAACATTTTCAAATGTATAATTTTATAAAATAAATTCTATATAATGTATAGATCCTTTGAACTAATTTTTCTAAAATTTTCTATTTTCTTCGTCAAAAAATGTCTATTTTCTTGTACTAATTATATGGATTGATTTATATATGGGGGATTCCACGGGACTTTCGCCACCCCCCAAAAAAAAAAATCTCAAATCTCATCTAAAAATCAGGTTCAGCGGTGTCTATTGATGGACCAAATTTCATAATTCTAAAAAAATAGTTGACCGGAATATGCAAATTTTTTTGTTTTTTTACCGTTTTTCATTTAATCTGTAATATCTCAGAAACTATTGATCGTATCGAAATCATTAAAAGACGAAAATGTGCATTTTTTTTATGGCCAACAAGAAAAAAATATATTCAAAATTAATTGCTTAATTTCAGGTCACATTTTTTGGAAGAAACAACAAAATTATTTTTTTTTATGGTTGGACTTCAGATTTTTTCATCGGACAAATTGTCTCGGAATCTTTAAGTGATCGCTGAATTTTGAGTATTTTTTTTTTTTTCATGGGATGGCCCAATGCTGTGACGTTACAGCAATTTGAATGTTTTTAATATATAAAAAAAATCCATATTCAAAATTAAAATTAATTAAAATGGTTGGGCTTCAGATTTTTTCATCGGCAAATTGCCTCGGAATCTTTGAGTGATCGCCGAATTTTGAGTATTTTTTTTTTCATGGGATGACCCAATGCTGTGAGGTTACAGCAATTTGAATGTTAAACATTCAAATTGCTGTTAAACATTCAAATTGCTGTAACCTCACAGCATTGGGCCATCCCATGAAAAAAAAAATACTCAAAATTCGGCGATCACTCAAAGATTCCGAGGCAATTTGTCCGATGAAAAAATCTGAAGTCCAACCATTTTAATTAATTTTAATTTTGAATATGGATTTTTTTATATATTAAAAACATTCAAATTGCTGTAACGTCACAGCATTTGGCCATCCCATGAAAAAAAAATACTCAAAATTCGGCGATCACTCAAAGATTCCGAAGCAATTTGTCCGATGAAAAAATCTGAAGTCCAACCATAAAAAAATAATAATTTTGTTGTTTTTTCCATAAAATGTGACCTGAAATTAAACAATTAATTTTGAATATATTTTTTTTTCTTGTTGGCAATAAAAAAATGCACATTTTCATCTTTTAATAATTTCGATACGATCAATAGTTTCTTAGATATTACAGATTAAATGAAAAATGATAAAAAAACGGAAAAATTTGCATATCCGGTCAAATATTTTTTTAGAATTTTGAAATTTGGTCCTTCAATAGACACCATTGAATCTGATTTTTAGAAAAAATTTGAGATTTTTTTTTTTTCGGGGTGGCGAAAGTCCCGTGGAATCCCCCATATAATTTTTATAGAATCTTGATATCATTTTTCCACCTGGAGAGTCATTTGCAATATGCATTTAGCTGAGCTCGTGTCTTAATTTCTTTACACAAACTGACCCATCGTCAAGTTTCAAACTGCGCATATACCTACTCGTTAAAAAAAAATATCGTCAGTTTCACATCCGGGCACCGATTACAGTAAAAATCGAAATTAAAGTGAAATTAACCGTGAGGCAATACAGAACGAACGCATTACATTACATTTAAAGAATTCGGCACGGGCTGGAATAATCTAGGTGCGCAATATAGTGTTAATGCGGCCTTTTGAAATATCGCTCTCCTCAGCCTCGCGAATCACTCGGGGTTGCGCGCTATTAGGTACGGCGCTACTAGTAAATTTCGTGTTACTTGTGTACGTTCTGTACTTGGACTTAAGGTAGTCCTTGCGCCTGGTATTAATTCCGCATAAGTTCGAGAATTGCAAACACTTCTCGATGGTATAAAAATCTGAAAAAATTCATGCACATTAAAAATACTGAAAAAATTAATTTTGCACAATAGTAATTTTAAAATGTTATTAACAAACTGATGAAAAAAAATTGTTTAACAAATCTCCCGGAAACCCACATTTTTTCAATGAAAATGATTCGTTCATTTTTCTGAACACGTATGAATTTTCCCAGATTTTGTAAATTCACTTTAACTTTTGTGCTTTTTCATATATTTTTTCCATATAAAAAAGAAAAAAAAAATTCAAAGTGAATTGGAAAATCGGAAAAAATTCATACGTATTCAGAAAAATGAACGAATTATTTTCATTTAAAAAAAAAGTGGGTTTCCGGGAAATTTATTCAGCAATTTTTTTTTTCGAGAATTTGTTGATAACATTTTAGAATAATTATTAATCTTTTCGGCACCTTTAATGTGCATGAATTTTTTCAGATTTTTGTACCATCAAGAAGTGCTTGCAATTCTCTCTCATTTTTCTCGAACTTACGCGAAATGAATACCAGACGCAAGGACTACCTTAAGCACAGTCTTGTGCGCCTTGTGCGTTGCTCAGTCGTATTACCAAATTCCGAGCGGCGCGCGAAAGTCAGCTCAGCGCGACTTGTGTGATTCAAGGCGCAGGGAGAACAGCGATTATGGTGTGTGCGTAGTACACTGTTAAAAAAAAATTACTAGAATATTACCGTGACAGCATTGGAAGTTTTTATTCATAAACCGAGCTGTAAATTTCATGGCGATCCTAAGTACAAAAAAAAATATATATAGAGTATATAAGAAATATGTATAGTTTTAACTATAGAATTCGACATATATAGTCTACATACGCTCTATATTCAATCTATATATAATTTGTACACAAACCCAACTACACAGTTGGTCTAAATTATAAATTTCATATAGATTGTATATAGAGTTTCTAAACACTATATATATGTATATCCAATTTCATTTGTCGAACTATATATAATTTCTTTACTTGGGTATTCGTAATGTGAATTAAAAATTACCGTACCGAAAAATAGGTTGGAATTTTCAAAAGGTAATTGTAAATTTCTCATAAGACTGTGTAATTTTAGAATTTTTTTTGTAAATTTTCCATAAGGCTCTGTAATTTTAGAAAATTTATTGTAAATTTCTCATAAGGCTGTGTAATTTTGGAAAATTCATTGCAAATTTCTCATAAGGCTGTGTTAATTTTGGAAATTTTATTGTACATTTCCTATAATGCTGTGTTAATTTTGGAAAATTTATTGTAAATTTCCTATAATGATGTGTTAATTTTGCAAAATTTATTGTAAATTTCCTATAAGGCTATGTTAATTATGAAAACTTTATTGTAAATTTCCTATAATGCTGTGTTAATTTTGGAAAATTTATTATAAATTTCCTATAATGATGTGTTAATTTTGGAAAATGTATTGCAAATTTCCTATAAGACTGTGTTAAATTTGGAGAATTCATTGTAAATTTCCTATAACACTGTGTTAAATTTGGAGAATTCATTGTAAATTTCTTATGAGGTTGTGTTAATTTTGTAAAATTCACTGTAAATTACCTATAAGAGTGAGTTAATTTTGGAGAAATTCATTGTAAATGTCTTATAACACTGTGTTAATTTTGGAAAATTCGTTGTAAATTGCCGATAAGGCTGTGTTAATTTTGGAAACGTTATAGTAAATTTCCTAAATTTAAAAAAAGTGCCCCCCCCCCCCAAGGGTGCCCCCCACCCAAAAATATAGAGAGATATGGGAAAGACCTCCAGGAACTATGGGCAAGACTCCCGGGAAGTATGGGAAAGACCCCTGAGAAGTATGGGAAAGACCTCCAGGAAGTATCGGAAAGACTCCTGGGAAGTATGGGAAAGACCCCTGGAAGTATGGGAAAGACCCCTGAAATTTTCCTAAGTCCCTCGATTCTTGATACGGCGGCGGCGACGGTGGCGGCGGCGAGATCTTTTTATAATATAGAGAGATATATATATATATACATGACTACTCTATTCTCATATAAATCCCGTTCACCTTATCAACCAACGAATCGTAGACATTAAAAATACAAGTGTTCCACAAGTTGGTTCATTTTTCAAAGAATTTGAGGTTTTTTTTAGTTGCAATACATTCTGAGTAAATCATTGCATAGTCATTCATAGTTTGTTCAATTATTTCGTAGGTCCCAATTGTGAAATGTTGAGATATGTAGCTTTGGGTCCGTTCGATAGACTTCGAACAGCCTCTGCTAGCATCTCACTGAAAATTACGAAAGATTCGTTCGAGCCGATGACTGGAGCTCTTGCGGTTGCTAAATATTTTTTCCATCTCTCTGTCTCGGTCTTGCTATCTATCAGGCGACTTCCTTCGGCTTCTTTTCGTCGAACCTATAGTATCCACGTCGAATAGTCGCAAGACTGTGCTACTGAATGTGAGTGCGAGCGCGTAAAGTCGAATTGCAACACGCAGCGATCAAACATCGCTTGGTTTAAGAGCTCGAGCCGCACCGACAAGTAGCCGGCGATAGGCATTTACTTACCGGGCTTGGCCTTACCAAAGTATAAACTTGCATAAAGCTAGTCCGGTATTCGGTGAGCTGCTCTATGGGTCTTGGCCAACTCGATAGATGACAGCAACGACAGTTTATTTCTACTAAATAGTTCTATCATAGCTCTGTTTTTGTGTAGGTATCGACTAATGTGGGAATAGATGTCGAACAATGGTGCTAACAGAACAGAACATTTTTTTTTTCGAGCTTTTTTTTATAAACATCAATTCGAAATTTAAAAAAATCAGAACTACATCAAACCGCGGTTAAATACTTGGAGACATTTTTGAAACTGCACGGAGAGAAATTTATGTGTCATGACAACATAAAACGGTGACAACAAAAATCGTTACGTTAGACTGACAAATGAGTTTTGCTATGCTAATAAGTCTTTTCTTCGGCTGACAAATCTTTTTGCTGGCCTGACCAATTTTTTTTTGTTAGCCTAACAAAACGATTTTTGTTCTCATCGTTTTACGTTGTCGTAACACATAAATTTCTCTCCGTGTGCATTGCCGTTTTTCCTATTGGTCTCATACAGTACTTAGAAAAATCGAGCCTTGGGGGGAAATATTCGGGCTTCGGGGGGCCTTGGGGGACAGAAAAATTCGGGCCACGTAAACCATAAATGGGAGGACTTGACATGGACCCTATACGACTATATATATAGGTATCTCTCCATTATAATAAAAAGATCTCCCCGCCGTCCCCACCGTCATGTAGGATAGTTCCTCCAGATAGTTCTTTGTTTCTCCTCCCGATCGTCTTTTGTTTTCCCTTACGATTGTACATGGAAAAAACAGATTAGTTGCCATAACCAAGAAATGAGTTGACACAACCAATCGATTCTTCTATTTCCCTAGCAACTCAAATGGTAATACCAACGATTCGAATGATAATACCGACGATTCGAATGGTAGTCCCAACTATTCGAGTGGTAGTCCCAACGATTGGATTAGTTAACCTAACTAATCCAATCGAGAACTAATCGTGAATAGTTGAGGCTACTATTCGATATGGGTGAGGCAACTAATTTTTTAGACATTGTGTACAGCAAATCGAAAACGTAGTTGCCACAACCAAACTTTTTTTTCCGTGTATTTTGTTTCCATGCCATATCGTCCTTTGTTTCCCCTCCCGATTGTCTTTTGTCTTACTTCCCGATTGCCTTTTGTTTTACTTCCCGATTGCCTTTTGTTTTACTTCCCGATTGCCTTTTGTTTTCCCTCTTGATCGTGGGGTTAGCCACTCCGTGAGCTTAGCCACTCCCAGGGCTTAGCCACTCCGTGAGCTTAGCCACTCCGTGAGCTTAGCCACCCCGTGGGCTTAGCCACGCCGTGAGCTTAGCCACTCCGTGAGCTTAGCCACCCCGTGAGATTAGCCACTCCGTGAGCTTAGCCACTCGGTGAGCTTAGCCACTCGGTGAGCTTAGCCACTCTGTGAGCTTAGCCACTCCGTGAGCTTAGCCACTCCAAGCGGTTAGCCACTCCGTGAGCTTAGCCACTCCGTGCGGTTAGCCACTCCGTGAGCTTAGCCACTCCGTGCGTTTAGCCACTCCGTGAGCTTAGTCAGGCCGTGCGCTTAGCCACCCCGTGAGGTTAGCCACTCAGTAAGATTAGCCACTCCGTGATTTTAGCCACTCCATGATGTTAGCCACTCCGTGACATTAGCCATTACGTGACATTAGCCATTACGAGACATTAACCGATTGACTAAACTACCGTCTTGTACACGGCGGCAGTGACAGCGAAATCTTTTTATAATATAGAGAGATTACATGTATTTAAAAAAAATGAGCGTATTATGGATTCAAGAAAAAATATATTTTGTATATATTTATAATGGAAAAAAAAATGTTTGTTTTTAAGAAAGTGAACCATGTCGGAGAGCTTGAACCTGAGGTGTGCTACAATGCAACATGTGTCGATCGTAAATCAATGAGTTGTTTGTCAATCTCGCATTACAATAATACATTCGTGAATAATTGCCATGAGAACGGACGGTAGCTCTCCGTTTTTTTGTAAGTCGAAGCAGGTTGCGTACAGGTGAAACGGTTCGCGGGATATACAATGTAGTATGTGAATGCACTTTAGACCCATAAATGTCGAAAAATGATTCGTTCCCTCGTAACTTTTTACGAGGGAATGTATTTATTTGAGTTGGTTCTCGTAGTTACGTTAATACCAATTTTGAGAACGAATGATACGCGTTTGATAATATTTATAATTAATTACTCTTTTTATTTTTTGTTGAAAATAAAGTAGATACATCTAATGATTCTTTTCATTGATCATTCTTTCAAATATTTGAAAAAAAATTCCACATGCATTTTTTATGAGGAAGAATGGCATAAAAAATCGCGAACCATATTTGGGAAGTTGAGGGTCGGTCGTTGGTCGAGTTGGCATGGAATGCCTCATATAGATTGTATACATAGCGTTTATACAAACTACATATGCTCGATTCTATGTTTAAAACTATATTTTTTTATGTATATACTATATATAATTTTTTATATAGTATATAAAAGTATATACTATATAAAAATGTAGTATATACAGAAAGTTCTCCGGTACTCTTGATAAAAAAATTGTGAGGTATTCTTGACACCGACCGTAGTTTTGTGCAGCGCACGTCATTAACCTGTCAAAAATGCAAGGCCCTTGCATTCTTTACAGTAATTAATTCAATGTAATTAAATTTTCGGTCGTGCTTGTATTAATACATGTCGCGTAATCCTATACTGTAGACATATATATTTATATATGTGTATAGTCTCTTGTGAATTAAATATGTTTCGAATTGTTGCATTGTTGTTTCCAATGCACGCTACGTGTTTGCGTCAAACGAAGATTTCTGTGTGTGGATTATATTATTCATGTCAGAGAACACTTGGGTCGAAGATCACGCGCTTATTGTGACGCTCCAAAGTATATCGGGTTATGTTTTCACAATCCATAAAAATCAATTTAAAAAAAACCTAAAATCCTGGGGCTCAATAAAAATAAATCTTGATTCAAATTAAGATCGGAAATAATGGTTAATTTCACTGTAGAATAAACATTTAGCATCTTAACGGGATCCAATCACTTAAAAAAATTATAGAATAGTTTTTTTTTATAGACGATACTCTTTTTGACCCAACTAATTTATTGTCCCAACTAATTTATTGCCCGAACTAATTTATTGTCCCAAATAATTCATTGTCCCAACTATTTATTGCCCCAACTAATTTGTTGTCTCAACGAATTTATTGTTCCGACGAATTTATTGTCCCAACTAATTTATTGTCTCAACGAATTTATTGTCCCAACTAATTTATTGCCCGAACTAATTTATTGTCCCAACGAATTTACTGTCCCAACTAATTTAATGTCCCAACTAATTCATTGTCCCAACTAATTCATTGTCCCAACTAATTTAATGTCCCAACTAATTTATTGCCCCAACTAATTTATTGTTCCGACGAATTTATTGTCCCAACTAATTTATTGTTCCGACGAATGTATTGTCCCAACTAATTTATTGTTCCGACGAATTTATTGTCCCAACTAATTTAGTGTCTCAACGAATTTATTGTCCCAACTAATTTATTGTCTCAACGAATTTATTGTCCCGACGAATTTATTGTCCCAATGTATTTATTGTCCCAACCAATTTATTGTCCCAACTAATTTATTGTCCCAATTTTATTGTCTTTATTATCTTGACTTTATTGATCCAACTAATTTATTGTCCCAACTAATTTATTGTCCCAACTAATTTATTGTCCCAACTAATTTATTGTCCCAACTAATTTATTGTCCCAACTAATTTATTGTCCCAACTAATTTATTGTCCCAACTAATTTATTGTCCCAACTAATTTATTGTCCCAACTAATTTATTGTCCCAACTAATTTATTGGCCCAACTAATTTATTGTCCCAACTTATTTATTGGCCCAACTAATTTATTGTCTGAACGAATTTATTGCTTCAGCACGTATTCAACCAATAATTTTTTACCGTGTGGCTAAAATTAATCTCAAAGACGGGAATTCACTATTTTCCTTCCAAAACATTTTTTTTTTTTTACAAAGTCGTATTTGTGCAACAATAACGGTTTTATCATTTTGACAGGCATTAGTTGCCATGAACTATGATCCTTGTGCCATGATTTGAGAATCTGATCGCCAGCGTCGCTTCAGCCGCGTCAGTTACAATTGACCCATTTTACTCCCAAGTCATTCGTAATAGTCTGCGTTATTTATAGGAGAGAGTAGAAATTATGACGACGTGTCAGAGACGCTGCTGTGTATTTATATATACCCATCATCCCATTATATACCCCACATCCCATTTTTTGCCATTTTCTGAACATATAAGGGAGATCCCAACTCTGTTTGTAAACCTCTCAATTACGCAATTTTTTGTTTCTTCGAAACTTTAGTTATATGAACGTATAGGCCCAAAGAAAAAAAAAAGATTTTTTTGGCAGTGGTTAATTGTACCGATAAATATACGGTACGGACGCTGATTACGAGACTGTATTATATTTCACCTAAATCGACCTACATCGTAATTAAAGCAAAATGGATAACAAAAAAAGTTAAGAAAAACAGTACGTACTACGGAACGTAACTTTTTAAACGTTACAACATCCATAATTCTCGAGCCGTGCGAAAACCCACATTCTCTTACGGCTTCAAAACTTTGTATTCTTTCACAGCATTTTTTTTAACAAAGAATAAAAATGTAACGAATTTCGTACCACTTGAAATTTCGATTGTTGGTTTAAATAATTATGTTGAAGAAATATGTTGAACGCTTAAATTATTGTAAAAAAATGGGTTGTTCTTTTTTTTGTTCAAGCAAATAGATAAAAACAAAAGGAAAACCTGCCGTACATTTTACAATACGATTAACATGTACCAGTGAATATTTTATTGATAAAAATAGAATTTGAACAATCACCAAATTTAATCGGACACTTTCGAGACAAATGTAATTCATTTCAATGCAGTTGAAGCTGAAAGCGAATTGTTCACAGTCCGTCTCGCAAAACTATCATACAAAGCACCACTAATTAATGTAATTGTTACAAAAAGTATTATGTAAGGTTTAAGGTTGTTAAGTGTGAGGTTTGCTGCCTTCGCTTCATTTAGGCCGCAAACACTCGTCACAATCGTCAACATGCGGCCCTTGTTGTCCCATGTGGGAATTCTGGTATGCAGTCAGCGTTACCAACACGACCCAGCACTAAAACGGAATCGGCTGCCAAGCGTTGTCGATTAGTACTGTCTCAGTACTAATTGAATACTGGCCTTATTATGCACCCGTTCAGACAGCCACGACTTTCAAGATAAAATAAACAGTACTCAAGTGAGAGTCGTCTGATTACTGGCCGCAGACTAGGCTGAAGCTTGTTTTATTGTCGGCGAGCTAACTTTGCCAGTGTCAGTCTGATTTCCGGCTGGATCATCGAAGTACTGGGCGTAGAATAGGCCGAAGCTCTACTTATTGCATATGGCAGAGTACTGGGGTCATACTGCCCCGACATTGATAGTACACCGAGAGAAAAGATTTCATTAACGCCAAAGAAATGGGTGGATTGGTTTTTTTTTCATTGATTTGAACGAAATATTTCTTTGATTTCAATGAAATAGTGCATTTGAATTTCAAAGAGAACATTTCATTGCCTGTAAATAAAGATTTACTTAGTGAGCATATAATAAAGAAAGAATTTCATTGTTTTAAAGAAACGTTTACATTGGTTCAAAGAAATATTTTCATTGATCTCTTTCTCTCGCACCTAACCTTAATTTTTAGTTTTCCGGTTCTCCCGAACGAACGGCTTCGAGTTTCGAGGAGCCAGAAGCTTAGCCTATTTCTGCCGTACTTCCTTACATACTCACAAAATTTGAGCTTTATCTGCCGCGTACTTCAGGAAAAAATAGGTTTCGAAATTTTGAGCTGGTAAGAAGAAGGTTTCATTGATCATAGACGATATCTTTGAAATCAATGAAAAAGGTTCATTGGTTTAAAGAAATGTTTCGTCGGATCAATGTCACTACTTTTCATTGAGCTTGAGATCATTCAAAGAAAAGATAGTATTGAAATTCAAGTATTTCATTTCATTGGCAAAGATTTCCGTGAATCAATGAAACTTTTTCTCTCGGTGTACCGTGCCGATACTGGCGGACAAGCGTTGGACCCGTGTGATCATTTCCGACTTGTCCGAGCATTAAGACAGAAATAGCATCTAGTACTGGCATCTTGACAACAATACTGCACCAACACACAGCCCGTTTGAGATTCCCACAGGGGCTATAATATACTATTTTATGTTTATAAAGAAAATATTGATTCATCTGTTGATATCAAATTATTAAAGTCTTTTTTATCCTTCCACAATGGACCTTTTTCCTACAAGTTGCACTTTTTGTAATTTTCCAAAATACAATAAAACGTATCCGGTCATACAGTAGAACATGGCATAAAGTATGCTCTGTCCGAATTTGAAGTGAATCGGACATAATACTTACTCCACTGTTTATCAATATTTTGCAATACACAAAAAATCCAAAATTTTGGAGATCATATGTCAATTGTGGGGAAAATCTCGACTTGATCATGCTTCTAACTTCATCAGAAAAAAATATTGAAAATCAATCTGATTCTTGGGCCCCAAGCACATATGTAGTCACTCCTTATGTCTTGAAAATTGTGTTATACTTTAGCGATGTTATTGGAACTGTTGTACACGTAGAGAAATTTATGTGTCATGACAACATAAAACGGTGATAACAAAAATCGTTACGTTAGGCTAACAAATGAGTTTTGCTATGCTGACAAATCTTTTTGCTAGTCTGACCAATTTTTTTTGTTAGCCTAACAAAATAATTTTTGTTGTCACCGTTTTATGTTGTCATGACACATAAATTTCTCTCCGTGCAAAGCCAGCGAAAAACTTGGTGTTTTAGAAACTTCATTCTGGAAGAGGAGGTTCTTGGAATGACCTAAATGATTGTGGTTGGGAATCCATGTTGCATCGCAGAAGAACCTAAATACCTATGTTGAATAGGTTGTGAAATCAACCGAAAAGTTTCATAAACCAACAGAGAAACTCTGTAACCCAGTATAGAAGGAGCTTCGAGCCCAATAGGGCGAGGTAGGACCCTAACTTTACACGGAAAGAAATAATTGGTTGCCCCAACCAATTAGCATGGCTAAATACACTCCAGGCGACTAATGTGGCAAGGTTAACCAATTTTTTTAGTTGCAAACTGACAAACTAGTCGGTTGTGACACCTAATTCGTCAGTTGCCAACCAATTAATTTGCTAACTTACTGACATCCTTCTGTAACCTACTAATTTATTGTCCCAACCAATTTTGTCGCTATTTATTTTTGTCCATGTACTCTATGCTACAATATTGTTATTGCATAATGAGCAAGAAGGGATGTAAAATGGAAAAAGATAATTATTCACCACAACCAACGTTTGTGGTTAAATATGCTTCAACCGATTAACTTGGTTAGGAAAATCAATGAATTGGCGGTGCCAATTAATTTATTTTTATTTTTATTTTTATTTGTTTTTATATTTATTGCCAATAATTGCTTTGTTAGTGCAAGCAATTAATTTCTTGATAATGGGACACCTTTTTTTTGTTGGTGCTAACAATTTATTGGTTGGACCAACAAATCAAAATGCCAAAGCCAATTAATTGGTTTTTCCAACTATCTCAAGTTAAAAAAAATGATATATAGTGTATATAAAAATGTATATTATTTTAAATATAGAATTGGGCATATGTAATACATACGCTCCATATGCAATCTATATGCAATTTACATGTAAGACCAACTGCTAACTTGGGTTTACAGATTGTATATGTCTAATTCCATATATGGGATAATATGTTTTTTTTTACTTCGAATGTTAATGAGTTGGAGTATATTTAACCACGTGCGTTCGTTGTGTAAAACAATTATTTTCCTCCGTGTAAATTTAGATTGACCTTTGGATGCTGTGACCTCTAATCTGGCCTTGGGCTTTATCGTAAATATTTCAGTAACTGGACGTGCCACCTGAATTTTCGTGTTTGCCGCACTTTAGAAAGTACGCGATTGAGGACCATCTTCAGCATCACTGCCTAAAATTACCATCTCTTCATCTCACGCAGTCCCGGATTTAGGTATTGTGGCGCCCTAAGCAAATCGTCGATTAAAGTCTCAATAACAAATCCAAAATAACTGCATTTCGAAGACTTTGCATCTTTATTGAGTATCAACATAAAATCAATTTTTTTAAGATACGCTTAAAAAAATGGTTGATAAATGTATTATTATTTGAAATATGCGAATTGCTTTGGAAGTCCGCAGCTTTTTTTCTGCGACAATTTTTTTTGCTTCCTCATAGAGGAAGTTTTGTTTTCGTAAAAAAAAAATTTTTCGAGATTTTCATGTCAGGACACTGAGAATGGTCCAAAACGTCGAGAAAAGTGGTTTAGAAAAAATGTTCGGATGTATGTATGTATGTGTGTGTGTGACACGCTTGCAAAATTTAAACCGCTGTATCTCGAAAACGGCTTTAATAATCAAGCTGAAATTTGGCATGCTGGTAGAGGAGAAACGCCCCTTTGTATGTATACATTTTCGAAAATTTATTTTTAAAAATTCAGATTTTATAAGCCTTTCAATATTTCGAAAAATGTCTGTATGTTCTCCAGCTTCCGCAATTTTTCAGCTAATGAGCCAAATAGTTCTGGACAAATAGAGAAATGAAAAATGAAGGTCGGTATTGAATTTGAGCGAAATCTATAAAGCGGTTTAGATTTTATAAAATTTGGAGTTTTCGAAAAAATTTTGTTTTTGTTCTTATTCAAGTTAAGTTCGATCAAACCTGCTCCAATCTTTTGCAAGGTAAAATTAATATCCAATTGTAGTAGATATCGAATTTGGTGAAGATTGGTAAAGTGGTTCAGATTTTATGAGACATTGAATTTTTTTAAAAATCTCTGTATGTTCTCTAGCTGCCACAATTTTTTAGATAATGAGCTTAAACAGTTTTTGGCGAATAAAGCAATGAAAAATGACGATCTGTATTGAATTTAAGCGAAACACATAAAACGGTTTAGATTTTATAGAATTTTGAATATATGAAAATTTTTGTTTTCGTACTTCTTAAATTTGTATTTAAAATAAGGATGCAAGGTAGAACTTTGCACATTGCTTCGTCAATAATTTTCATCATTCGCAAAGCTTCCTCTATGAGGAAGCCAAAAATAAAATAAAGAAACTTCCTCATAGAGGCGGCGTTGCGAAAGATGAAAATTAATGACGAAGCAATGTGAAAAGTTCTACTTTGCATCCTGTTTTCTATTTTTTGAATTAAAATATCGATTGGCTAAAATAGCGAATTCAAAATAATGAACGATTAAATCTAAAATGGTCATTATTATGAAATTTGCTATTTTAGCCATTCCATATTTTTATCATTTGCTATTTTTATCCGAACGACCCGAAATCCATTACCGAACTCACGAAACGTCCAAAAATCTGGAACGTGTGTCCGACTACTCAGTAACAGGTGCTGTAGTGTCGCGCTTGGCAGTAGAAAGTGTCGATGATGATCAGACGTGCCACCACTAGCGTCGACATCGGTCCAACAACGTTTGCGTCCTTCATCAAGAACCGGGACTATCAAAAGTCTTCTGGCCTTCCTTCAGTCACTTCATGTTCGACTTTCCGTCGTCGGAATCTCGCATAATTTCTCAAGTTGTAAAGTAGAAAGTGAGCGTCATATGCAGGCCATTGACTGCGAATCTCACATCCAGCATCCTCGACTTTTCTCAGCCTCTGAACTGCATATTCATATAATGTGTCTTATGCTTAAGGACTTTGTTCTTATATTTTCAAGCCCATTATGGGTCACTCTGATGGGAATATGTTTTTTTTTCTGTTGAGGCATAATCCATTACTTTGCTTTTCGGAATACGAACTGTCTCGTGGAAAAAGTCCTCTTAAGATAATAATGATCCCCATGACCAAAAAAATTTACGTTTTAGGCCTTTCCTTGTATTCACTCGCTAAGTGTCCGCATTTTAAAGAATTATTGAAATATAATCCAAGTTAAAAAAATATATATCGTCTGACATCCCGTGCAAAAATTAGTTCGGGCAGCCGCGATTAAATAAGGGGCCTTTTTAGGTATAAACGTACCATCCACAATAGGGAATCCACTCTAGAACCCTACTAGGTTCAACAAAGGCGGCCACGACAAACTTCGGGGCCAAATCAGGCTTAAATGTGGAACCCTCACCAGGGTCGCCTATATTGAGCCTCTAAAGGCCCGTACTTTCAAGCGTGACTAGCCTAGTAGGGCCCCTACTACAGTTAGGGCCATCTAGAAAGGGCCAAGTTGGAACCCCAACTACACTGAGAAAAAAAAAGTAGAAATTAACTAAATCGGCGTTTGCCCTCGTTCAAACGAATTTCTCGTTTAGGACAACCAAATGTTTAGTTTCTTCAATAATTATTCGATTCAATTGAGTAAAATATATTTGCGGTAACAAAAATATTTATTACACCAACTAAAAATTCATTTGAACGACGGTGAACGCCGATTTAATTCATTCTAACATTTTTTTTCTCAGTGTATATTTCTTCACGGGATAATATGGAATTGGTCATTGGTAATTTTTTGTAGGGTTGGTTAGACCCTCAAATGCACCAGATTTTTATTTATTATTTTTTATTTTTTCTATGTAAATTTTTATTTTTTTATTTTTTTATAAGTGTCATATCGAGTGCCATAATTTTATAATCTGAAAAAATACGGAAAAATACTTTGTTGAATATCAAAATTTTCTAGCTTATAGCCAAACTGGACAAGATTTTTCTTCTTATAGTTTTTAAGCTATTTTTATTTTAAAAAAATAGAAAAAATAGAAATCAATCTATTGGGGACGACTTTTCAAACATTTCTATATATGAAACTGTATTTTTCAGAATTTTAAATCATGGCATGCTGGTGCTAGAATGTGGCTTGTGCGGTGCTGGAATAATATTACTTCAGAAAAATCTGAGGAAATTCTAAAAAATCCGAGTTTACATAAATGAACGTTTGACCAGTCGCCTGTAGTAGATTTATTTAAAACATTTTTTTAAATAAATTTTTATGATTACTTATGAATAATTTTTTATTTTCGAATAACTCTATATGACGTATTCCTGGCCGACTCAGTAACCCATACCCTTCTATATGCATGAAAAAAACACTTTTAATTTGTAATTTTTTATTTTTTTACTGGAATTTTTTTTCATGAATTTTCATGAGTTTTCTTAAATAAAGATTTTGGGCGTCAATTAAAAATTTGAATTGATTCTCAAAAATCCTGTATTAGATATCAAATTTTTCGCTATTACCTAAAGTAGCAAACGGTTGAGTCGATTTTTTAACCCATTTTTTCGAAAAAAAGCAGTTAAAAATGAAAAACGTTGAACCAAAATGGCACTTCATGGTCGCTTGTAGCGGAAACATTTTATATATAACGCAATATTGCATATAGAGTGTATATAAACTATATATGCCCAATTTTATGTTTAAAACTATATATATTTATTATATACCGTATATATAATTATTATACTTGGGAACAAATATTGTGCGCAGTAATTTGCGTCTTTTCAACAAGTTACGAAAATTTTGCACATTTTTACTGATACAGTAAACGTCCTTGAACCCCGTGCATTCGGTTGGGCAATTGCGCAGTCATCGTGCAATAGTATAAACGCATATTATGTATTTTCCATTTGTACAGTCATAAACTGCTCATTCCATCAAATCTGCATTAAGTCCAGATCTGGACATTAAAATTGTCGACAAACCCACACATTGCAGCAAATCCTAAATCCGCGAGAGCGCCGGACATAGTCTAAAAGTTACAACACGATGACACGTGAAAAAACAGAACCAATAAATAGCTGACAAGGAATCATAATCCGAATCATATAGCACGTTGATGCATCAAGGAGAAAGGTTCGTCTCGTTTCGCTCTTCAATTTCCTCCTTTCTTTTTATTCCCCTCAGCCGAATCCAGATATAGCTTCTGACCTCTAGTAAAACTCTTGGTTTTATCGCCTCGAAAACTTGGCACTGCTAACATACTTACGGCTCAAAAAGATCGGGCAATATATACGAAACAAAAAAAACTCATAGATAATGGAGAGAGTCCAATAGATATAGTAAGATATTGCTGGAAGTCAATCCACCGTGATAGAATTGGAAGTATATTATACAACTTTCTTGAGTGTGACGTAACCCTGACCAGCGGCGATCGGCCGAGAGAAATGATAGCTGTGCCACTGCTGGACCCGCGTTAGACTTGCTGCAGCGCAGGACCACTGCAAGTAGCTTCACGTAGACATAGATACCGAGGTGGGGCACCTCTATCGCTCAACAGCAGCAGCAGACCAGCAAAACGGGGGCCTTCGACAGGGGGAACTGGGCCTCACGGAACTCGAAAGGAATACAGTAAAACCCCGATTAACCGGGATAGGATTAACCGGGAAATCTTTGAATTTTTTGCTTCCTCGTAGAGGACGCTTTGTTTTCATGAAAAAAAAAAAATTCCAGATTTTTATGTCAAGACACTTAGAATAGTCCAAAATGTCCAGAAAAGTGATCTAGAAAAAATGTCCGTATGTATGTATGTATGTATGTATGTATGTATGTATGTATGTATGTATGTGTGTGTGTGTGCGTGCGTGCGTGCGTGCGTGCGTGCGTGCGTGCGTGCGTGTGTGCGTGTGCGCGCGTGCGCGCGTGCGTGCGTGTGTGCGTGCGTGCGTGCGTGTGTGCGTGTGCGCGCGTGCGTGCGTGTGTGTGTTTGTGTGTGTGTGTGTGTGTGTGTGTGTGTGTGTGTGTGTGTGTGTGTGTGTGTGTGTATGTGTGTGTGTGTGTGTGTGTGTGTGTGTGTGTGTGTGTGTGCGTGTGTGTGTGCGTGTGCGTGTGCGTGTGCGTGTGCGTGTGCGTGTGCGTGTGCGTGTGCGTGTGCGTGTGCGTGTGCGTGTGCGTGTGCGTGTGCGTGTGCGTGTGCGTGTGCGTGTGCGTGTGCGTGTGCGTGTGCGTGTGCGTGTGCGTGTGCGTGTGCGTGTGCGTGTGCGTGTGCGTGTGCGTGTGCGTGTGCGTGTGCGTGTGCGTGCGCGTGTGCGTGTGCGTGTGTGTGTACATGTATACAACTCCGAAAATTTGAACGCCGATAACTCAAGAACCGTTTTGTATATCGAGCTCAAATTTGGTACACACGTGTAGTAGCTGACCCTCTTCGACTGTAGTGCGAAAATTTCGATTTTATGCCGTTTTGAATTTTTTTAAAAAAAGGAGGTGCGAGCTCTAACTTTCGTAAAATTTAGTCTATTTTGCTAAATAGTTGGTTATAAGAGCAGGTGCACTCAATGTTGTTTGGTATTGAATTTGGGCCGCATCAGTAAAGTGGTTCAGATTTTATGGAAATTTGAATTTAAAAAAAAATTGACATTGTCGCTCTGTTGTAACTTTTGCAAAACTTGAGATAGCGAGCTCAAGTTTTGTATGTAAATGAAATAATATTCAGTCATTATATTATACGTACGGTACGAAATTTTTGATTTTACAGAATGTTGAATTATTTTGAAAAATATACGTTATCATATTAACTTTCGAAAACGCTCTAATTATAATGAAATAACGGAATAACGAAATAGAAAAAGCGAATTCACAACATGTTTATTTATCTAATTAAAATAAGGATGCAAAGTAGAACCTTGCATATTGCTTCCTCATTATTTTTCGCTTTTTACAATGCTTCCTCTATGAGGAAGCCAAAATTGAATACCATACTTCCTCATAGAGGTAGCTTTATAAAAAGCGAAAAATAATGAGGAAGCAATGTGCAAGGTTCTACTTTTTTTCACGCGACCTGCCACGTTCGAGCTATTTAACAAAAAAAAAAGTTGCAAGGTAGAACTTTGCACACTGCTTCCTCATTAATTTTCATTTTTTACAAAGCCACCTCTATGAGTAAGCTTGTTTATTAATTTTGGCTTCCTCATAGAGGAAGCTTTGTAAAAAATTAAATTCAATGAATAAATAATGTGCAAAATTCTACTTTGCAACTTTTTTCGTTACTTATATAGTTCTTGAAAAATTCAAAATTACGTGAAATCCAAACCGCTTTACTGATCACGTCCAAATTTGGTAGGTTTCAGCGCTGAATGTTATTTTTCATCTGTAGAAAATTTCAGTTGATTCGGTGAGATTTGACGTGAGATAGAGAAATCCGAATATTTTTAAAAAAATTCAAAACCGTAAAAAAACTGAACGTTCTTACAGATTTATTCCAAATTCAATACCGATACTCCTTTAACATAGCTTTATTCATAAAAAATTATTTAGCCCAATAGCTAAAAATTTACAGATGCTAGAGAGCGTACAGATATTTTTCGAAAATTGCAAAGTCAAATAAAATTTGAATTTTTTCTTAAATTACCACAAACAAAAGCAAACCTGCTTCACATTTTTGCTAAATTTCAGCCGGGTTTTTAAAGCAGTTCTTGTGATATGTAAGTTTGAATTTTCCAAGACAGGACTCCTATTTCTGGTTCTGAGAGTCGAATTTTTTTTTTAAACAATAGTTTCTCTCTTACATACTTTGTATGTGATGGAAAAGTAAAAACACTGCAAGCTTTACATACTAGTTTACATTATACAACAACTAAGTATAACTTGTATCAAATCTCACTGTAACTAGTCAAAATAAAGTTATAACGTCCCGAGCAGAAATTTGTATGGGTGTCCGCGACTAAGTACGGGCCCATTATAGAAACCAGAAATAGGTGTCCTGTCTTGGACCCTACTTGGCCCAACAAAAGCCTCCACAACATAATTTCTCGGCGTCTCGTGAAAGCCGTACAAAGGACGCCAATACATAGCCTCATTGGGTCCTGTAAATGCTAACGTTAGACAAAGTTTACCTAGTATATTCGGGAAAGGTTTATAGATCCCGTATAGGACGCTATTTTCACAAAAGTTCTTCTACATGTGTCGCATAAAAAACGTCTGTATCAACCATATCTGTCACGTTGTTACATTGTCACCGCTGATGCAGGCAGTACTATAAATTCTTTTAAGTACCCAAAGGGTCAGTACGTAGATGGGTGATCGTCCCACTCCCGAATTTGTCTACGTTCTTCATAGCTCAGTACTTGGATTGGTGATCGTTCCACACCCGAATTTTTCTAAGTTCCTCATAGGTCAGTACTTAGATCGGTGACCGCCCCACGCCCAAATTCTTCTAACTACGCCAAGGGTCAGTACATTGATGGGTGACCGTCCCACTCCCGAATTTTTCCAAGTTCCTCATAGGTCAGTACTTGGATTAGTGACCGTCCCACTCCGGAATTTGTCTAAGTTCTTAATAGGTCAGTACTTCGATTGGTGATCATCCCACTCCTGAATTTGTCTAAGTTTTTCATAGGTCAGTACTTGGATCGGTGACCGTCCCACTTCCGAATTTGTCTAAGTTGTTCATAGGTCAGTACTTGGATCGGTGACCGCGCCACGGCTGACATTTTTTAAATGCCGCAAGGATCAGTACTTGCATGGGTGATCGTTCCGTGTCCCAGCTTTTTTAAGTCTCCCAAGATCAGTACTTGGATGTGTGACCGCCTCACGGCCGAATTTTCAATGTCCCTCTTGAGCCAGTACATCGATAGGTGGCCGCCCCGCTGTGTTAGTATTTTATATATTTCATTTGCAATCATCTAAATGAATGTAGTCAGAAGGACAATAATTGTACAACGAATTATTTTTTCTTCTATGTCCCACATGGAGGAATTTCGTCCCACAGACCCACAGATGTGATTTTTTTTAATAATTCTACTGGCAGCAAAAATATTCCAAGTTCAAAAAACAATTGAAACGCGTCGAATTTTTCGAGCGGCTTACGATCTTGCCATAGGGAATCGTTGCGAACTGCACGGGCCTAGTAATTAATCGGGATTGCGATTATCCCAGAATTCTTCGGTTTCGAGTATCCCGATTAATCGGGGTTCTACTGTATCAGTAAACCCCTCCTAAGCAGCTACTTCGGTACCCCCAGCAGGTGTGCTTGAGTTTGTTGGTCGTTGCTGCCGCTCAACCGATCGGGCCCCACTTCTTGGCGTATGGTATGTTGCAGGGAAACGAACGTCAGATGATGTCGGGCCCAGTTCACCGCTGAACAACATCGAGGACGGGACGTGTGCGACAAAACAAGTGGTGCAGGTCGTTTCGTCGCCGTCGTCGTCGTCCTCCACGCCGTCGTCAACATCGTAATCATCATTGAACGTTCTTTGCTATTTAAACGACACCTGTGTGACCTCAACACTCGCGTCACAATCCACCAATCGCCATTCATCTGCCCCATTCAGATCAATCGATTATATACCGATGCAAATTATCACGATTTAATGATAATCACACACGGGACTAAACGGCCGAAGAGACCGAAAAAAGATTCGACAACGAATCGCGAACCAGTTCATACGTCAGTGGAGGACTTTGTGGTAGCCCAATATAGAAGAGACCGTTCCCTGCGGCCAAACGGATTCCACACCGCCGATCGGCAACATCCAATCAAGAGTGTGTGACTAGGTTGATCACTTCGAACCGCGATCACCACCAACCAACAAGTCGCTGTCGATCCTCTGGAAGATCAACATCTCCCGCGCAACGCGATTGTATTTGTTTCTTTCTTGAGCATTTTCTCTTCAGCTTCGTTAAAGGTCCGGTGAGCATTTATGCCCACGAGGTAACGGTCATTGCCGCGGATTGACTCGGTGCGTGGAAATTACATCGAGTTTATACATATCCTTATTATTTATGCTTTGTTGAATTTTCACTTGAACTTGAATTTTTTTTTCATTCTATCGCGTATTATATCAACAGTTTTAGAGAAAATCGAAAAATAGTGTCCACGATAAACGTGTCAACGGGTTTAGATTTAGAAATGGACCTGTAGCAGCGGTAAACCTGCAATTGTTGAGCTCGAGCTGTATCTTTATCTGGTGAGTTCTATTATTTGTTGTTTTTGTTTTGTATAACCCTTGGAACAATGATGATTTATAATAGCATTGAGACACGACTGCTTCCTGCAGGCGTTATGGTGCTTTAATTATTTTCTATAAGAGGCCGATTTTTAGGAAAGTGTAAGTATCGATTGCTCGCCAGTTAGTTGAGTTCTCGAGCTATTAGGAAGTTAGGTATACGCGTATCGAGATTCAACCGCTGGATATGCGGAACTTGTTCTGTCTCGGATACCCGTCGTGGCTATGTTTACGCAACCCGATCGTTTTTTTTTACTTCTGTCGATTTAATAGCGATATTTCCTATTTTTGTTTCCTCGTAAAGGAAGCTTTGTTTTCGTACGAACAGTTTTTTTCGAGTTTTTTTATATCAGTTCACTCAAAGTGGTCTAAAATGGAGAGAAAAGTGGTTTAGACAAAATGTATGAATGGATTGTGCGTGTGTATGTGTGTGTGTGAGTGTGTGGCTGTCACTAAAAATTCAAACTTACATATCTCAAGAAGGTCGACACCTTTGTTTATGATAATTTTCAAAAAAATTAATAAATATGTTCAAATTTTATTTGATTTTGCAATTTTCGAAAAATGTCTGGAAGCTGTCTAGCATCCTCAAATTTGTAGCTATTGAGCTGAATAATTTTTTATGCATAAAGCTATATTAAAGGAGGATCGGTATTGAATTTGGAATGAATTTGTAAAAAAGTTCGGTTTTTATGAGGTTTTGAATTTTTCAAAACAATATTCGTTTTGCTCTCATGTCAAATATCATCAAATCAACTGAAATTTTCCACACATCAAAAATGACATTCAGCGCTGCTACCTACCAAAAATTTCGTCGTGATCGGTAAAGCGGTTTGAATTTTACGTGATTTTGAATTTTTCAAAAACTACATAGGTAACGAAAAAAGTTGCAAAGTAGAACTTTGCACATTGTTCCGTCATTTATTTTCATTTTTTTTACAAATCCTCCTGTATCAGGCAGCGAAAATGAATTAATAAGCTTAGAGCTGCACTTTGAAACTTTTTTCAACTACATTGTTTCATTTTTTTGTAAGTTCGATTTAATGGTTCGGTAGACTGAAAGAAATATTTACAATTGTGCGGATTTCGATAGACACAATTAAGAGGAATATATCGAAATAGCGTGGCGAGAAACAGACAGACGGAAGTATATCTTGGTGCGAGTTTCACAGTCGGTCGATCACGCAACGAGCCAGTTGTTGCGTGGATCTTTCACCGGTAGCTCTATATCTCGTCAAGGTAGCATGAAAGTATCATTTGCTCTCCTTGTACTCTGTCTCTATCGTTTGATCGATAGTATTCTGTAAATCGGTAAATGAACTTCATTGTCATTTTAATGATTGGATTTAATTATCCAGTCAAATGACTATTGTCCATTGATTTTAATAAGAAGCTATCGATTAGCTATTAGTTATTAATGCAGAATCCCGTAATAAATGGTCCTATTAAATAACGTTGGAAATTTATGGAGGTTTACATGTATTTAACGTTTTTGCAAAGTGATTTAGGCACATTCGGAATTATCTACTAATTTGTCTTGGGCGAACACGGTTTATTCATGATATGTAATTTAGTTCAATACTGGGGGTCGAAAATCCTCGTAATTTCCGGCAATCAACTTATAACTTTCACCACATAAGTGTCTATATATCTTCAAGGCAGTAAAGTAGTGAACGTATAGGTTGATATATCAAAAGATGCTGTAGCTTTTCAACGCTAAGTAGCGAAATAAAATTGAGTTGCATTGATATACTTTTTTTGTTGTTGTAAAATTGCCAATATCCACTATGGTGGTCGTGTAAGCAAAATGTGGAATTTTTATATAATCGATTTCTGTTGTACTGAAAAATCGGTATGTTTGCAAAATTTAATTCGTTTTTTCAATCGCGTATAAATATTGGTTACTTTATCAAGAAATAGTATTATGCAATTTTTGCTTTAACCATACAATAAAAATATGTATATATTTATTGTACCAAAAATCGGAACCATTAATAAAAATATATATAGATACAATATTTTTTTAATAAAAATACAATATTTTTTTTAAAAAAATTATTGATTTATTGATGCAATAAAAAAATATATATTTTTTTATTGCATCAATAAATCAATAATTTTTTTTGGTACAATAAAAAAAAAAAAAATTTATTGTACCAAAAATCGGTACCTTTAAAAATATGCAATATGCAATTTTTGCCTTAGCCACACAATAAAAACATATATATATATATATTATAATATATAAAAATATATATATATTTTTATTGTACCAAAGATCGGTACCTTTAAAAAAATTATATTCTTTTTTTGCAGTCACCTATGGATGTCGGTAACGTTATAAAAAATTAGTAATATGCAATTTTTGCCTTAGCCATACAATAAAAATATATATATATGTTTTATTGTACCAAAAATCGGTACCATTAAAAAAAATTTATTCGTTTTTTCAGTCACTTATGAATGTCGGTGAATTTATCAAAAATTAGTATTATAGAATTTTCGCCTTAGCCATACAATAAAAATATATATTGTTTTTTATTATACCTAAAAAACGGTATGTTTAAAAAAAATGTAATTAGTTTCTTTTTCAGTCACTCATGAACGTACGTAACTTAATTAAAAATCGGTATTATCTAATTCTTGTCTCATGCAATTAAAATATATATTTAGGGGCTCAAGGATAAATGGAAAGATTTTATTTCCAAGATCTATCGGTACTTAGTTCACAGATCTTCAGCGAGTATTTCATCATATCTTTCGACCATATGAATTTGTGTCGGCAATTACACTTGCGGCTTATACCTACGTTAACTGTTATTCGTGCCTAAGTGTATAGGGCAATGACCTCGGCAGGTCCATTAGTATCAAAAGAAGCGGCAGCATCTTGACTCCAAATATTCTTTAAAAAATCGAATTAGTATGTACTTCAAACGTATTAAAATCGAATAATATTTCCTCTACGTCTTTGGACTTTATGTTCATTGTTAAAAAAAACAATTGTAAATTTACTGTGACAAGTAATATGAAATTTACAAAACTGGTGTGTGAAATAATGAATAGTATAACATTCACTGTAAAATTAACAATAGGAGAGTAAATTTATGTACGTGATGATTAATCGATGAAATATTTTTATGATATTTGCAATACTTTTGTCGTAATCTAGTTATAACATGGCTAAAATTATAATTTTTTAATTAAATTCTTAATATTAGTTGATAGCTATGTAAATTCATATGTAGGCCTTTTGTATCTGTATAAAAATTACGAGTTTATCGTCGACGATTTTTCCACGGTGTATATTTATTTTACATGCATCTTCGGAACAAAAATATTGAATAAAGAATAAGAAATGTTGCGAATAATAAATTTTCCGTCGACCACGACTGCAATTTCAGAAATTCGAGGTTTGCTTTCATTGCAGGTGGCTTTTCATTTTATAATAAACATACGCACGCTGTTTACAGTCGACATGCGATAAAAAAATCCATAATAAAAATTCCTAGTATTTTGTATGTTATAAATTATAAATTTCTCAAATCTTTTTTAGTATTGTTACTTTAAATATCTAATATATATGGACAAGAAATTTAGGGTACAAATTGTGAATAAAAACTTTGAAAACCGGTACTGTAATTTTCTAAATTACATAAATGCACAAAAATTTATGTATTTTATACATAAATGTATTTAAAAAATGCTTAGTAAATTATAATTCATCGAAAAACGAAAACGCGTTTATTTATGGACACTGAAAAATGTAAATAAAATAACGGGTGCTTTATAATCAAACATAGGACGTTAGGAATAATTTCTCGTATTTGGCAATATGGTTTCAAAACTTAAGGGACTGCATTTTTATCAGTAAATAAAATGTTAAATGAATGGAACGTGGGACTCTTAAAATATTGAGGAAAGGTCAAATGTCACATGGACCCGATGTCCGTTAGTTCAGGAATTCAGTACTTAATATGTTTTCGGTTTGAATATACGAGTCGAATAACAGACTTATTGACATTCGAAAAAAGTCTCTCTCTACTTCATTCACAAAACAATACACCAAAATGCAATATTAATGCATAATATTTTTATTTTTTTAATCTTTGAATGGCATTGAATAGTTTTATTGATTTAACAAAATATTCCGTCAAAAAGCAGAAATATTTTGTTAGCTGAAAAAAAAAATGTATTCCTCAAAACGAGGAATGAAATATATGATTGATTTAAATATATATTTAATAAAAATGTTTCCAAGTAAATGATTTATTCGGAAGATTTGTTGTGTTCGATTATATTTTTTCCTTATGTTTTCAAATTCTTTTTTAGTTTTGAGAATAGCATGAAAAATCGAAATTTTTTTATTTTTTGCTGTCGACATTTTTTTTGTCTGCGTGACGCGTTTTCGGATCATTAAAAGAAAATAGTGTTCATTACAAAATTGTGGAATAATATGCAAATGATTGTTGTTTCACAATTTTTCGTTTACCCAATCTGTTGGGTAAACGATTACAAATTAAACACCTTGTTTCAGTGGAGAAATTTTTTATTTTCGTAATATTACTTTTATGTCATCGTTTTTAAAGTGACTTTGACACTTCACTAGAAGCGCTGTGAAGGGAATTCCAAGTACGCAATAATGGCGGTGATCTTGTGATATTTCAAACAGATTCTTTATAAAAGACATTTATCTCGCCGAGTTTAGAGTTTATCGCGCTAAAACATAGCCTAAAACCAGCACATGTATATATAAAATCTGTGTGTCAAATTTGGTTAAGTAAATTTGTGTCATTTTCGAGAAAATACACAAAATAGAAAACTGCATCGATCAGCTGATCAATGTTGTTTTCAACAGTTTCGATGCAGGATCCATCACCAATCGCATAAAATTCTTTTATCCCTGTGTATAATCGAGAGTAAAAAAAAATCGTAACAAATTCTCAAAAAAAAAAAATCAATTTCGAAAACGTAAAAAAATTCATTGAAATATCATATGTATTCGAAAAAATCTGCAACCTAATTTTGTTAAACGAAAAATAAAGTTTTCCGAAAATTTTTTGAACGAATTCCTTAAAACTTACTCATCAATAATTTGTCACAATATTATCATTAAAAATTAATGTTCTTAATGATATCAATAACGGTAATTATTCAAGTTTTTTTATTGTCTCACGAATTACGCAAATTCTAATCGTATACCAATTTCATTGTTGGTATACGAAGTTAATTAGGGTGTCTGAAAAAAATTTAACGGTTCAAGAGAATTTAGTATTTGAAGGAGAGAACCTGAAGCAGATCTCAGGTAAAAATGATTAAACGTGCTAGATCTCTTCTGGAACTTATTAAATATAATTTCTGCGAAAGGAAAATTTAAGCTTGAAAAACAAAAACAACATTCTTCCAATTGTCACTTGAAAAAAATTAATTGCTTTAGTAATAGTCACTAAGTTCACATCGGAGTTAACAACTTTGACTTTTCTTTGAATAGTATAACGTCACGTGTATTGCGGCAATAAAAAAGTTGCGAATAACCAGAAAGCGGAATTTTTTAAATTATTGCCTAGACATAATTACTATCGACACATTCTCCAATTGGATTTATAGTAGAAAAACATCAGTCCACGTAAATTATTTAGACTTAAACTGTTTTTACTTTTAGATCGCACATATAACGCGCATTTTCACATATATTTTATATACGTTGCAGAAACTTTTGCCAATATACAATGTCCAATGTATATGAGATATTCCACCTCGTTTCGACCTGGGTCTGATGATCCTTGACCCTTCCGATTGGAGCTACAATTTTGCTTCCTCATAGAGGAAGCTTTGTTAACGTGAAAACATTTTTTTTCAAGATTGTAATGTCCGGACACTCAGAATGGTCCAAAACGTCGAGAAAAGAGGTTTAGAAAAAATGTCTGTATGTGCGTGTATCTTCATCAAATTTGGCATGCAAGTGGACTGTGATACACCAACGTTTGGGACTGTAGGGCAATACGTCGTTTCTACAGAACCCGATTCTACACATCACCAACTCAACACCACCGACTCTACACAACGGCAATTCGACACATGCCTCGATTCAACAAAACAGCAACTGTACACATCACCAACTAGACACATCACCAACTCGACACATGCCTCAATTTGACACAAACTCAATTCTACACAGCCCCGATTCTACACAATCACAACTGTCACGAGCCAAATGCACAACGGCAATACTCTACACAGTCCCGATTCTACACAGGCACAAATGTCACGAGCTAAATTCACAACGGCAATACTATACACAGCCCCGATTCTACACAGGCACAACTGTCACGAGCTAAATTCACCAAAGTCCCGATTCAACACATCACCAATTCTACGCCGTCACCGACTCACAACCAATCAGCGTATGTCGTTCAAGGATTCCAACTCATCGGCGCACTATGATTGGATGTGAGTTGGTTTTATTGCAATTTCAATTTTTTTTTAAATGTCTGAAAAGAATTCAACTTCTGTAAATTCTGAGATATCCGACTGCAATTTTCGACATGATTTCTCGATTATTGATTATTAATGATGAATTTAGTCAAAGGAACTATCGATATGTCGGTAAATTTCGATTTTGATGAATAACAAACAAAAAATGCCGTAACGAAAAAAAAAAAATTTGAAATTTTTCACACATTTATCTTAAATTTGGTTGGACTATTATCGAAAAACTTTTGAGCACAAATTTGACGCAGATCTGTCCAGCAGTTCAGATTTTATGGCATTTTGAATTTTTCGAAAAATCTTATTCTCGATGAATTATGAGATACCGGGTTTTAATTTGTTCCACATATGGACTACCATGGTACAAGGTTTTATTAAAAATTTGAGAAAAATCAGGTACACCGTTAAAATTCTTCGACACTTTGAATTTTTAGAAAAATGTCTAGAACATAAACAAGCCTGCAAAGTAGAATTTTGCATATTGCTTCCTCATTATTTTTCGCTTTTTACAAAGCTTCTACTATGAGGAAGCAATTAGGAAAAAAAATTAATTTTTTTCATTCATTTTTTTATATTTTGAATTATCTACGATTTATTTAAACAAATTATTAAAAGACACATTTTAAAAATCTGAAAAAATTCTTAAATACCTTTTTTCGAAAATAAACATTTTTGGTTGTCAAGCCGAAGTGGTTCGACTATACCATCTATTTTAGGAAAATATTGTAGTCAAACTACAAATTTTTAAATTCAATTTCCTAATTTTCATAGGATTTATTAAAAAGAATTGTAATTTAACATGCACATGAAATTTAATATACCAGCTTCTGTAAAAGTGCTTCCTTTACCCTTAATAGAAATTTACAATAAATATTTTTAACAGTGAACGCCAACATATTAAATTCACTACACGATTGTAGTAAATTTACTAATAGTTATATTAAATTTCGTAATTTTCATAGGATATATTAAAAAGAATTGTAATTTAACATGCATATGAAATTTAATATACCAGCTTCTGTAAAAGTGCTTTAATCGTAATAGAAATTTACAATAAATATTTTTAACAGTCGATATGCAGCGAATATTTGATGCTATATAGGAAGTTCTCATTACGTATCAGTTTGTATTACATCTTATTGTTTATACACTGAAAAAAAGCGTTTGTATTAAAGTGTTTTCGCATTATCATAACTTATTCTTTGCAATGATTTATTATCATTCGCTTACTGAGATACTACTTCACGTCGAGCAAACCTCTCGATCGAGCTGTCAAGGAGGACGCAAGCAACCGAGCAATCTATATCTCGGCACACTTACGCACTAAACGCCGTGCTATGCACTAGCTGCGTCCGCGTATGAGGAAGTCACGGCTGTCCCTGCAACTCCAGTCATAATCATTGAGCTATACTTCCATACCAACTTGCCGTACATTAAAAAACGTTCTGACACATGTAACACATTTGAACAAACCTTTTATTCGTGTTTGCATTAACAGCACGTTTATATATCTACACAGCTTATATCACATTATTCGTCGGTCTTTTATTATTAATAAACTTATCTTATTGCCTCTCACTTCGGCCTCGTCAATGAACGAATTAAGATTTGTGTATAAGGCACCGAAACTTTTTTTTCTATTTTTCTTAATCAACTTTTTTTTCTGTATATATTATCACGTCACAACTTTCTCAGCTTCCTCGTATAGAATTTAGGTAAACATTCATTCATTCAAAAAATAAAAAATAAAAATTGCACACGAAAACAATTTTGCTTCCTCTATGCGAAAGGAAAATTGTTTTCCTCTATGTTTTGCTTCCTCTATGAGAAAGCAAAATTGTTTTCGTGTGCAATTTTTATTTTTTGAATAAATGTAAATTTCTTTAATGAATGTGCAATTTTTATTTTTTATTTTTTGAATGAATGATTTTTTACCTAAATTTTATACGAAAAATGAAAAATACAAATTGCACACGAAAACCATTTTGCTTTCTCATAGAGGAAGCAAAATTATTATCGTGTGCAATTTTTATTTTTTTACCTAAATTTTATCCTCTATGAGAAAGCAAAATTGTTTTCGTGTGCAATTTTTATTTTTCATTTTTCGTATAAAATTTCAGTAAAAATTCATTCATTGAAAAAATAAAAAATAAAAATGCGAAATCTCTTTTTAGGTTCTTTTAGGTTGCACACGAAAATAATTTTGCTTCCTCTATGAGAAAGCAAAATTTTAGGTTGCACACGAAAACAATTTTGCTTTCTCATAGAGGAAGCAAAATTATTTTCGTCTGCAACCTAAAAGAACCTAAAAAAAGATTTCGCACAAAAGCAATTTTGCATTACAGTCAAATAGGTCTAAAGCGTCGAGAAAAGTGGTTTAGAAAAAATGTGTGGGTGGATGTGCGTGTGTATGTGTGTGTGTGTGTCTGTCACTCAAAATTCAAACTTACATATCTCAAGAACTGTTTTAACAATCGGACTGAAATGTAGTTAACATGTGAAGTAGATCGACGCTTTTGATTGTGGTCATTTTAAAAAAAATTCGAAAATATGTTCAAATTTTATTTGACTTTGCAATTTTCGAAAAACGTCTGTATGCTCTCTAGCATCCGCAAATTTTTAGCTATTGAGCTAAATATTTTTTATGAATAAAACTATGTTAAAGAATGATCGGTATTGAATTTGGAATGAATCTATAAAAAAGTCCGGTTTTTATGGATTTTCGAATTTTTCAAAAAAATATTCGTTTTGCTCTAACTCATGTAAAATCTCACCAAATCAACTGAAATTTTCTACAGATGAAAAACAATATTCAGCGCTGCTACCTACCAAATTTGGTCGCGATCGGTAAAGCGATTTATATTTTACGTGATTTTGAATTTTTCAAGAACTATATAGGTAACGAAAAAAGTTGCAATGTAGTACTTTGCACATTCTTTCCTCACTCGTTTTCATTTTTTACAAAGCTTCTTCAAGGGGGAAGCCAAAATTAATAAATAAGCTTCCTCATAGAGATGACTTTGTGAAAAACAAAAATTAATGAATAAGCAATGTGCAAAGTTCTACTTTGCAGTTTTTTTTTATTTCAGCTATTCGAAAGTTCAAACATCTTCTCATAAGAAGTGCAAATTATTATCAACGAACAATATGCAGAAAAAAAATTAGCTATAAACGCAGAGTATCAGATTTTTGTATAACCCGTTGAGTTAAATTGACAGAAATTGTTAGTAGAGTACGAATTTTCCTGTCAAAATTTGAATAGTATCACAAATTTTAACTTTGACAATTTATTTTGGGAATATGATAAAAGGAATAGGATTTTTTTTTCAGAGAGTTTTTAAAACACATATCACAGCACGAAAAAAAAAATTATTATCATTTTCATATAAAATGGCGACGACAAAGCCCATCTTAAAACCCATTTTTTAAACTCACCTTCACAGAAGGACGGTCATCTCGTAAAGTGTAACACCTGGAAGAAAAAGACAAAAAAATGTATAATCTATATACTATTGGCTATGGAACTACATAGGGAGTTTTTTTTAAATCAAATTTTGTAGAAATGGTGCGATTCTGAAAAACTGAATCGATTTTTGCCAAAAAACAAGTAGTTAATTGTTCATAAAAAAATAATTTACATTAAATTTTAAAAAAAGGCTAGGTACTTCGATAGAGAATGTAATTCCGAAGCTACTATCAAAATTTCAAAACGATCCATGCAATGGTGTTCAAGTAATACGTCCTCCCACGCTGTTAGAAAAGATTGGAAGTTTTTATTCATAAACTCGTCATCGAAATTTAATATACAATTGTGTTATAAAATTCATGTACTTTTCCAGTAAAATTAAAGCAAATTATTAAAATTCAAGTACTTTTACTGTCAAATTAAAGTAAATTATTGAAAGTGCTATACATTAATTTTACATTACATTTGTATACTAAATTTAATATACTAGTTTATGAATAAAAACTTCCAGCAAAGGCACACTAAATTTCAAGTAGATTTTTTTTACAATGGTTCAACAGCCGCCGCTCGATAATCGACGCTTTAGAAAAAAAAATTCACTATCGGACCAACTGCATATTATTTTTAGGATCCCAAAGTATTATTGAAGCCAAATTAAAAAATTGCTTTTCTCAAAATCCTAGAGTAACGTTTACCCCTTAAGATTAGTGTATAAGCCACCAAACTTATTTTTCCATTTCTCTCAATCAACTTTTTTTTTCCATCTATATATATTATCACGTCACAACTTTCTCAGCTTCCTCGTATCGCGCAACGAGAGCTCGAGGGTCTCTCTCAGCCCACGGACATACGGTCGGACGTACGGACGTTAACTCTCTCACGTAAGCACGTGATCGAGGAAGCACGTATGTAATATTCGTGTGTTGGTGGAGATATCAAAGCCCCTCTATGTATTGCCGAGTTTCTGCATGCTCCACGTCGAGTAATTTTCGAGTAATAGTTGAAATGTAACTCTCGACGTAACACTCTGTGCACCCTGACCAATGGTGCGATTTGCCATTTTGTTACATCATGATCAAGTTGTGTCTGTCTCGGGGTAGAATCGTGAAATCGCTTGTTACATTGCCAATAATCTCGCAGCTTCCACGTTGTTGTTTTCAAGCATCTCCGGGATGATCCACAGTAGAATACCTGTAATTACGCCCACTCACTCGTCTCAAATCGGCGAAAGTCTTTCCTCGCTCATATTTCATATAATTATAAGCGCATACTTGACCATTCGATAAACAGCTTGAAATTATCGCGACGGTCTTACGACCAGTCACAACACACAGCTTTCTCGTGTTACATGTATACCTTGTGTTACGATATGCAATTTACACGAGAGTAAACTTTAACTATGATTTTTTATAATTTTATGAGTGTGAATAGGATTATTAAATGGATAAACTACAAGAATTTGGATATTAACGAGATAATGAGAATGATTTTATTTTTGGCTTCCTCATAGAGGAATTTTTGCGAAAGATGAAAATTATTGACGAAGTTGATGATTTCTGACATTTTACGAAATCCAGTGCGACACTGATAAATGTTTAAAAAATTAAAAATCACGTAAAATCCGAACCGCTTTACCGATCATCACCAAATTTGGTACGTAGCAAGGCTGAATCTTATTTTTCCTGTGTAGAAAGTTTCAGTCGATTAGTTGAAATTTTATCTGAATTAGATCAAAACGAAAATTTGTTGAAAAATTCAAAATCTCGTAAAAACCGAACCGCTTTACCGATTTGACCTAAATTCAATACTAAAAGTCATATTACTTTGTTCAATTTTAATACGACGTTTCAGCCCGATAGCTAGAAATCCGTTCGAGCTAGAGTATTTACGTACTTTTTTCAAAATTTCAAAATTCTTATAAAAATTAAATGCGTTAAGCGATTTTTGTAAAATTTATACCAATTGAAGTTTAGCCAGCAGTCACAACACACAGCTTTTTCGTGTTACATGTATACCTTGTGTTACGATATGCAATTTACACGAGAGTAAACTTTAACTATGATTTTTTATAATTTTATGAGTGTGAATAGGATTATTAAATGGATAAACTATAAGAATTTGGATATAAACGAGATAATGAGAATGATTTTATTTTTGGCTTCCTCATAGAGGAATCTTTGCGAAAGATGAAAATTATTAACGAAGTTGGTGATTTCTGACGTTTTACGAAATCCAGAGCGACACCGATAAATGTTTAAAAAATTCAAAATCACGTAAAATCCGAACCGCTTTACCGATCATCACCAAATTTGGTACGCAGCAAGGCTGAATGTTATTTTTCCTGTGTAGAAAATTTCAGTCGATTAGTTGAAATTTTCTCTGAATTAGAGCAAAACGAAATTTTTTTGAAAAATTCAAAATCTCGTAAAAACCGAACCGCTTTACCGATTTGACCTAAATTCAATACTAAAAGTCATATTACTTTGTTCAATTTTAATACGACGTTTCAGCCCGATAGCTAGAAATCCGTTCGAGCTAGAGTATTTACGTACTTTTTTCAAAATTCTTATAAAAATTAAATGCGTTAAGCGATTTTTGTAAAATTTATACCAATTGAAGTTTAGCCAGCAGTCACAACACACAGCTTTTTCGTGTTACATGTATACCTTATGTTACGATATGCAATTTACACGAGAGTAAACTTTAACCATGATTTTTCATAATTTTATGAGTGTGAATAGGATTATTAAATGGATAAACTATAAGAATTTGGATATAAACGAGATAATGAGAGATTGGGAATGTTATTTTAAGGTAACGTTCCATTGCCGAAGCTACATGTTCTCAATTAAGTATCTATGGCAATAGCAATTTCCAATTACAAATTACAAATCGTGAGGGATTTTGGATCATTGGACCAATCAATGAAAATAGCTGGGAAAAATATCAAACCGAAAACTGTTTTTATAGATATTTTTATTGTTGTAATGGCTTGGACAGTCTACACCCTGAGAGAAATTGAGATGGTCCTGGTTACTATTCAGTGATAATTATATTTTATTAGTCCAGGTGACTATTTTCATAGTTACATTAACAGTAACGTAGTTACGTTAACAGTAAATAGAGTTAATGTAACTACGAAAATAGTCACCTGGACTAATAAAATATAATTATCACTGAATAGTTACTAGGACCATCTCAATTTCTCTCAGTGCAGTGAGAAAAAAAAATCTCTGTGTATGATAATGATCATGAATTCTTTTTCAGTTTTTAGAATAGCACTTGTCTATGTGAAGAGTTTGGGGTCATTCAAAAAAATTGTGGTATAATATGCGAATGGTTATTATTTCACAATTATTCGTTTACCCAATCTGTTTATAAATTAAACTCCTTCTTTCAGTCGAGACATTTTTTATTTTTGTAATATTACTTTTTATATAGATATTTTTTATTGTAATTTCATCGACAGTTTCAATGATCAGACAAAATAATTTTATTCAATCTTTCTTTTTCATATAGTATATACAGGGTTACATTCTGCTTTCATTAGTCACGCATGTGTAATATAATCCGAAGATAGATCAGTATCAGGTGTTTAATTTACAAGTAATCCCGCGTAGAAAAAAAGAATCTTGTGAAGAATCTTAAAAAAAGTCTTGAAAGAATCTTTACAGGAATCTTGAAAAGAATCACGCATAGGAGCCGGAGCAAGATTCTTTCCAGGATTCTGTTCAAGATTCTTTTAATCCGAAAGCGTTCTGAGAATCTTTTAAAGAATCTTCGAAAGAATCTTAAAAAGCGTCTTTAAGAGAATCGTGAAAAGATTCCGTCCATTAAATAGAAAAATCGTTGAAAATTTTTTAATGAAATTCTTCAGAGAAATCGAGCAAAACCTGTTGTTACTTTCCCTTGGTATCAAGGCAGTAAATTTCGGTACGTCAACGAAGGGTAAACCCCTCGTGTATAGTCGAACTCAGAACAGCTTTGCAGTCTTAAATACGTTCAGGCTTCAAGTCGCTTGCGAGAAACGCTTCGACCGCTCGCCATCTAGCGGAGTATTGAATATAAGTATTTCATACGATGCCACTAGATGGCGAGCGGTCGAAGCGTTTCTCGCAAGTGACTTGAAGCCTGAAGGTATATAAGACTGCAAAGCTGTTCTGAGTTCGACTATACACGAGGGGTTTACCGTTCGTTGACGTACCGGAATTTACTGTCTCAATACCAAGGGAAAGTAACAACAGGTTTTGCTCGATTCCTCTGAAGAATTTCATTCAAAAATTTTCAACGATTTTTCTATTTAATGGACGGAATCTTTTCACGATTCTCTTAAAGACACTTTTCAAGATTCTTTAGAAGATTCTTTAAAAGATTCTCAGAACGCTTTCGGATGCAAAGAATCTTGAAAAGAATCCTGGAAACCATCAACAGGTTTCGCTCGATTCCTCTGAAGAATTTCATTAAGATTCTTTCAAAGATTCTCAAAACGCTTTCGCATGGAACGGATCTTGAAAAGAATCCTGGAAACAATCTTGCTCCGGCTCCTATGCGTGATTCTTTTCAAGATTCCTGTAAAGATTCTTTCAAGACTTTTTTTAAGATTCTTTAAAAGATTCTTCAAAAGATTCTTTTTTTCTACGCGGGATGCCATTTCTGACTGTCACACTGACAAAAAAAAATGTTCGACGTACATCCTCGTTCAAACGCATTTCTTGTCGGTATAACAAATATTTTGGTTACCGCAAATATATTTTAGACAACTGAATCTAATAACTATTTAAAAAAAAAACTAAACATTTGGATATACTAAAAAAAAATTGATTTGAACGAGGTTATACGTCGTTTTGGTACATTCAAGCATTTTTTTTCTCAGTGCAGCTTAACCGATCAATTCCGATAATTCGATAATTGATCATTTAAGCCTAGCTCCACCGATCGACCACTCGAGTGTCATTTTATATAATTTTATGGTAATGATATGTAAAATGCAACACGTGCAAAGTGTATATTCCTATCCTTTACATTGTAACGACTTTGAAATAACACATTTGCACAACTTACATCTGGTGTTTAGAATGTTTGTTTCTTTTTTCGCTTGGTTGCTTTCTGATAAAAAAAAAAGCTTCCTCTATGAGGAAGCAAAACAAAACGGATCGTCTGGGTATATTAATCTGGAATGCAGTAAGAATTGAATCAATCATATTACCTGTTTTTCAATAAGTTCAGGCTTATTTAATCATTTTTATTGATATCTTTGTCGTACTTGAATGGAAATCCTGTAGTCGGAACAGAAAGTATTTATGACAGAATCAGTGATCCATTTACGAGGTCGACACGTATCTGAGGAAGTAGAAGAAGGTTTATGATAATTTACCCACTTCGTAGGGTAAAGTCTGTTTTCATCAAGATCAGAAGAATGATTATCGTAGTTTTTACACTCGTCAACAAAATATGAGAAATTGTTTCGAACCGATGAAAATTACTTTTTGTAGATCAAACGTGTGAGTTAAGATATTTGTGATAACGTTAGAGCGTCTGTACACGGAAAGAAATGTTTGGTTGTGGCAACTGCGTTTTCGATTTGCTGTACATATAATGTCTAAAAAATTAGTTGCCTCAACCATATCGAATAGTAACCTCAACTATTCACGATTAGTTCTCGCGAGATTAGTTAGGTTAACTAATCCAATCGTTGGGACTACCACTTAAATAGTTGGGACTACCATTCGAATCGTCGGTATTATCATTCGAATCGTCGGTATTACCATTCGAATCGTTGGTATTACCATTCGAATGGTTGATATTACAACATTTGAGTTGTAAGATAAATAGAATAATCGATTGGTTGTGTCAACTCATTTCTTGGTTATGGCAACCAATCTTTTTTTTCCGTGTAGACTCGAGTTAAATTTCGTTTATGGTTATCTCAATTTTTTCGTATCTCGAAAAAACCTGATCTACTGAACCACGATCGATGATCACGAAAATCGAGAATAATCCATTGATGCAATCAATTTAATTACGCAATTGGTCCACTAAATTGATAACAGATATGGCCAGATTAATTTTAATCGTCCTCATAACATGAATTTAATTAATCAATTATTCGGGAATAATTGGTTGAATAGACTCCAAGCGACAAAATTGGGTGGGCCAATAAACTAGTTGGTTAAAGAAACAAATTAGTAGCCAACTAACGAATTGGGTAAATTAGTTTGTCGGACCAACAAAAAAATTGGTTAACCTAGCCAATTTAGTCGCTTGGAGCGTATTTAGCCATGCGAAGTTTTGGGGCAACCAATCATTTCTCTCCGAGCGTAAATGAACTTTTCATTGGATCGAGTGAAGATAATAGACCCAAAACCTATATTTTTAATGTAAAATTTTTTAGACGTTATATTTTACCATTATTGTGCGTCTGACATTTAGACATTTACGCTTGAAAACGTTGGGGAGTGCGGAATGATCTGAGTTTAATTCTCATATTAGGCTGAAAAGAGCCGAATTAAATCACACAGACAAGTGGCGATGTAAAATAGGCCACGATTACGGGAATGATAATTTTAAGTACCAATACATTTTTTAAAACTATTTTTCTAACAATTGGCTGGAGACCCAAGTAAAAAAATTATATATAGTTCGACATATGGAATTGGACATATATAGTCTGTATAAACTCTATATACATTCTGTATGCAATTTATATAAAAGACCAACTGTGTACTTGGGATTATGTATAAATTGTATATAAATTGCATATAGAGTGTATATAGATTATATATGCCCAATTCTATGTTTAAAACTATATATATTTTTTATATACTCTATACATCATTTTTTCACTTAGGGACCTGGACTAGTCTACAATCAATCGATTTATCCAAAACAAAAAAGAATTTAATTTCAATTCATGAAAACCATAAAAACTTGGCAACTTTCTCAGCTTCATAATCATAGACCCAAGTAAAAAAATTATATATAGTCCGACATATGTAATTGGGTATATATAGTCTGTATAAACTCTATATACAATATATATGCAATTTATATATAAGATCACCTGTAAAGTTGGGTTTATGTATAAATTGTATATAAATTGTATATAGATTTTATAAAAACTATATATGCCCAATTCTATGTTTAGAACTATATATATTTTTTATATACGCTATATATAATTTTTTTACTTGGGGAAACACAGCTGGGAAGAAAAATAAAAAATCAATAGAAAAAAAAAAAATGAGCATTGGTGCTTAAAACTATCATTCCCGTAATCGTGGCCTATTTTACATCACCACTTGTCTGTGTGATTTAATTCGGCTCTGTTCCAATTAGCCCCGCTATTTTCTATCTTACCATAATCTATAATTCAGAACTAGAGGTTTGAACTCAGATCATTCCTGCAGTCTTTCACGTAATCATAAAGACCACGAATACATCGGGAGACGAGGAAGTAATCATGACGTTCGCTAAGAGATCGCGGGCTCAGCAGCCATAAGTGCACTATGCATGTACTAGTATAGATACTAATGCATAATCTCTACACACGTATACATGCGCCTCTCGCTCTCTGTTTATTTCTCGTTGAGTCGTGTAACTCTTGAAAGATCGTCCTGAGGACGCGTAACCCGTTACATCTCACCAGCTGCGTTCAGCTCACGGCGATATCACGGCGTTGGTCTGGTAACAGGTTATTGTATTCAACGTGGGCGAAGCTGTAATTGTGGTCACGCGACGCTTAGAAATATTTCCCTTTCATTGTTCATGCAATGGTCAGCTATCTTGACCAACTCTTTTATGTATCTGTACTATTTTTTTTGCTTCCTCATAGAGGAAGGTTTGTTTTTGTGCCAATATTTTTTTGTTCGTGTCTTTTTATGTCTGTACACTCAAAATGGTCTAAAACGTCGAGAAAAGTGGTTTAGAAAAAATGTATGGATGGATGTGTGTGTGTGTACTGTAAAAAAAATCTACTTGAAATTTAGTGTACTTTTACTGGAAGTTTTTATTCATAAACTAGTATATTAAATTTAGTATACAAGTGCAATATAAAAAGGATGCAAAGTAGAACCTTCGTCATTCTTTTTTCGGTTTTTACAAAGCCGCCTCTATGAGAAAGTTTCTTTTTTTATTTTTGGCTTCCTCATAGAGGAATCTTTGCGAAAGATGAAAATTATTAACGAAGTTGGTGATTTCTGACGTTTTACGAAATCCAGAGTGACACCGATAAATGTTTTAAAAATTCAAAATCACGTAAAATCCGAACTGCTTTACCGATCATCACCAAATTTGGTACGTAGCAAGGCTGAATGTTATTTTTCCTGTGTAGAAAATTTTAGTCGATTAATTGAAATTTTATCTGAATTAGAGCAAAACGAAATTTAAACAAAAATTCAAAATCTCATAAAAACCAAACCGCTTTACCGATTTTACCGAAATTCAATATCAAAGGTTACTTTGTTCAATTTTAATACGACGTTTCAGGCCGATAGCTAGAAATTCGTTCGAGCTAGAGTATTTTCGTACTTTTTTCAAAATTTCAAAATTCTTATAAAAATGAAATGCGATAAGCGATTTTTGTAAAATTTATACCAATTGAAGATTAGCCAGTACTATACATGTTGTTTAAATTTTAGCTGAATTGGTCGAATACTTTATAAGTTACAATTATATGAATTTATGGCCTTTAATCACGCAGTACACAATCTCTAGTATCCACAAATTGTTAGCTAGTGAGCTAAATAATTTTTTGTGAATAAAGCTATGTGGAAGGAGGATCGGTATTGAATTTAGAATGAATCTGTAAAAAAATTCGGTTTTTATGGGATTTTGATTTTTTTTTAATATTCGTTTTGCTCTAACTCACGTAAAATCTCACAAAGTCAACTGAAATTTTCTACAGATGAAAAAAAAAAAAAACATTAAGCATTACTACCTACAAAATTTGGTCGTAATCGGTAAAAGAATTTGGATTTTACGGGATTTTGAATTTTACAAGACAATATAGGTTACGAAAAAAATTGCAAAGTAGAATTTTGCACATTGATTCCTCATTTATTTTCATTTTTTACAAAGCTTCCTCTAGGAGGAATCCAAAATTAATAAATACGCTTACTCAGAGGTGGCTTTGTGAAAAATGAAAATTAATGAGGAAGTAATGCGCAAAGTTCCACTTTGAAACTTTTTCGAAAATATTTTTTTGTAATACGTGTATGAAAAGCGGTAATTTTTATGGCAATTTTACAAGTCGAAAGTGGCTAATTTCATGGCAGTATTGGATATATTATTTAGCAAACGCGAAATTCGCGATTATTTCGCTTTCGTCCCTAGGGACGAAAATTGGTATCCTCAGTTTTCACTGTTCGTCCCGCAAAATTATCATTTAAAAAATCACTATACCTGCGTTTATAACAAAAACTATACTGTGCAATACGGGCCAAAATTGGCTTTTGCACTTTGGTCGGGTTGCAAATGTCACAGTCGTCGTAATCGTCAATTTTCGGCCCTTGTTATATAATACACAATTCTTCTCAAATTTGAATTTCCCTTTCAGTTATAAACGTCCATTATGAAATTTCATAATTATTAGGGGTATAATTTAATTTAACAATTAATTTTTATTTCAGCTGTTCAAAAGTTCAAACATCTTTCATAAGAATTGCAAGTTATTTTCGAATTTGAATTCCCCTTTCAGTTATAAACGTTATTATGAAATTTCATAATCATTTGGGGTATAATTTAGTTAAAAATTAATTTTTATTTCAGCTACTCAAAAGTTCAAACAAATTTCATAAGAACTGCAAGTTATTATCAACGAACAATATGCAGAAAAAAAGTAGCTATAATCTCATAGTGCCAGATTTTGATACAACCCGTTCAGTGAAATAGACGGAAATTTTGAGTAGAGTACGAATTTTCAAATATTAAACTGAAAGTGACATAAAATATGTGTTACATAAAAAATGGTATATGTTCTATTGAGAGTGACTCAGAAATTGTACAAATTTTTCGAATTTACAAGTGAAATGAACAGAAATAATTCTGTTAAGTTAGAAGTCAGATGATAATAGTGCAAATTTGACATATTTTTTGTGTAAAAGAGACACAAAATATTATGCAATTTCACGGTGAAAAATATAATTATCGACATCGAATGAATTAACTTAATTCGACTGTAAGTAATTTGGTTCCCAGTATTCGAAGTTGTGTCACTTCGTATTAAATCTAATATTCCAAGCATTGCGAAATACATATACAAAAAAAAATTATATTTAGAGTAGCAGGGATGCTAATTACTGTAATTATTATAGTGCGCTAGAAAACGAATGTTATGGGTAATTATTCATATATTATTTATTATTGGTAAAATAGAGCTTACCTCACACAGTTGTTCACGCAAGCAATTTATATAAGAATATAAATATCGCAGACACGATGATTTTATTGCCTGTGCACGTGAATCGATAGAACTGTGATTTAAAAAAGTGAATGTCGCGATAAGGTGAAGATAATTGATTCCAGCATTAATCTCTATTGATGCTGTTAGCTCTTGAGAATGCATATACTAATGGAAGCAATAGGTTTATGCTCATCATCATCGTGCGAAATCAATTACACTAATTATTTATACTGCTCCATGGCAGTTTGTTTATTCAGTATCACCACGTATCCAGAAAAAAAAATGTTGACAAGTGTGAAAATGTTTGCTAGATTTTAAGGATGGACGACAGGTACATTGCCAATATATTACACTGTTAGAAAAGATTGGAAGTTTTTATTCATAAACTCGTCATCGAAATTTAATATACAATTGTGGTATAACATTCATGTACTTTTCCAGTAAAATTAAAGCAAATTATTAAAATTAAAGTACTTTTACTGTAAAATTAAAATAAATTATTGAATGTACTGTACATTAATTTTACATTACACTTGTATACTATATTTAATATACTGGTTTATGAATAAAAACTTCCAGTAAAAGTACACTAAATTCCAGGCAGATTTTTTTCACAGTGTACGTTTATAAACGTGAGTTTCAGAGAAAATTTTGAATATTTCCTGATGGGATGGAAATCGACAAAAATTCAAGCATATAGAAGGTGCTGAAAAGATCGATTTTGCGTAATAATAATTCCAAATTTTTATTAACAAATTGATGAATAAAAACATTGTTGAACAAATCACCCGACAGCCTAATGTTTTTTTTTAAATGAAAATGATTCGTCAATTTTTCCAAACAGATATGATTTTTTTCAGAATTTTTTCTTTACTTTGACACATTTTTTTTAAGGCGTGAAAAATAACGCATTTTCCAAAATTAAAAATTCTGAACAAGTTCATATGTATTCGGAAAAACTGACAAATCATTTTCATTCGAAAAAAATGAACGTTAGGTTGTCAGGTGATTTGTTCAACAATTTTTTTATTCATCAATTTGTTAATAACATTTTGGAATTATTATACATCCTTAATGCATCGATAATAAAAATTCCGGATGATGTCTGTGGAAAATTTGAAGCAAATCTGAAGTAATTTTCTGAACTTCCAAGATATATACAGACGTCGTTGAGAACTGAAGCTATCGATAACGTCAATAGCAGTATTTTTTTTCCTTTTTGCACTTGGTTTCTTATGTCGCATAAAAAATGGTGAATATAATTTGTCTCGTTCATTAGTATCAATGATTTGTGCGATAAAAAAATGTATTTCACTGAAACATTAAATCGCATATAGGAATTTTTTAAATCAAATTGTACGTTTCAAGGATAATTTGTCTTAATTAACACGTGTGACGTTTGTGACCGCATCATCATCATCGATTAGCCATCGAATCATAGAATTTATTTTCCTTATGGCCTCTTTTTCTAATGTGTTGTGAGAAGTGTGTCTAGATAATTGCCTATTCATTAATTTCATTTCCACTCTACAAGTTTTCTCAATTATTTCTGTGTACCGACTAATACAGAGGGTGGAGTAGTCACTTTTTTCTTACTGAGATTAATAAGAATTGCAGCTCTGGGAGTCCCGGCATGATAATTTCAATGCCTAATATAAGATACGATACTGTTTAGGTGTTTGAAGTAAATGTCGAGTTTAAAAAAAAACAACGCACTTTTTTCCAGTTTATATCCTTCTTAGTGTCGTTACTAAAAACTTCATTTTTAAAAACGTATTTAAAAAAACACAATGATTTATTTTTTAAATATTTATCCTTCCCATTCTAGCTATCAAAAACTTCATTTTTTAAAAAGGATTAAAAAAACAACGAGGAATTTTTTAAAAATTTTACATTCTTCTCAGTGACGCTACCAAAAAAATTCATTTTTTATAAACGAATAAAAAAAACAATGCATATTTAAAAAATGTATGTCCTTCTCATAGTCGCCACCAAAAACGACAAAAAAGTTTTAAAAAAAACAATGCATTTTTTTTCCCATTCATATGCTTGTCAGTGCCATTGCCAAAAACTTCAAATGTTAAAAACGATTTTTGAAATAGCAATGTTTTTTTTCAATTTATATCCTTCTGAGTGTCGCTACCAAAAATTTCATTTTTTATAAACGAGATTTTTAAAATCAATGAATTTTTTCAAATTTATATCCTTCTCAGTGCTGCTACCAAAAGCTTGATTTTTATTAAAAAATGCCTGCAATTATTCGAGTAAAGTCTTCAACATTATTTTCTCAAGAAAAGAAGACCATGCTGTGTAAATTGGCTGCATCCTTATACCCTGTACGTTACAAAACTGTGGGCGATAATTCAACCACGAATTATCGAGCTGAATCATGAATATTTGTATAATAGCAGAATTATAAAATTCTTTATAAGTACTTCTTTGCACTGATTGATTAGTTTTTCTATTAATTCATAATTTCATACATAGAACGCAAATGAACTTTTTTTTCACGGTGCATGCTCAAATCGTTCGGTGCAATTACTCATACATAACTTCACGAATTATTAGCAGAAATTCTATCTGCAGCGGATTTCACTTTTTATACTTTTGTTTCCTCATAGAGGGAGCTTGGTTTTCGTGCGAAAATTTTTTGCCGTGTTTTTTATGTCAATACCCTGAAAATGGTCTTAAACGTCGAAAAAAGTGGTTTATGCTATAATTGCTTTAACAATCGGGCTGAAATTTAGCAAACATGTGAATCAGGTCAACGCCTTTGTTTGTGGTCATTTTCAAATAGAAATCAAAACATGTTCAAATTTTATTTGACTTTGCAATTTTCGAAAAATGTCTGTACGCTCTCTAGCATCCGTAAAATTTTGGCTATTGAGCTAAATCATTTTTTATGAATAAAGCTATGTTAAAGAAGGGTCGGCATTGAATTTGGAATGAATCTGTAAAAAAGTTCGGATTTTATGGGAATTTTTCAAAAAAATATTCGTTTTGCTCTATCTCACGTCGAATCTCACCAAATCAACTGAAATTTTCTACACATGAAAAATAACATTCACCGCTGCTACCTACCAAATTTGGTCGTGATCGGTAAAGCGGTTTGGATTGTACGCGATTTTGAATTTTTCCACAACTATATAGGTAACGAAAAAAGTTGCAAAGTAGAACTTTGCACATTGTTTCCTCATTCATTTTTATTTTTTACAAAGCTTCCTCAATGAGGAATCCAAACTTAATAAATAAGCTTACTCATAGAGATGGCTTTGTGAAAAATGAAAATTAACGAGGAAGCAATGTGCAAAGTTCTACACTGTTAAAAAAATCCGACGTAAAATTAGTAAACATGTCCAGGAACCACTTTTACAGACACCGTTTATGAAAATTCAACTGCAACGTTGAATTTTACAACACTGGTATATAAAATTTACCGTTACTGTATTGTAATTTTACAACACGTCTGTGTTGTATAATTCAACGTCACAGTTAGAATTTCATACAATGTATTGGAATTTTACAATACAGATGTGTTGTAGCGATGTTGAATTTTACAACAATGGTATATCAAATTTACCATTACTGTGTTGTCATTTTGGAAACATATCTGTGTTGTAAAATTCAACGTCGCAGTTGGAATTTCATAAACGGTTTTGGTAAAAAAAAAACTTCATACACATGTGTTGTAAATTTGCAAGAGAATTTTTTAACAGCGTACACTGTTAGAAATTTTTGTATGAAAATTAATATAAAGTATTGGAAGTTTTTTTGCGGATACGCGTATATTAAATTTAATATACAAATATTAATTAATATATAAAAAAATTGTTGCAAAATTAATATACACTATACTAAACACTTCATAAAAGTTGTGTTTATAATATAATTATTGGAACTTTACAATATATCTGTATATTAAATGAAATTTAATATACCGTATCTGGAAAAGAACTTCCAATACATATATTAATTTTCAAAATATTTTTAACAGTGTAAGTAAAATTTACACGAGGTCCCATTAGGCATTACCTCGTGTATGAGGTTTGGTTACTTTGGTAGAGATAGGAAAGGACCCTGAGAGACGGCTGGCTCGGGTTTAAATAGCCGCCACTGTCGCGCTCCGCTTGCGCGAAACGCGAGCGCAATTTAGCCACCTAGTGGCCAACTGGCAAAATCCCGCTGGGGGTACAGACGTCCCGTAACACTACATGTATAAGAATATTCATAAATCGTCTTTGAAAATTCAAAGCTGTGTGTTGTAAACTTACTGTATGTATAGTAAAATAAAGGCTTATTCGGAAATTTACAACACAATGTATATTAATTCTCATTTACTACACAAAGATTGTAAATTCAATATACACTTGAATAGTAATTTTCAATATTTGTTTTGTAAATTTACTATACCTATACTAAAATTATCTCCATGTGTTGTAATTTTATTATGCCGATACTATAATTACCGCCGTGTGTTGTAAATTTACTGTACGTACACGGAAAAAAAAGATTAGTTGCCATAACCAAGAAACGAGTTGACGCAACCAATCAATTATTCTATTTCCCTTACAACTCAAATTGTAATACCAACGATTCGAATGGTAGTACCAACTATATGAGTGGTAGTCCCAACGATTGGATTAGTTAACCTAACTAATCTCGCGAGAACTAATCGTGAATAGTTGAGGTTACTATTCAATATGGTTGAGACAACTAATTTTTTAGACATTGTGTACAGCAAATCGAAAACGTAGTTGCCACAACCAAACATTACTTTCCGTGTATAGTAAAATTACGGGTTATTTGGAAATTTACAACACAATGTGTATTAACTTTCATTTAATGCATATAGTTTGTGAATTTAATATACACTTGAATAGTAATTTCCAATATTTGTGTTGTAAATTTACTTCTTTTTTTAACAGTGATACTTTACGACTTCGTTTCCTTGCTTGATAGGTTAGTCAACTTACACCTTTACATCCTTTAAGGATACTCATGGTGTAGACTGTGGTAAGCCAGTCAGTTTTACTACACGATATTCAGCTGGAATCCATATGTAGAGAAGCAGCTTCGAGTTCGATATATATACAGTGCTGCTAATGCGTAAGTGCCGTGAGGCTCTCGCTCGCTCCATTACGCCAGGTTCTCTGCCACACTGGCGCAAGTGTCCGTGCAAAGGATCGTTGCCCGGCGTGAGTCGTTGCGGAGAAATGCTGGCAGGAAGAAAGCGTAGCGGGAAACCAATAACACGCTGTTACATCGACCTGGACAACTTGGAACCAACGTGGACGACGTATACGCATAGTACCGTGAGGGTCGCGTGTCTCGTCCTCGTCACCGTCATATAGACTTTGCTACCTCCATTTTTATTACCTTTCCGTTCCTGCGCCTTTATTGTCTCTAGTCTAGACAGGGGTATATTAGAACCCTTATTATATAACTGGAAGTTCACACAACTATAATTACCCACATGAAACCATACATGTATGTAAGATATATGTATTTCAAAAAGTTGCATATTTCGCATATATTTCTCATATATCTTGTCTAAAATTTTATGACAAATATATGATGAATATAAGGAATATATATAAACGATATAATATGTAGTTAAAAGTCAAAATTTTATAGATGGCACATATATTTTGTATATATATTTTCATGTGGGTACTTCAAAAATTTCTCCAATATACGAAATTTTACAATTTTTTTTGTCTAGTCTAGACAGAGGTATATTAGACCCTTTATTATATAAATGGATGTTCACACAATTATAAAATGTGTGAACATTCACATGAAAAATATGTATGTAAAATATATGTATTCCAAAAAGTTGTATATTTTGCATATATGGCGCATATATCTTTGTAAAATTTTATAACAAATATATGACGAATATATGAAAAATGTATATATAAACAATATAATGTGTAGTTAAAGTGCCAAAATTTTGTATATGTCACATATATATTTTTTTCATGTGGGCACTTCGTACTTTTCGTGTCTTGTAATCGTTAAGAGATGTGCACATTTTGCAGTTCTTTAAAAAAAAAAACAATAAACCAAAAAGTTAATTAATGCATCAAGCCAAATGAGAAACAAAATTTCTGTGGTGAACCCTAAAAAGGTACTCTTCAGAATCCTATCATTATGATTGCACTGGTTGGAATATTCAGATATTCAGATATTCAAAGGTAACATTTGTATTTGAAGAATTAGGAATGCGGGTATATTGGAAAAAGTTAATTTATTCAATTAGTATATAAATACAACGTGGAGTACAAAGCCACTTTCAGCATTAACCTGGTTGCGAGACTTCAATTATACCTTTCCAGTTAAAAAATAGTTTCTACAAAGTATGTGCAACATTTGTTAATTTCTCTTCTGCAAATAGTTTGGACTGTACGAGGAGAATTTGAATTTTTATTCGGAATAGGTTAAAAATACAAAGTATGTTCAGTTTTTTACTTAGCGTCCTTGAGATCCAGTTACTCTTCATGTCTCAGAGATGAGCCAGAAAAATACTCGTAGATACTCCAAGCATGAAATCTGGAGCCATACTATGTATGAAGATTAAACCTGATATATCAGGACACTCTCAGTAAGTAGGAGAGCCAGATTGTTATCATGAAGTCGCGGTCAGTATAGAGTGAAATCCAGGCCAGTCGATGTAGTCGCGTGAGCTACCTCGTCACAGTCAGACTATGAGCCGCCCATCGCATCAGTAGTGCAATTCATAGCATGCACAGAAAAAGTCTAATACTAGCGGGATCACTTTTTCAACTACCTTTCTCTGTTTTTGCACAAGGAAAAGTTTACAGCTGCCGCAATCATCTTCTTGCTTAAATACATCCCAGAAGGTCAAGTTGACTTAGGGTGCCGGTTAATCAGTGGGTTCAACTAAGCATAGTCCAGTTGACTTTGGATGCCAATTAATCGGTTGGCCCAACTAGGCAAAGTCTAGTTGACTTTGGTTGCCAATTGATCGGTTAACCTAACTAGGCAAAGTGTAGTTGACGTTGGGTGCCAATTGATCGGTTGACCCAACTAGACAAAGTGTAGTTGACTTTGGGTGCCAATTGATCGGTTGACCCAACTAGGCAAAGTGTAGTTGACTTTGGTTGCCAATTAATCGGTTGATCCAACTAGGCAAAGTGTAGTTGACTTTGAGTGCCAATTAATCGGTTGGCCAAACTAGGCAAAGTCTAGTTGACTTTGGGTGCCGATTAATCGGTTCGGCCAACTAGCCAACCACTTCGTTGCGAGTGCGAAAAGGTTGATTAGCGTAATTGATAAATTGGTTGGTTCAATTACGGTCTAAGTGCATCTATAATTTATAGGCGCAAATGAGTCAGTTAGTTGTGAGTGCATAGAATTGGTTGAGTCAAAATTATGACGGACCCAAATTTGATTGGCAACTTGGTTGGTCTAAGAATGCATTGGTTGGTTGACCCAACAACGGACTAGATGGTTGATCCAACAACTAACTAGTCAGTTAGATAAACTGGTTGCTCCAAAGATGAACCAGTTGCTTGATCTAATAACGGATTAGTTGGTTCATCCAACAACGGATTAGTTTGTTCATTCAACAGCGAATGTAATAAGTTCATCCAACAATGGATTAGTTGGTTCATCCAACAACGGATTAGTTATTTCAGTAATATATCAATTGAATGATCCAAACACGGATTAGTTGGTTCATTCAACAACGGATTAGTTAGTTCAGTAATAGATCAATTGGTTGATCCAAACACGGATTAGTTGGTTCATTCAACAACGGACCAGTTACTTGGTCGAACAACAGACCAGCTGCTTAGTCCAATAACGAACCACTTACATGAACCAAAAACGAAATATTTGAATGATCCAATAATGGACTAGTTAGTTTGTCCAATGCCGGATTAGCTGTATCTCCAAAAATTAATTTATAGCCCCAACCAGACGGTTGATTGGACCGACCAATTAACCAACAAACTAACCAGCTAACAACCACTGCCCAGCACTAGCAGGACAGAGAGTACGGAAACTAGGAGGCCACCTGATGGAGCCTAGCATTGTCAGCAGTCTCCCCTTAGGGAGCCTAGTGGCCTTCATAAGGGACATAGGACTAATTCTATAAGGGGTAGACAAGAAAAGACGGGGAGCACAATCGGCCTAGGGCCTGAGTGTACAGCTATCTGTAGCCCCCAGTAGTAATAATAATAAAATAATAATAATAAAACCAGCTAACAATCGTTTTCCGTGCAATTTCCTTTTAATTTTCGGTTTCCATTTTATATTTTCTCTCGTTTTTTTTGTCTCGTGTTTCTTGTACTCTGTTATTAACTCAAGCTAATGACTATATTACTGAGAAAAAGATCTCACCGACACCGATGGTCGACTATATGCATTTGGAGAATTATAATCACGCGAAAACCTTTTTACCGCCTTACAAGATAAGTAAACAAACAATTTTTTTTTCATTCTGAAAGCAAAGTTAATCACTGATTTAGAAAATAGCATAAAATTTATTTATTAATAACTATGTCACTTAAAAAATATTACATTTTATTAACATTTGCTCCATTTAGCCGGTGATCTTTTCATGACGAAGAAAATGAGACGTCAACCATTCCAATCTGCCTAGTAGTTTGATCTGAATCATGCGCAGAATGGAAAACCTAAGAATTTTGCTTAAGATAATATTGAAAAGCATATGCAAGCCAGACGACAGTAAAAAATCCTTTAATCTAGTACCAACAATTTAGTGCGTTGGACATTTTTACATACGATAGGATTTGGATGATGATTAAGAGTCACATGTTCATCTTTACAACCCGCTGGTCCATATTGACCACTTGTATACTATATCTTATGCAATCGGTCGGATGTATGGTCTACGTGCATGTTTCTGCGTCTGCTTTACAGTTTATTCTAAACGCCACGGCAATATACCCAGAATCTCGATAAAAAGTGATAAAGGGAAATAAAAAAAGTACAAACCGAGCCATTTGCCATTAACTGTCGCAGAATCTATAATTACCTATATCGTGTTGTGCACGGAAGTTTTATTTTACTCAAGCTTCTCTATTTGTATAAAAAATTGCGTGGAGTACGAAGTGCAATTAAACTTGTAAAGATATGTGAAGATATGGATTTTTATATTTGTATTTATTAAATTTCTAAATTTAAGCAGATTCCCTTTATTAGTCAAAACCCAAATGAGGTTTTTTATTATCTTTTTTTCCCATGTAAAAAAAATATATATATATTACCCATCACATGGAATTGGACATATACAATTTGTATAAACTCTATATACATTCTCTATTGTATATAGATTGCATATAGAGCGTATGTAGTCTATATATGTCCATTTCTGTATTTCAAACTTGTACATTTTTTATATATACTTCATATAGAATTTTTTTACCTCGATTGTTATAATTCAAATGAACACTTTATACCCATAATTCTAAATTTTGCAACCAATATTGACCATATAGTTTTGATATAATATGTGTGTAGTATGATTTCAATATATCCGTCAATTAAAATAAAAATTTTGTTTTGGAAAATTCACCTACTGTATTTTTAATCTGATACAGAGAAATGCATTAATTATTACATTTTTTAAAATTGCATTTAAAAAATTCCAATCAGCGTTGTAAATTTAGTACACTATCGTGAATTAATCTTCAAATAAAATGTGCAACAAAATTAATAAAATATTCAAAGACTGTTTTGAAGGTTTTAAATAATTGTCTATGTGAATATTACAATTTTTTCAATTACTTTCAACAGATTCACGTCTGATGTAACACTCCAATTTTCTACTCGGGATATTCTTGCACATTGGTCGATGAAATTTCATAGAGATATAGATATATAGATATAGATTTTTATTAAGATCCTGGGATGTTAAATAAGCTAACTAACTAAGGACAAAAAAAAATGCATGAACAAAAGGCAGACATAGAAGAGTGCAGAAAATAATCTTAACCTAAATGGGGTGATACATATGTGAGGATATACTGCATATGCATAAGACTTGATATACATTTTATGAATTTACAAATCAAATTTTGTAGCAGTGTAAAAAGCAGTTAAAGAAATATTACACAACCAGTAGACTTGGCAATGAAAAATACTAATATTAGATTTAATTCGAGATAGATGTAATGACATTTATTGCAGTCACATTTTTTATTCACAAGTAATAAACGAACCTTTATCACGAAGCGATCGGTCGTAATATTTTTTTTTTTTCTTAAAGCATTGTTTCAGCTTTAATAAAAAGTGTCAGTCTCATTAGCGATTATTGTCAAATCATAAAATTACAGAAGCTGCTACAATCATTAATCCGAGGCCATTTCTTTGTTTCATATCAGCTATAAATTTCCGGAAGGTTTAATAAATCATTGACGTTTTCTCTGTGATTCCTTCTCGGGGAATTACTTTAAGTCCTTGTTTGGGTTTCCCAGTAATGTTATTGTCTGTTACAATCGATAATTGTGTTTTTCTTGAATAATTAGTAGATCATTAATGCAAACGACCCGCGACAGCACCTTACTTTTGAACTTTCTCATCATGCAACGGTGAAAAACAACCGGTCATAAATTGTAGAAAAATTTCCGTCATCATAATGGAAGTTTTTATTCATTTTTTTTTTTGTAGGACCGATTAAAGGTAAATATATCAGCCGCTGTACACTTGACGATGAGATCCCAGCCACTGGATATAAATACATCGTATTTACTTTTCCCTTACACAGACGATCGTTCAAAACCAAATCTTTGATTAATATAACATTTGGTCAACCACATGTTTGGCTAAAAAAACATTTGGTTAACCAAATCTTTGGTTAAAATAGCATTTGGTTAACCAAATTTTTGGTTAAAATAGCATTTGGTTAACCAAATCTTTGGTTAAAATAGCATTTGGTTAGCCAAATCTTTGGTTAAAATAAAATTTGGTTAACCAAATCTTTGGTTAAAATAGCATTTGGTTAACCAAATCTTTGGTTAAGATAACATTTGGTTAACCAAATATTTGGTTAAAATAAAATTTGGTTAACCAAATCTTTGGTTAAAATAAAATTTGGTTAACCAAATCTTTGGTAAAAATAAAATTTGGTTAACCAAATCTTTGATTAAAATAACATTAGGTTAACCAAATCTTTGGTTAAAATAACATTTGGTTAACCAAATATTTGGTTAAAATAATATTTGGTTAAAATTACATTTGGTTCGCCATATCCTTGGTTAAAATAACATTTGGTTAAGCAAATCTTTGGCTAATATAACATTTAATTAACCAAATCTTTGGTTAAAATAACATTTGGTTAACCGAATCGTTGGTTAAAATAACATTTGGTTAACCAAATCTTTGGTTAACTTAACATTCGGTTAACCAAATCTTCGGTTAACATAACATTTGGTTAACCAAAGATCTGGTAAGCTAATTACGTATTTAGTACGCCTGATCAACAACTTGGTTGCGCCTACCAAGTTTTCTTATCCAAATTTATAACCAATATCTTAGTAAGTCCAATCCACCACTATTCATGCACGTGTTACAACATTCTTGTTGAATAATACATAGTGCTTTCCTCTATACTGATAACAGTATATATCAATGCTTAAAATCATACAAACCTTATTAATGACACCAAAAGGATGTAAAAATATAATACACAGTTGTAAATAATTGAAGTTTATTTAATATATCCATTGGTAGTTTGAGCAAGAAATTAAGGAGATAAAGAAGTACTGCAGTCCTTGTCTATAAGCGTGTCAGTTAAAAACTAGATTATAGGTTTGACAATTACGTAAAGTATAGTGATAAAAATGGCATGCCGATGGTACTTTACGAATAGAACAAATTCAGGGACCTATGATAAAAAAGAAGTTGCAAGATAGAACTTTGGACATTGCTTCCTCATTAATTTCCATTTTTCACAAAGTCACCTCTATGAGTAAGACTATTTATAATTTTCGTCTATAATGTAGCAAAAAATGAGGATAATTAATGATGATAAAAATTGATAGGATCAATATGGTTAAAAAAACAATTGGTAACAGTGTATCGAACATAGACATGCAAATTAACAACTTGAACATCCTTCGCAGTTTTGCTTAATTTGTTTCAAACGAATGAAATTAAGATTGCCCGAAACGTAACAAAAAATACTATAGGAACATTGTACCGCGTTTGTACATTTTTTAAAATAATCTATGGTTAAAAAGCAGAATTTCTTATAAATAGACATCAGATTGGACTATCGGACCAAAACTTGGCGACCCAGCAGAATACTTGCGTTCCTTTCATCATGCAAAACTTAAAAAAAATTTTGATGACTGATTATGTTTTTCAAATTTGATTGAATATTTCGTTTTTCTTTATTTATTTTTTTTCGAAAATTTAAAGCAACGTCATCGTAACTCGTTAGCTAATAAACTGGACACTTTCCCACATTTGCATTTACCACCAAGGTTAATTAATATTGTATTTTGGTATGACCGACAGAGTGGTTAGAAGACTGTGGAATTATCTTCAAATTCGATTTTTTAAGATAAATATCATCTTATAACTCAGACACACACTGAGAGAAAAATCTGGTAATTTAAAAATAAAAATGGTGAGACCGACGATAATTTAACTATAAACTATAATTCCCAGGAGGAACGTCTTTATTTTATGCTTAATTAATATAATTATAGTAGTAGTCATCAAAATGATAATATTTTCAAATATGCCGTTTCGTTACATATACGATTTCAACGTTTGTTTCCAATAACCTTGCAAGTTTCGTTTATTGAACCATATTGTCATTGCTTCAACCATAAAACATTGCAAACCTTCCTATGTGAAATCGTTAAATCAACAATATGCTTTTCTCTCAGTGCGGCTTGAATGAAACATTAGATTGAAACTTAGCAAGGGAGTAGAGAAGATATTAAAACTTCCTCTATGAAGTAGCAAAAAAATTAGTATAATTAATAATCATAAAAATTGATAGGATCAATATTTAAAAAAAACTATTGGTAACATTGTATCGAATTTTATGTGCTACTATCTACTACCATTGCTTACAATACTCCGTTAATGAGGAAGTGATGAAACGTATAGCAGTGTAGCACCTGTTTCAGTTTTATTTTGCAATCTATAATCAAACACGATCTAACGGCATCCCGTTCAATATGAACTCATAGGAACCTGGCAAAGTGCTGCGTTACATCTTCATAACGATCGTCGGCATCGGCTTTTCCAAGCCACAGCGCGTTTAACGGTGCGCGCAAGAAATGAGTCGCCGCTCCTCATTGCGCAATCCGAGATGTCAACCGTCATTCTGATTCTACAGCTCTCTCGTTCACATATACCATTCTATGCTCGTCGACCTCGGAAACAAAACGCATTAACCAACCGAGTAAGCCGGGTCACGAAAGATCGCAATCGTTATGCGAAAACCGTACGATCTATACACATCCATTTCTTCTTATGAGAATCTTGCTGCTTATTCGGAATCATTTTTCTTAGTTCTTCTTAGTTCTTCGCCATCTCCAGCAGATATTCCATATCCGGTCACGATGCAGCCATCGTGATTAAGGAGGTTGGAGCGCTCCACGCTAGTCAAATCAGTGCTAAATTTTTGAAAGCGTTTCTACAATTTCAGATGGTTTAATAATCTGTTCCAAGGTGTTAATCACATAGCAGCATTAGTTCTTGATATTCAAATACATTCACAGCTGTGATATCAACAATAAATCGATCAATATCTGCAAATTTCCGATGTTGTTTTTTCATCCAGTTTTTTAAAAGGGTAAACCGTAATATCAGTCCGATTATGACGACCAATAGCTCATTTTGTTCACTAAAAGATATTGTATCGATTGGCCGGCTATTTTTAAAAATCGTATTAGTAGTTCAAAAGATATAACCGTTTGTTTATCCTATGATAACCTAACATGAAGTATACAAATGGCTGTAACTTTTGAACGGCTGATACTATAGAAAATCCGGACGGTCAATCGATTAAGGATCTTCCACTGATCAAAATGAGCTATATTTCGTCATAATCGGACTGATGTTACGGTTTACCCTTTTACAAAACTGGATGAAAAAACATGACATCGGAAATTTGGAGATATTGATCGATTTACTGTTCATATGACAGCTGTGAATGTATTTGAATATCAAGAACTAATGCTGCTATGTGGTTAACACCTGGGAACAGATTATTAAACCATCTGAAATTGTAGAAACGCTTTTAAAAATTTAGCACTGATTTGGATAGTGTGAAACGCTCCAACCTCCTTAAGAGGGCCCGGATCTCGGATCGCTGAAGGCAACAAATGAATATTTAGTGAGTTTGCGCGACGAACTTCACATCGCATGAAAAAAAGGCTGCGTTCGAACGAACGGAGAATATTAATAAAAATAAATAAGTAAATAAATAAAACTTTTTCCGGTCTCAAGAGCTTCAGATCTTTTTCTATGGAGTTTTCGGAATAGCGTGGATAACGTCGTTTAAAAAAGCCGCATATTTGGTCTTTCATGTTGACACAGACGAAGTCCTTGCAATCAAAGTCAATTCCCAATGCCCTGGCGAAAAAAAATCTCCAACTTTCTACGCCGTTTCAACAACAAATTACAAATTTCTGCAACTAAGTACGAGATTTCTACAATTTGTTCATTTTGTAAAAACTTGTAGAATTTTTCTACAAGAAATTACAACTTTTTGCAGCTAACTACAATTTATTACAACAAGCAGTTTATTAGTTTTATTAGTTTATTGTAGAAATAACACGTTTGTATGAGAAAGTATTACTTTCTACATCTGAGTTAAACGTTTTAAAAAAATTGTAAAAGTAATAGGAGTAGTCCTATCGGTTCAATGTTTCCGTAATAAGTTGTAGTTAGTTGTAGAAAGTTATAGTAACTACAACTTTTTCGAAAATGTACAACCATATTAGTCTCTATCGGGTGTATAATTCCGTCATTAGTTGTAGTTAGTTGTAGTAACTTCGGCAAGTTTGCAAATTCTCCTAGAAAGTTGTAGTTTTTAATTATTGTATAAGCCCGGAATTAGCGGAAAATGTTGTAGAAACTACAACAATCTACAATCATGTTCCAAATCTCACATTTTTTAATGGAAAGTTGTGGAAGTGGCGTAGTTTGGTATAAAAAGTTGTAGTTTTAAGAGGTGAGGGTCAAAATAACGCATGACCAAAATGCGAATGGTTAAAATAGCGAATTTCAAAATAAGAAACATCTGAATTTAGAATGGCCATCATTATGAAATTCGCTGTTTTCGCCATTCGCTCTTTTGAACCCGACCCATTTTAAGATGTTTTCGCATAGTAAATTGTAGTTTCCGCGTATTCGGAGTAGAAAGTTTTAAAAATAGTGGAGTTTCGGTGTAGAAAATTGTAGACATTTTTCCGCCAGGGTGGGCACCTAAATATCCTAAAGACGTTCTTAGAACGCCTTAATATAGCTTGAAACATCATAGGACATGGCGTCAATATCTCCGAGTCGTCCGAAGGACTACTTCAAGACGTTTTTAGGACATTCTATGTCGGGGCCCTTGTCAACCTAAAAACCTCTGGGGATGTGCTCAAAGACATCGCGAAAAGACGTCCTATGAATGTCCCCAAAAAACGTCCTTAGGACGTCCAAAAAAATACGGACATCCTACAAAACATGTCCGTAGGAAGACCCAAATAAGATGTACATTTCTGAAAGTAATTATTTAATTTCGAAAAAGTGGTTTATGATTGTAACTATAGGGCGAATGTTTACTTTACGAAGAGAACATACCGTGGACCACGAGAACAACGTGGACATCATACTAAATCCTGCAAAACTCGTAATAATTCAACGGGCACACATGGTATAATGATAATGACGTATTTTGGAGAACGTCTTGCGTACATTAAAAGAAGATGTTCTATAGACGTCATGGATACGTCCCAAAAGGTCCTTTTCATGACAATCTTAAGGACTGACTTAAAACAGCATAATGATGTTCTTAAAATGTGTAATGTCCAGTCGTTTGCTATCATTGAGATGTCCTTGACGGATGTCTTTCCAACAATGTCTTCAAGACGTCACTAAAATGTCCTCAGTATGTCTTACAAATTATTATCGTAAAAATTATAATACTATGATAAAGAAACAATTTGCATATTTCTACTTTAGAGGTTTGTTTAATAGAATAAGCAGCTTCAACTTGTTGGCTTTTATAATTCAACATTATTTTGATCAATTTTTCAACATTATGTTATCAAATAACTCCAATTTCTGGGAGATCCATCTTATATATCTTCACTAAAACCCAAAGGTACACGGAAAGAAGTGTTTGGTTGTGACAACTGCGTTTCCAATTTGCTGTACACAATGTCTCAAAAGTTAGTTGCCTCAACCATATTGATAGTAACCTCAACTATTCACGATTAGTTCTCGCGAGATTAGTGAGATTAACCAATCCAATCGTTGGGACAACCAGTCGAATAGTTGGGACTATCGAATAGTAATCTCAACTATTCACGATTAGTTCTCGCGAGATTAGTGAGGTTAACCAATCCAATCGTTGGGACTACCAGTCGAATAGTTGGGACTACCATTCGAATCGTCGGTATTACCATTCGAATCGTTGGCACTACCATTTCAGTCGTAAGGGAAATAGAATAATGATTGGTTGTGTCAACTCATTTCTTAGTTATGACATTTCTTGGAGAAAAGTTACAAACATAAACCACTTTTTCGAAATTGAATTATTACTTTCAGAAATGTACATCTTGTTTGGATTTTCCTATAGACTGTTTTTTGGTATGTCCGAAGATTGTATTTTGTAGGACGTCCTAAGGACGTTTGGGACATTCTTAGGACGTCTTTTTTGCGATGCTCTAAGGCCATCTTTTTGGGATGCCTTTAAGTACATCCCAGAAGTTTTAGGTCGGCAAGAATCCGGACATAGAATGTCCTAAAAATGACTTATGATGTCTTAGGACATGTTAAGACGTTCTAAGAACGTCTTTAGGATGTTTAGATGCCCATTGGGAATTGACTTTGATTGCGACAACCTCGTCTGTGTCAACGTTGACAACCAAATCTGCAGCTCTTTTAAACGACGTCATCCGGACAAATCCAAAAACTCTGTAGAAAAAGGCCTCAATCTCTTGCGACCAGAAAAAGTTTTATTTATTTATTTATTTTTATATTCTCCGTTCGTTCGAAAGTGTCGCAGTCTTTTTTTTCCTACAATGTGAAGTTCGGCGGTCGAACTCACTAATACCATCACGCTACATGAGTCTCTAAGTCTTTAGCAATCCGAGATCCAGGCCCTGGTGATTAATCATCAAAAGAATATATTTCTGACTTGTTGTAGCTCATAAGTTAATTTGGTACCGTCAGAATCTTTTGTGCTAACGTTTCGTTCGCTGCGCTGATTTCATCCTCGTAAATAATTAGATGAGTCGTCAATTTTGATAATTGGCAGAACGAAGTTTATCTAGGCTGACGATGTTTGACGCGGGGAATCCCATGAACCATCAAACATGTCGTTGGCCTCAACCATTCGTAAGAATAATGAAAAAAAACAACAACAAAAACTGATTACAAATTGCTATTCTGTATTTTTTTTCTTTTGCTAGCCGGTTAAGTCTTTCGTCGTCGAAGATCCGGGACTTTTGTTTTTGTTTTTCCATGACAATATTGTAGCAATTTTTTTACTGAGTTAATATGTCGAGGGAATAACCCGTTTTTAATGGCAGCTTTTAATGTTACGATGGATCAACGAGCAAACGGCACTGCGGGTCATGCATCCTGACGTCAATGGAACGATTAAGCATGTGGCCATATTTCCTGATGGTGTCAATGAAAGACTTGTTCGGACGTTGATAACGCAGTACACTAATTACAAAAAAAAACGATAGTCACCTCGTGGCGATAGATATATTGGCAGCACTTCGTGTAACAACAATTCTCGCGACTGAATGTCCCACTTAACAATAATCGCTAACGAGAAGGTAATTGGAACACGAAGTTCACGAGAATGATTGAGGGTGTATATATAACCCATTTGTACACATAATTAAAACACACACATTTGTATACATATTAACAAAATGTCACGTATCAGCACCGTTAACTGTAAACAATTCTTAGTTAATGTGTTTGCTCGTGGTGAATTTTTAACTGTAATGATGTGCTTGGTCGATAACAGAAACTGTAAAATGTTGTTCTTGGCCACCATTAATTTTTTTTAGCAAAAGACGAGAATGTGAAAAGTAAAAAAAAGATTAATAAAATGTATATATGGAGTATATAAAAAATATATAGTTTTAAGTATATAATTGGGCATATATAGTCGAAACCCAACTTCATAGATGATTTTATATACGAGGCATTCCATATGTAGCGGGCCACCCGGATTTTTAATAATCGTAGAGTGGGTTCATAATTTTTTTCCAGATTATTTAGAGTTCCCCGAACACATACGAGTTATTTCAGCTTTTTTTATTTTAATTTTTTTTCCTTTAGCTGCCGATTTAAAACTATCTATGAGACAACGAAATTGTTCCGGGATAAAATGTAGGGTTTCGCGTATACTTTTTGATAAAAATGTTTCGAAATTAACCAAGATAAATTTTCAGGCATTTTTTGGTAAAATAAATGCCATATCATTTTTTTTTTTGAGAGGGACCATTTTTATTTTACTCAAAATTTTACGGAATTTCCGTTATTATGTCCACTAGCTTTTTTTAAATTTTTTTTCCTTTAGCTGCCGATTTAAAGCTATCTATGAGACAACAAAATTGTTCCGGGCTAAAATGTAGGGATTCGCGTATACTTTTTGATAAAAATGTTTCGAAATTAACCTATATAAATTTTCAGGCAATTTTTGGTAAAATAAATGCCATATCATTTGTTTTTGTTGAGAGGGACCATTTTTATTTTACTCAAAATTTTACAGAACTTCCGTTATTACGTCCAATAACTACACCAAAATTTGCGCGATGATCAATTCATACCTTCATAATGTGAACATGTGAATTGTGTATGATTCAGCAAATAACCGAGCCATACATGGTGAAGATATTAATTTGTCATCGTGTTGATTTTTTCGTCGTTTTTTAACATTATGACGGAAATTTTGTAAAATCTTGAGTAAAATAAAAATGGTCCCTCTTAACGAAAAAAAAATGATATGACATTATTGTGCCAAAAAATGCCTGAAAATTTATCTGGGTTAATTTGAAAACATTTTTATCAAAAAGTATACGCGAAATCCTACATTTTATCCCGGAACAATTTTATTGTGTCATAGATAGTTTTAAATCGGCAGCGAAAGGAAAAAAAAATAAAAATAAGAAAGCGTATTTTATTGTGGAAAAACTATGTGGATCAAAAATCTGAAATAATTCGTATGTTTTCGGGGAACTCTAAATACGTTGGAAATAAATTATGAACCCACTTTACGAACATTGAAAATCAGGGTGGACCGCTTCATATGGAATGCCTCATATGAGGCATGCCACGGTATTTTACACAGCCAAAAATCCGACCGACTCCAATCTTTTTTCTAATTTTTCCGTGACATTGATCAAAGCGAATGGAGCATGTGTGATTTTTTTTACAATATTATTACAAAATTTATGCTATAAATTAAAAAAAAAAATTTCTTTAATCTAACGTCAAGAGGAAAAATCATATTGACAACAATAACCAGGACCATATTTTCATGATTCAACACAGTTTACGATCAAAATATTCCAATTATTTTTGGAAAATTCGATATATTTTTTTTACGCCTTTAACCTAAGAAATATTTTTTTCCCAAAATTTCTTCAAAAAAATTTCTTCAAAATTTCATTTTATCGATATTTTTTTATTTCTTATTTACATAAATCCTTTGACTTTTCGTCACTTTACACTCGTTCGCCTGGTATTGTATTATATTTTTCACGGTGTACGACATAATAACGAGCTGAAAATTAATTTGAATTAATTTGAAAATTCATTCACATAATTCAAAAAGCTACACAAACCCTTTTCAATCATCCCCGTTTGATTCATGGTCTGTATTTTATTTTTTCTTAAAACGAAAAAACGCGGAATAAACGAACTTCGTGTAAATTCGATGATTTTGCAGTAAAAATTAATAAACACGTGAAGTGACAATTAACGAAGCTTGGTATTAAGTGTGTCTAAGTTTTTTTTCTCAACAACTCATTTAATTTTTCATTAATATATTTTTCAGGTACAAATATATGATTAAAAATATAAAAAGTTCAACTTGCTTCCAATAAATTATATCATCATTCCAAAGAAATATCTTATTGAAGCTACACTGTTAAAAAAGACTGGAAGTTTTTATGCATAAACTCGTCATTGAAATTTAATATACAATTTTGGTGTAAAATTCATCTACTTTTCCAATAACTAAACTAAAGCAAATTATTAAAATTCAAGTACCTTTACTGTAATATTAAAGGAAATTATTGAATGTGCTGTACCGTACATTAATTTCACATTACACTTGTATATTAAATTTAATATACTAGTTTAGGCATAAAAACTTCCAGTAAGAATACATTAAATTACAAGCAGATTTTTTTTACAGTGTATTGCATCAAATAATAATGTTATTGATTCCATAATTTTTTTCGAAATGTAACAAGGGATGTCAAAAGCTATAGAATTATTTTCTCTATTTCACAAACTTTCCTCTTTAAGAATCACTGTTAGAAATTTTTGTATGAAAATTAATATAAAGTATTGGAAGTTTTTTTGCGGATACGCGTATATTAAATGTAATATACAAATATTAATTAGTATATAAAAAAATTGTTGCAAATTAATGTACGGTATACTAAACACTTCATAAAAGTTGTGTTTATAATATAATTATTGGAACTTTACAATATATCTGTATATTAAATGAAATTTAATATACCGTATCTGGAAAAGAGCTTCCAATACATACATTAATTTTCAAAATATTTTTAACAGTGATGTCAAAATAGGTTATCAAATTTTGTATAGTAGTATTTTTTGTAGCTTTGTAAAATCTGGATTACAATCATGAATCAATGTGCAAGTTTTGCAGGCTTTTGCAAATATTGTTTCCATGGAAATAAAAAAAGCTAATAAAAAAACCATGAGGTATGCGATACCGTATCTGGAAAAGAACTGCCAACACATACATTAATTTTCAAAATATTTTTAACAGTGATGTCAAAATAGGTCATCAAATTTTGTATAGTAGTATTTTTTGTAGCTTTGTAAAATCTGGATTACAATCATGAATCAATGTGCAAGTTTTGCAGGCTTTTGCAAATATTGTTTCCATGGGAATAAAAAAAGATAATAAAAAAACCATGAGGTATGCGATGCACTTGATCGGCATAAACTGTTAATCACAATTACAATCGCTGCGGAGTATATTGACCTTCGTTCGACTCAATATTTATGCTCCGTATTTTTCCTCGATCGAACGCGTGGTACGACGTCGTAAACTCGTGCTGTATATTCCCCGCCGTCACGGAAACTCTGACGTAAACGTGAGAATCCCGCTTATTAATAACAGATCTGTTTGTATGGATATTTTTCTCCATCGAAGAACTTCGCTACTACGAAAGATCCAGAATGCGAATCATCTGAATATAGTCAGATCGATTGAAGCTGTTTTTCACAATTATCTATCACTTAGACATGACGTGTTATGTATATTATACCATATTCATAAATTATTCATGTACTATGTCTAATGACGGTCATATTGTGTTTTGAATTATATTTATTTTCCAGTAAGCATTGGTCGCCGAACTCTCGGCAAACTATACATAGATCTACGTTATCCTATCGATACACAGTCAACTTTACGAATAAACGATTATACCGCGCATCTAAAACCGGTATATCTCACTACAACAAGGCTTAAGGGGAGGGAGTCAGGTAAAAAAAATTGATTTTGGAAATTCAATATCATCGAAATCCTATTGCATATAAAAATGGCCAATGCACTATATTGTTGGTACTCGATGAAAGGATTTTTTACTGTCGTCTGACTTACATATGCTTTTAAATATTATCTTAAGCAAAGATCTTAGGTTTTTCATTCTGCGCATGATTCAGATCAAACTACTAGGCAGAATAGAGTGGTTGATGTCTCATTTTCTTCTTCATGAAAAGATACACCGGCTAAATGGAGCAAATATTAATAAAAGGAAATATTTTTTTAAGCGACATAATTATTAATAAATAAATTTAATGCTATGTTCTAAATCAGTGATTAAGTTTGCTTTCAGAATGAAAAAAAAATAGTTTGCTCCATTTAGCCGATGTATCTTTTCATGAAGAAGAAAATGAGACGTCAATTATTCCAATCTGCCTAGTAGTTTAATCTGAATCATGCGCAGAAAGGAAAACCTAAGAACTTTGCTTAAGATAATATTGAAAAGCATATACAAGTCAGACGACAATAAAAAAATCCTTTCATCGTGCACCAACAATATAGTGCATTGGGCATTTTTATATGCAATAGGATTTGGATGATATTGAATTTCCAAAATCAATTTTTATTACCTGACTGCCTCCCCTTAATGTTAAAATCAATACAAAAAATCTTGCTTCGTTTAGGATTGACTTCTCTGGCCCCAAGTAAAAAAATTATATACAGTCCGACGGTAAGCTATCTTATCGCCGAAAAGTGTATAACCGAAAGTTATAACCCCGAAAAAACAAAACATGGCGTCGGCTAGTTTCAGTTCATATCAAATGGATAGTCCGAACTTCAAACTCAAGTTTAAACTCAAGTTCGAACTCAAGATCAAACTCAAGTTCAAACTCAAGTTCGAACTTAAAATGGAACTTGAGAAATTTTAGTTCGATCGTAAGTAGATATTTAAATTTGTGACTTCATCCTATAAAAAATGTTCATTCCAGCAATCCGAAGTTCGCGCTGACTTTTTGTATGAGCAAAGGTATAATGATTTTGGATTAAGCCTCAAACAACGGCCGTTCACAGACCCGATTGAAACTATATATTCACCCCTTGATTATTTCGACACTTTTCGCCAATTATGAATATTTTTAGATATACACCTAGCATTTTTCAAAACTTCACGCGTTGGCATTGCATGTCGTCTTTTGTTTCCCCTTGGAATCAAAGTGATCTATGAACCGCCGGTGTTTGAAGTATAATCTAAAATAATTATACGTTTGCTCTTACACTGTTAAAAAGGCAAGCGAATTTAATATACAAAACGATATGAGATTTACGAAACGGGTATATAAATTCCATATTAATATTCTTTTATTGTAAATTTAAGAATAGTATAAGAATTCTCTAATACCGGCATTTGAAAATTACAGTACGTGAGTATTGCAATCTTCATTTTAATATACAAATATTGTATTTGTCAATGGCGAATTCGGCTGAAAATGAATAGACGGTATATGCATCTGAGCTTCATATACGGTATATTAATTTTCAAAAAAAAATGTTCACAGTGTACAAAAAGCCAGCACGAACTTCGGGTTGCCGGAATGAACATTTTTTATACGATGAAGTCACAAACTTAAGTATCTACTTACGATCGAACTAAAATTTCTCAAGTTCCATCTTAAGTTCGAACTTGAGTTCGATCTTGAGTTCAAACGTGAGTTCGAACTTGAGTTTAAACTTGAGTTCGAAGTTCGGACTATCCATTTGATATGAACTGAAACTAGCCGACTAGTGTTTTGTTTTTTCGAGGTTATAACTTTCGGTTATATGCTTTTCGGCGATAAGATAGCTTACCAGTCCGACATATCCCAAGTAAAAAAATTATATATAGAGTATATAAAAAATATATATAGTTTTAAACATAGAATTGAGCATATATAGTTTTTATAAAATCTATATACAATTTATATACAATTTATATATAAACCGAACTGGACAGATGATCTTATATATAAATTGGATATAGATTGTATATAGAGTTTATACAAACTATATATGCCCAATTCCATATGTCGGACTATATATAATTTTTTTACTTGGGATGGAATTGGGCATATATAGTCTATAAACTCTATATACAATCTATATGCAATTTATATATAAGATCACCTGTAAAGTTGGGTTTATGTATAAATTATGTATAAATTGTATATAGATTTTAGACAAACTATATATGCCCAATTCTATGTTTAAAACTATATATATTTTTTATATACTCTATATATAATTTTTTTACTCGGGGCTTTTTGATTAATGTGAGAATTGCCGTGATACTTTGACTGTACTTAGTCATTGAGGATGTATCATAAAGTAAAGTCGTGTCAAATATGCGTTTCAGAGAAAATTTCGAACACTTCCGAAAAGGTCGATTTTGCATAATAATAATTATAACAAACTTATTTCTGAATTTTTCCGGATACATATAAATTTTTATAGAATATTTTTTTTAATTTTGTATTTTTTTTTAATTTTGGAGAATGCCCGAAAAATAACGAATTTTGAATATGCGTTTGGCAAAGAAAAACTTGAGTATACTGGATGGTTTTATGCCAAACGCATATCCAAAATTCGTTATTTTTGAGCATCATTAAAAATATTAAAAAATAATAATAAAAATAAAGACAAAAATCTGAAAAAATTTATATGTATTCGGAAAATTTGAGCAATCGTTGTCCTTCGAAAAACAAACGTTAGGTTGTCGGGTGATTTGTTCAACAATTTTTTTTATTCATCAATTAGTTAATAACCTTTTTAAATTATTATTATACAAAATCGACCTTTTCAGCACTTTTAGCATACTTGATTTTTACATCATCGAGAAATGTTCGAAATTTTCTCTGAATCTCACGTTTGGCGGGACTGTATCTATCATACATCCTTAATATTGTTTCGCCTGTAACGCAATTCATAGACAAAATTATTTTTAAAAATCTTGCTTGATTCAGGATTGAACTGTCTCGCTTTTTGATTAGTAGGGAACGATGGTTCCATGTATAAGTAACACAGCGTCAAAATAACACGTACAATAACAACACGACCAAAAATAACAAACAAGAAAACTTTTAAAAAAGTAAAGTAAAGTGCTAACCAAAGAACCTAACGAACGTAAAGAAAGAAATAAAGAAAAAGGGAAAACCAAACAGGGACCTAAAGAACTAAACCTAACGCGAAAACCCTAAAGAACAATTTTGACGTGTGATATTTTTGTATGTGTTATTTTTGCATATATTATTATTCGACGGAGAGAAATTTCTGTGCTCTGACAACATAAAATCTGGACAACAAAAATCGTTACGTTAGGCCGGCAAATCTTTTGTTCAGCTGACTAATCTTTTTACTGGGCTGAGATATTTTTATGTTGTTTTATGTTGTCACAACACAGAAATTTCTCTCGGTGTGCGTGTTATTTGCGACCAATAATAACATTTACAAATATTATTTAGACATTTCACTATGGGAATTCCCCTGATGTCTTGACTAATCGGTATTTAGTCATTAAGATTGTTTAGCCCGTAACCGCAATTCATAAGAAAAATTATTTTGAAAAATATGAAGTATGTACTGAATTGTTTCTATACACAACAATATAATTGCACCTAATTGTGTACTTGATTTCATTGAATTCTCTGCTTGCAATAGTGTCTGTAAGAATACGACTAAATTGGTGGAGGACTCTCACTACTCTATCGCCTGTTGTGTATCGTTCTACCTCTTTCTCCTTCTTTCTCGGTGTGGCAACTATCGGCCACGATTTCTCGCGTTTGCTTTCAGTTTCACCGGTAATGCGCGCTAACTATGCGCGTTTGGCAATGGACCTACATCTATAGGTGGATATGCGCAGCTCGGTTGCAGTCACTATTCATTTTTCCCTTGCACCCTATACACCCAATAACGTTGAAACTCAAACGTACCGGATTTTACACCAATGACCATGACAAAATTACTAGTTCTATTTCAGATTCACTTCCAGCTGAGATTACCTGCTATTAAATTCTATAAAATCTTCACGGTGGCGTAATCGACTGTACATTATATTGATTTTTGGTAACTCAACACTCTATGGAATTTTTTTCGCGATTATTTTATGACCTAGAAAAACCCATATAAAATATAAAATATAAAATATAAAATATAAAATATAAAATATAAAATATAAAATATAAAATATAAAATATAAAATATAAAATATAAAATATAAAATATAAAATATAAAATATAAAATATAAAATATAAAATATAAAATATAAAATATAAAATATAAAATATAAAATATAAAATATAAAATATAAAATATAAAATATAAAATATCTTCCTTCAAAAAATTTTTCGTTAGGGCAACAAGTTTCTTCAATAATTATTAGACTCAAATATATTAGCGATAAGCAAAATATTTATTATACCAACTAAAAATGCATTTGAACGAGGATGTACGGCGATTCAGTTAATAAAAAAAGATGCAAAGTAGAACCTTGCACATTGCTTCCTCATTATTTTTCGCTTTTTACAAAGCTCCCTCTGTGAGGAAGCAGTATGTTATTCAATTTTGGCTTCCTCATAGAGGAAGCTTTGTAAAAAGCGAAAAATAATGAGGAAGCAATGTGCAAGGTTCTACTTTGCATCTTTTTTTTTTATACCTTGTGTCTCTTTTGCAGAGGTGTTTTATACAGCTATAAATCACCTCTGCAAACACCGTTACATCTAATTTTGATTAGATACAAATTTTTGTCGTACTTTCTCAACTTTTCCGGAAGTTATAGCGAAAATCTACATTTTTTTTAAAATGAAAAATGGTGTAAAATCCGAACGACTTTACCGATCATCACCAAATTTGGTACATGGCATTTCTGAATGTTATTTTTCGTCTGTACAAAATTTCTGTTCATTTGTTGAAATTCGACGTAATTTAGATCAAAATCTATTTTTTTCGAAAAATTCAAAATTCTATAAAATCCGAACCGCTTTACCGATTTCGCCGAAATGCAATACCATACAACATTGAACTTATATCTAGATATGAAGAACTATTTAGCTAAATCGGCGAACTTTTACGAAAGTTAGAGCATTCACGTCCTTTTTTCAACAAATTAAAAATTGCATAAAAACTTAATTACTATATATATTTTTTCAAAAATTGCAGTATTCAAAGGGGGGCAGCTACTTTACATGTGTGCCAAATTTGAGCCCGATCGCTCGAACGGTTACTGAGTGAGAGGCGATTGAATTTTCGAGGCCCAGCACACACACACACACACACACACACACACACACACACACACACATACATACATACATACGGACATTTTTTCTAAACCACTTTTTTCGATGTTTTAGGTGATTCTAAGCATACTGACATGAAAATCTCGAAAAAAAAATTTTTCATGAAAACAAAGCTTCCTTTATGAGGAAGCAAAATTTTTTTTAGAGATATTAAAAAATGGCTATAGCGGTTGCAGCGATGCTGTGAGAAAAGAGATTGATTAAGTTATTTAAATCCGGCGCAGACTGTCTGTCGAGAATATGGTAATTTGCGGCAATGGAATTTTTGGTTTCGAAGATCACATCGATAAAATGTTCTGAGCCGATAAAAAATTATCGTGTTTCATTTCTGTCTGGTATATTCCGACATTCCAGTTCATTTAACCGATTTTTGTTTCACCTTTTAATCGACATCAATTGGGCACCGGAAAAAAAAGAATCATTAAGTCTCGATGCAATGAAAAATTTGCTCTTTTTAAATGAAGATTGAATAATTCAACGCAGTCAAAAATAAATGCACTTTAAAAAAAGATAATGTCTCTATGTCAAACAAACGATAATTGTTTTTTTAAAATAATTTCTATACATTTTCTGTTACCAATTTGTAGTCTTGCAAAAACAATTCTTTGAAAATATTAATTTCTATTTTACGAAATATTTTTTGTCATTTTTGCAAACAAATCCCAAATCTTAAATGTTTTGATGTTACTAATTCGACGTATTAACAATTGTTTTTTGTTTCTAGTTTTACGCTATTCTACAATATTTATAAATTCGCTAAATTTACAAAACAAATTTGCTAAATTTATAAAATAAATCTGTTAAATTTACTAAATAAATTTGCTAAATTTACAAAATAAATTTGCAAAATTTTCAAAATAAATTTGCTAAATTTACAAAATAAATTTGCTAAATTTACAAAATAAATTTGCTAAATTTACACAACAAATTTGCTAAATTTAGAAAACAAATTTCCTAAATTTAGAAAATAAATTTCCTAAATTTACAAAATAAATTTCCTAAATTTACAAAATAAATGTTCTAAATGTACAAAATAAATTTTCTAAATGTACATAGTAAATTATCGAAATATACAAAACAAATTTCCTAAATTTACAAAACAAAATTTTCTAAATTCAAATAACGGTTACTTTTCAAATATAATTTAGATAGCTATTAAATACGTTTAAAAATTGGCGCAGTAATAAAACAGATTTGTTAGCTACAAATATCGGCCGATTTTACACAGTTAGCTCGTTGAACAATTTTCTTTGGTATCTCTCCAGGTTTAGGCCAAAATTGCTTGTAGATATATCGAAGCAAACACGTGTTGCAACTGACGGAAAGGTGCAGAAAAACTTAACATATTATTGCGAGTCTTAATAATAGCCCATGCGTTGCTACCGTACAGATGCAAGGGAAGCTGCAACTGCAGTGTAATTGTATATGTACCTATAGTGTACAGAGAATTTTCGAAGAAAATCCACGCCAGCTGCTGATGCATTCGTGAGCGTAAAGAGGCAACATTAACACGACGAGTCGAACGTGTAAATTTGATCTTGCCTCTTGCACTGAGTTGTTTCTTTACTTCATAGCATCGATGCACGTTGTGACATAGACTAAACCACTTAAATACAGGACCACGTTCGTGTACCTTATTATAGCAATGTGGCGATCATTGCACCCAGTGTATCTAAGTCTTGTCTATCGAAATTTCGTAATACTGATTTATTAGCGGTTATTTACTCGGATTTATAATGACGTTGGAATAAATGTTATAGACGATGCAAGTTTATACTCAATACCTTCCCTCATCGAAGATTAATTCGTCTTCAATATGTTGATTGCCTTTCAGCAACATTGACTTAAAAAAATTATACTAAATAAGTATATTCTTGACAATTATTGCGATGTAAGGATTTGTTGTTGCAATAAATAAATAAAATTGCTTTTAAATTATGAAGTAAGTAAAATAAACTTCTGCCATGCGTGTCCCATATATATGGAAATTTCAAAATTGTTTATCAAATATGCAAATTGTGGAAATTATCGTGAGGCATTTATATTAATTACGCAAATAGTTTATTGACCGAGCATCCATTTTATTGAGGACGGCAAAATATGGCTTTTTCCATAACTTTTTAATTTACTCTTTTATCTATTTTTTAATCGTCTTCCTAGATTGACAAAATTGGCAGAAAAAAATATACAGTTCAGCTAATATCAACAACAATGGAGGAACAAAATGAATTTTAAATTACGAAATAAATAAAATAACTTTCGTTTATTAAATATACAGATTCTGGAAAATATCGTGGGAAATTTATATTAATTGTGCAAATATTTTATTTACCGAGCATCTTTTTTTTAAGAAGAAGAAGATAAAATATGGCTTTTTCCATAACTTTTAAACTTACTCTTTTATCTATTTTTTTGATCGACTTTTTGCATCGACAAATTTGACAGAAAAAAAAATTCGTTTTAGTTAATAACAATGAAGGAATTGTCAAAAACGCTTTAGATGTTCACATAAGAGTTATTGCGAAATTAAAAAAGGAATGCATCAATTGCATGTGAGAAAAAGACAACTTTCGCTGCGTTCGGAGCCTTGGTATAGCGCCCACGGTAAAAGTATACTTTTTTTGCTGGTTTACATGGCCGGCATTGGTGTCGCGGACGCAGGGGCCATACAGCTTAGAAAGGCGTTATTTGGTTTCGCAGCAATGCCTTTTTCCTCGAGGGGAACAACGATCGCTTACCGATCAATGAATGCTTCATGAGTCAAGATTCCACCAAGAGTGCGGCACTCGATAGGAGACACGTGACTCTTGATCTCGGTAATATATTTGCATTTGTGGTGGAACTATAGATCTATTCAAGTTTGAGAGTTTGATACTTCACATGCACTTCGCAACGTTTCAATACAATGTACACAGCGTCAAAGTTGATTCAATATTCATGTTGAAATGTATTTGATTTAGAAAATTTCTATATGCACGGAAAAAATCACTTGACTGAAATGTACCAATTTTTCTTTCCTCAGAGGAAGCTTTGTTTTCGTGAAAATTTGTTTTTTTTCGAGATTTTAATGTTAGGACACTGAGAATTTTCCAAAACGTCGAGAAAAGTGATTTAGAAAAAATGTCTGTATGTCTGTGTATGTGCAGATTTCCTTGTAAGCACGATAACTGTCGTAATTATAGATATATCTTCGTCAAATCTGGCACACAAGTGGGCTGTCATACACCAACGTTTGGGATTATAGTTGATGCAAATCGGTTGGAAAATTCAAATGTTACAGCATTTTGAAAATTTTGAAAATATCGTTTTTATGATATAACTTTCGCAAATTGAGGGATATTGAGATGAAATATTGTACGTAAATGGACTACCATTAAACCATGATACATACCAAATTTGGCAATGAACCCACATGACACGAAAATCTTATGACTCAGTAAAAGACGTCCTTAAGACATATTTTGACGACTATGACGTCTATTATACGTTCTCGTGTTATGTGGGGCGTCTTTGGTGCCCATTGGGAACACTAGCACTTTTTCCGGGGAACTGTCAGATGTGTGCGCGAATCAAAAACAATTCGATGATACGATGATGATATTTTAAATAATGCTGTTCAGATATTCTAAGTTTTTCACGAAAAATGAATGATTTACGGAAAAATGGCGCGAAGCCTTTAGCGATGCACTCTTACAAATAACAAAAAATTCATATAAAAATTTAACATGCAGGTGCTGCGCAAAATCCGTAATAGCATGCGCAATATTACAAAGATCGGACTAGTATACAGGAAGTTTGCGTGGAAATAGGACAGCCAAATGCGCTTGCGCGTCAAACCGACGGTTCTCAGTCTCGTTGCGTGCAGACCAAGGTGTCGGTTCAGCAGAAAAGACCGGCGAGGAGGTTGCGCTCAGTTGAGACACACTGCCGGCCATCGGCCGTAGCCTATCAGGCTTGCCGATTTTTGCGCCGCCGCGTTGGACTGTCCTATTTCCTCGTGAATTCCCTATATATTTCTGAACGCAACGAGACAAACACGATCGGCACGACCAACCTCTATTTAACGATTTTAACACTCGCAGTTACCATTTATTAGACTAAAAAAAGACCAGGAAAATAGAGAATGGAAGGAACTCACCAGGACGAGAGAAGCACTTGAATCAATCCCTGGACGATTTTTCCCAACAAAGTTTTAGGCGTTCTTCCTTGAAATACATTAAACGGAACGACCTCCTCGGTCGGCATAACACAGGAAAAAGTTTTGAGTGATACGATCACTTTCGCTTACGAGCAATGCTCCCCACCCTTCAATACTAAAAAATACCCTAATTAGAGAAGTCGTTAACACGCTCGCATTTGGAGTCAGTATCTGGTGTCTTGCTAGGCAAATTGGCTATTGACGGTCAAGGTCCGTCAGTTTGCATGCTACTTACGATTGTACCGTCCACTGTAAAATATAAACAAATAAATACATAAATAAGCTCGCACCTTTGGTGTAGGAAAGCTCAAATGCGTCGTTGTCATATTGCGAATATTCAAACGGGACCACAGCTGTTTTCCTCGACATGACGATGAGTTGTTCTACGAAGTAAAGGTAGAGACTTTCAAAGAGGGCGACGAGCTGATACCTTGCAAATTCTGCGCAGTTTGGTTTATCGGGACGCTTGAATTACCTTACAATTCAATCGCTTTGTCTTATCCATAGATTTCTCCACTGATGAGTAAATAAATAAACAAAGTAGAACTATGCACATTGCTTCCTCATTAATTTTCATTTATCATAAAGCCACACGCAAAAAAAGACTTGGTTATATATGCGCCAACTAAGTTATTGGTTAGACCAATGAAGTTATTTGTTAATCAACCAAGTTATTCATTGACTAACCAAGATGATTTAGTTGGTGTAACCAATAACTTGGTTGGTCAAACAACAACTTGGTTGGTCTAACCAATAACTTGGTTGGTCAAACAACAACTTGGTTGGTCTAACCAATAACTTGGTTGACTAATCAAGATGATTTAGTTGGTGTAACCAATAACTTGGTTGGTCAAACAACAACTTGGTTGGTCTAACCAATAACTTAGTTGGTCAAACAACAACTTGGTTGGTCAAACAACAACTTGGTTGGTCAAACAACAAATTGGTTGGTCTAACCAATAATTTGGTTGGTCAAACAACAACTTGGTTGGTCTAACCAATAACTTGGTTGACTAATCAAGATGATTTAGTTGGTGTAACCAATAACTTGGTTGGTGTAACCAATAACTTGGTTGGTCTAACCAACAACTTGGTTGGTCTAACCAATAACTTGGTTGGTCAAACAACAACTTGGTTGGTCAAACAACAACTTAGTTGGTCTAACCAATAATTTGGTTGGTCAAACAACAACTTGGTTGGTCTAACCAATAATTTGGTTGGTCAAACAACAACTTGGTTGGTCTAACCAATAATTTGGTTGGTCAAACAACAACTTGGTTGGTCTAACCAATAACTTAGTTGGCGCATATATAACCAAGCGCCTTGATTGATCTAACTAAGCCTTTTTCTCCGAGCACCTCTATGACCAAGCCTATTTATTAATTCTGGCTTCCTCATAGAGGAAGCTTTGTAAAAAAATAAAAATGAATAAGAAAGCAATGTGTAAAGTTCTACTTTGCAACTTTTTTCGTTACCTATACATATAGTTTACGTACACTCTATATATAGAGTGCATATGTTCAATTCCATAGGTTGGACTGCATGTAATTCTTTTACACTCTAGAAACTACACGGAGAGAAATTTCTGTGTCGTGACAACATAAAACGGTGACAACAAAAATCGTTTTGTTAGGCTAACTAATAAATTGGTCAGCCCAGTAAAAAGATAGCGTTATCAGCATAGCAAAACTAAATTGTCAGCCTAACGTCACGATTTTTGTTGTCGTTGTTTTATGTTGTCACAAGACAGAAATTTCTCTCTGTGCGTGTTGCACGTGCGTTGTTTCCTAACTTTTACATCGTGACGATTTACACACTTATAGTCGTGTTCCTTTTCGATATCATTTACCATGTAAATGTCAACACGCTTAAAAGTGTGTAAACATGGTCACTATGCGCTGAAAGAAAAAAAGTAGTTGGGAGAACCATCTCCAGAATATGCTGTACCGCTGAATAGTTGCAGCAACTAACTCACTTCTGTAACCAATCGCAGTGCTGTTTTCACCAATAGCCTTTAGGTGGCGCAACCAACAGCGAGTTCCTATAACTAACCACAGCGGTTCGTATAACCAACGAGTAGTTGTCATAACCCACTGAGTAGTTGACGCTATATCAACTCTTTCGAGTGGTTGTCGGAACCCATTTATTGGTTTGTCCAACTACTTTTTTTCTCCGTGTGTAAAAGATAAGAAACAACATACTTGCAACACGCTTGGTTTTTAGAGTGTACTTGGGACTGTTAAGCGTTGCTTTAGCCGTTTATGAAGGATATGTGGTATGAGGTGCTTCGGCGAATGACGGCTTATGACTTTTTTCTTTCTTTTTTTGGTTTAACGTTCCACCCTGATCAGGGCCTCTTCAGAAACCTTTATTCTTTAAAATTTTAGTGACTCCGCACTTAAAGTTGGTTTACTGTTGGAATATGATTGGTATTTTCAATTCCAACTGAATAACGATTGGTTTTCTTGATACTAATCCAAATCCAACTTTGGGGCGACAAACCAGTTAGATGGCCCAGCAAATTAATTGGTTGGCAATTAACGAATTGGGTGGCAAACGAATTGGGTGTCGCAACTAATTGGGTTAACCTAGTCAACTTAATAGCTTGGAGCGAATTTAACCACGCCAATGGTTGGTGCAACTAATTATTTCTCTACGTGTATGTTACTTACTAACGCGCATCAAAACAATATCTATAATATCTTTGAATAATGCCAAATTAATATCGTCTCACCCATTGAACCAATTAATTTCAGCAATGATTGACTGTTTACTTAATACCTATTTTCAAAATAAAAATATACCAATGGCATAGTTATTATGAACTTTTGAGCCATTTCACAGATTATTCATGTCAACAGCAAAATGCTCCCAAGTATTGGATTTAAAAAATTTAAATATCTTGACTCTACGACGATACTGACTTTTTGTTATCAACCAATTATTTCTCCACGTGTATATTACGCACATCAAAACAATATAATATCTCTCAGTAATAGTCAATTGCAATGCCAAATTAATATCGTCTCACCTGTTGAAACAATTAGTTTGAGCAATGGTTGATTTTTTTAAATAACACATGTTCCGAAAATTCAAATGTACCAGTTATTATGAACTTTTGAGCCATTTCAAAGATTGTTCATGTCAAGAGCAATGTGCTCCCAAGTATTGCATTTTTTAAATTTAAATGTCTTGCGTCTACGACGATGTCGACTTGTTGTTATCATTACAAAATGAACAAAAAACGCGCTCGGCTATATTACGCAATCGACTAGTTTGTCGTTCGCCTCGAGCCTTTTTTTTCGTTACATCATTTGTGGAATACACGTTTCCCGTAATAACGCCGACACTTTCGCGACCATTTGTGCCCTCGATTGTTCGCCTCATTATTTTTTTAGTTTTCATTGACACTCTGACTGACACGCATTCAACATGAAAGTGGTAATTCTTTAATAATGCCGTTTCATTAGTATTGACCTTGAACAAATAAATCACAATTACTTAAGATCCTTAGGATGACTATCGATCAATTTCACAATCTCGAAAAAAATCATCAATACGTACAGCCTGTTGTATAGCTGTAGAATAAACGGCGTCACAGAAGAATCTTGATCAGTGTGCTTGTCATTATTACAGCATTATCATCCTCGTAATTACAATCGACCTCCGAGGCGAAAGAGAGAACAGCTGTCCGAGTAATTGCGAAATCCCGAAGAATATAAAAGTCTCTCGAAATAATTATAAAATTTAACTGTTTATTTTAATATTAACCAAAATTACACATACTTTTGCAATTAACTTGAAAATATTTTAAATATGTAAAAATACGGTGACGTTATCGAGTGTAGAAGCAGAATTTTCGTTTATTAAATGTGAGAAAAATAATTTAATTTTTGAAGTTATTAAAAAATCTAATTCTTCATATGTTAAATTTAAATTCGAAAAATAAACTGATACTTTAATTCGTAAAATTTATACTTTCTTGTGTCGAAATATATAAAAATATTCTTTGGAACTAATATAATTCTGCAGCCTGTGTATGTAAAAAATATTGCATAACGGTGTTGAAAATATTTGGAAAATTCATGAAACTGCCTACGGAGTATTTATAAATAAACTATGTACATCAAATTTAAGCAAATTTTTTGTTGGACTTATTTGCAACTGTGTATATCAATAATCTATCTTTTATAAATGTGGTCCAGTTCAGTCCTTTAAAAAATATGGAAACAATCGTCTGGATATTCGGAATTACTTAAACGATGCATCCGGCACGAGCCGAGTATCATTGCAGCTGTTTAGAGATCCTGTGATCGGCATGGAATGAATGACATAAGTCAAACGTTTGTAAAACGGTATAGTCTCCTGCACTTCAATACAACAGCCGTTAAAACAGTGACATATCAATGAAAATAACGTATTTGTGATTCTGGGTATATTTCTGCCTCTACCGATTTCTTTAAAATGAATAAATAAGGGATGCAAAGTAAGAATTTTGCACATTGCTTTCTCATTAATTTTCATTTTTCGCAATGCCGCCTCTATGAGGAAGTTTCGTTATTTTATTTTTGGCTTCCTTATAGAGGAAGCTTTGCGAAAGATGAAAATTATTGACGAAGCAATGTGCAAAGTTCTATTTTGCATCCTCATTTTAAATACAAATTAAAATAAAACGAAAACAAAAATTTTCACAAATTCAAAATTCTATAAAATCTAAACCGCTTTATGGTTTTCGCTTAAATTCAACATCGATCGTCATTTTTCATGGCTTTATTCGTCAAAAACTGTTTAAACTGATTATCTAAAAATTTGTGGCAGCTAGAGAACATAGAGATTTTTTGAAAAATTCAAAGTCTTATAAAATCTGAACCACTTTACCAATCTTCACCAAATTTGATAGCTACTACAACTGGATGTTAATTTTATCTTGCAAAAGATTTGAGCAGGTTTGGTCGAACTTAACTTGGAATAAGAAGGAAAACAATTTTTTTTTGAAAGTTCAAAATTTTATAAAATCTAAACCGCTTAATAGATTTCGCTCAAATTCAATACCGACTTTCATTTATCATTTCTCTATTTGTCCAGAACTATTTAGTTCATTAGCTGAAAAATTGCGGAAGCTAGAGAACATACAGACATTTTTCGAAAAATTGAAAGGCTTATAAAATCTGAATATTTTTTTTCAATTTTTTCGAAAATGTATACATAGGAAGAGGCGTTGCTCCTTTACCAGCGTGCCAAATTCCAGCTTGATTGTTAAAGTCGTTTTCGAGATACATTTTGATGAATTTTTACATACTTTAAGTATTTTACATATCATTATCATGCAAAATGTATATTGAATTTTTAAGCAGAATGCATACTAAAATTAATATACAGTATGTGAAACAAAACTATTTGCGAATATATTAATATTAATTAATATAGATTAATAAAATATTTTCAATAGTTATTGGTATAAATGTTGTGAAAACAAAACAAACTTTTAAAGTAATATCGAAGATCTGTGCGCATTTACAATATACCAAGACTTTTATCATGTACACTGAAAAAAAATGTCATTGATTCAATAAATCCATCATTTGCGGGCTGCCAAAAAAAAGCGTTATCAACTTAATTTGAATTCTAATTCCTCCAATTACTCCATACGAGATCGAAACAATAACTGTAAAAAAAGAAAAATAATATTTTATTATTTCAATGTTAAATGGGATTGAACGAATAAGAACTAGAGTTAATTCAAAAATACTTCTTTTCTTCCCGCAATAGAATTTTTTTTTCAGTATATGTATATGGATATGGAAATTAATATACGGTGTATGCATCCGAGCTTCGTATACCGGTATATTAATTTTCATCAAAAAATTGTTTACAGTGTAAAAAAAAACATCCGGGGGCCTTAAACTTCAAACGTATCTTGATCTCATTGTACCATGGCCTACAGCTTGTAGAAGCAACAGTTTCGAAATGCTCAGTTGCCTCTGATAATAACTGCCTTTCGTTCGGCCTCCGTGAGGTATAGCTTAGCCGTGTAACAACGGCTGACAATTCAAGCTGTACTCCACGTGTATACGATAGTCAGGCGCCTCCTCTACAGTCTTGTATCACGTACCTCCTACTGTACCTTGATCAACTCATTATCGTGTCACCCGTTTCTCCCCAAGGCAAGTGAAATGTACACTTGCATCTCTCGTCTATCATATCAGACTATGCAAGCCACTTCGTATTCACTGTAGTACGCAGATATCCATAAAATTAACATACTATTTTTTTTTCTATTTCAATAATAATTTTTATTTGCAAAATGATAAAAAGCAGAACCTTGCACATTACTTCCTTATTAGTTTTCACGTTGTACAAAGCTATACACAGAGAAATCGGTTTGATGAGTTTTTTAAAATCAAATATGGGATCCATTCGAAAGAAATAAAATTTTTTAATTTTTAATTTTTTAATTTTTTTGAATAAACAAAATTAAGAAAAAATGTAAAATAATACCCCAAACTTGAACCTCTCTAAAAGTACGTCGATGATTTTTTTGAAATTTTATAATAAATTCTGTGTCCAAAAAATTAAAATATTTATTCACGGGAGAATTTTATTTTTAGGCGCAATTGTAGACTGACCCCCATTTTCGTTCTAGTCTAAAAAATTTCGTTTTTAGACACAGAATTTATTATAAAATTTAAAAAAATCATCGCCGTACTTTTAGAGAGGTTCAAGTTTGGGGTTTTATTTTTATTTTTTTTTAATTTTGTTTTTAAATTTTATTTTGTTGTATTTTTAGATGCTAATCTAGGCCGCGTCCCACTCTGGGCTTAGGCACAAAAATTTTGTTTTTGGACACAAAATTTACTGTAAAAAAAGAAAAAAAATCATCTACGTACTTTTTGAGAAAATCAAATTTTAGGTAATTAAGAAAACACAAATTTCTTTAAAAATCTAAAAAAAAATCTAGAGTGTTCTTTTATATTATTCTACATCTCAAAAAAAAAAAAAAAGAAAATAAGAGGTTTGCGACCTGTCGATAACCGGTGGAATGCCCCATATATAGTGTTGGTTCCATTAGATAAATTTATGTTTTTACTGTTGTCCAAATTTTTCAATAAAATTTTCATTATTTAATTGATTTGTATAATTCTTTGATTTCAGTTGATCTTTCAATGAACGCGAGTGTCGCATTACCTTCCAGCGAGATGTCGAACATCTACAATAATTCGGTTGTCCGTTTTTGGCAACATGTATTTTACGAAGTTGCCGGTGAGTTGCTATTTAGTGAGAGTGAATTTTTTATTTTTTAAGATGAGTGATTTTTTTATTTTAAAAAAACCCATTATCCATATTTCAGACCCAAGAACGAGGGATTGGTTTCTCATGTCATCTCCAGTTCCTGGTGCCAGCATCATGTTCGGTTACCTGTACTTTGTTCTTTCCTGGGGACCACGACACATGGAGCACCGAAAACCTTACAAGCTAAAGAACACTCTGATACTTTACAATCTTTTCCAAGTTATTTTGAGTGTATGGTTATTCTACGAAGGTTTGGATGCTGCGTGGCTGACGAAATACAGCTGGAAATGCGAACCTGTCGACTATTCCGAAAGTCCAGAAGCATTAAGAGTATGTTTCATTTATATAATTACTCCGTAAAAAAAATCTGCAGAAAATTTAATGTACTACAACCCAAGTGAAAATATAACATATAAAGATTTTTATAGAAGCTATACACGAAAGTGGACATATGGAAATTTTATATATTATGTATGGTCCATATGAATTTATAGCTCAATGTGAATTTACAAATCGAGAGTTAAAAATGTCTCACTTTATTTTATTTTTCATTAATTCATTATTTAATACATGATGTTTTTTATATCGATAAAAAAAGCTTCAGAAAAATTCTAAAATAATCTTGCGTTATGTATAAAATATTTATGCAACTACCGACCATTTCATTTATTTCCATTTTTAACGTTTCCCACTCTGGGGCATAACTAAAAAATTGTTATATCTAATATAGAATTTATAAGAATAATTACAAATTTCTTAATTGGGGCAACATTTTTAAAAATTAATGAAAAAAAAAGATTGAATGCTTACTGAATTGGCCAGGAATGCTTCATATATATTTTTTATGTACTCCATATATAATTATTTTACTTGGGATGACATTCGCAACTCTAAAAATATATCTAAGATTGTCATGCACAATTCGCTACGTTAGTAATGTGTGTAACTTTCTTTTTTTGTCAATGAGCAGGTCGCTAGAGGAGTTTACATGTACTTCCTTGCCAAGATCTCCGAACTTCTCGACACAGTATTTTTCGTGTTACGAAAAAAGGAAAGACAAATCACGTTTCTTCACATGTATCATCATACGGTGATGCCATTGATATCTTGGGGTGCTACCAAATATTATCCTGGTGGACATGGAACATTTATCGGTGAGTTGGATACACTCAAATAAAGTCTAAGATTAATGTAATTGAACTTCGATGTGCACCCGAGCGTAGAAAAAGAAAATCTAGCCGAAATTCTTAAGAAGATTTTCGCCGAGAATCTCGGCGAAAATACTGTGGCGAGAATCACGGTTGCGCGCCAAACCGAGATTCTTTTTAAATCTATCTGAGAATCTCGCTGAGATTCTAGAGAATCTCGCTGAGAATCTCGCTGAGATTCTAGAGAATCTCGCTGAGATTCTAGAGAATCTCGCTGAGATTCTAGAGAATCTCGCTGAGATTCTAGAGAATCTCGCTGAGATTCTAGAGAATCTCGCTGAGATTCTAGAAAATCTCGCTGAGATTCTAGAAAATCTCGCTGAAATTCTAGAGAATCTCGCTGAGATTCTAGAAAATCTCGCTGAGATTCTAGAAAATCTCGCTGAGATTCTAGAAAATCTCGCTGAGATTCTAGAAAATCTCGCTGAGATTCTAGAAAATCTCGCTGAGATTCTAGAGAATCTCGACCACCTTTTTACCGAGATTCTTTAGGGGTTCGCCGAAAATAAAAAGAATCTCTATCAGAATCTCGCCGAGATCCTAGAGAATCTCGGCCAGCTTCTTAGCGAAATTCTTCTCATTTTCATTTTCATTGAAAATGAAAAGAATCTATATAAAAAAGATCTTTACGAATATTTTAATATTGCTAACACTAATTTGTTAGTACATCAACGAAGGTTAGACCCCTCGTGTGTAGTCGAACTCAGAAAAGCTATTCAGTCTTATATATACGCTGGGGCTTCAAGTCACTTGCGAGAAACGCTTCGTTCCTTCGCCATCTAGCGGAGTATTGTCCACCAGTGTTTCATATGATGTCACTAGGTGGCGAACGGATGGAGCGTTTCTCGCAAGTGGTTTGAAGCTTCATCGTATATATAAGACTGGAAAGCTTTTCTGAGTTCGACTAAACACGAGTGGTTGAACCTTCGTTGATGTACTAACTAATTAGTGTTAGCAGTCCTTCAATATTCGTAAAGATCTTTTTTTATATAGATTCATTTCATTTTCAATGAAAATGAAAAGAATCTCGCTGGGCGTGGTTCAATCTGTTAATACCAGAAGATTTTATGCATAAACTGGTACACTAATTTTAATATACAAGTGCGATGTAAAATTAATGTATGGTATTTTCAATAATTTACTTCAATTCTACTGTAAAAATACTTTAATTTTTATAATTCGCATTAATTTTACTGTAAAAGTACTTCAATTTTTATAATTTACATTAATTATATTGTCAAAGTACTTCAATTTTTATGATTTGCCATAATTTTACTGTGAAAGTAGTACATTAATTTAATATCACAAGACATTGAATTTAATTGACAACTTTACGTATAAAAACTTCCGATATTTTGTAACAATGTGACAAATGTATAGATGCGAGCGATATTAAACTAATCTACCTGAACCAAATATCTCCGCCACGGTTCAGTTTTCGTATCAAAGACGAGAATGCTTGACTGCAGAATTCTGAGACGTAGTCAATGGTTTTTGTACTTCATCTGAAAGATACACTGTAAAAAAATCTACTTTAAATTTAGTGTACTTTTACTGGAAGTTTTTATTCATAAACTAGTATATTAAATTTAGTATATAAGTATAATGTAAAATTAATGTATGGTACAGCACATTCAATAATTTACTTTAATTTTACAGTAGAAGTACATGAATTTTATACCACAATTGTATATTAAATTTCGATGACGAGTTTGTGAATAGAAACTTTCAATTTTTTCCAACAGTGTAGATCATGACAGATAAAAATGCATTACCGTTCTTGTTACCAGCTGAGTAGTGCAGGAATGTTAAATTATAAGTCTAATTCATAAAATTAATTTTCCATTTCTAGGGGTCATCAACAGCTTCGTACACATTGTGATGTATACGTACTATTTGCTCGCTGCCGCATTACCTCAGTATCAGCAGTATCTGTGGTGGAAGAAATATATAACGACCCTTCAAATGGTGAGATTAATTGTCCATTTGTATTTATGGACAACACATCCCAAGTAAATTTTTTTTTATATGGGCTATATAAAAAATACAAATAAATCATATAATTTATTACTAAATGATACGTCCCGAGCTAACGAGACGTTGAAAAGGGATATATTTTTGGGAGTTCTCGGTTCGATTAATGATTAAAATCAATATTTCGAATTATCAAGCATAAAATATGTGGATTTATTTAATCGAATTTATCAGCTTAAAACAGCAATTTAACAGGATAAAACCTTTCATATTGTCACTGTTTATGACAATTATTAGTTGATTATTTTATGAAACTTGTACTTAAACGCGGCGCTCAAGCGCTTGAAATATTGTATTTAAGACATGGTGATTGTTTGGAAATTGATTGAAGACTAAAGGGTAAAACGATTGAACAAATGATGAAAGAGTGAAACGGAGTTTAAGTGGGGTTTTCGGGAACCGCGCGACGGCCCAAAGATGCTGACAACGCACGTCACATGCAGTCAGCGAAAATATACAGGTGCAATGACTGAACCACGGAATAGTAGAATGGATTTACATTGACAGATATTGAGATTGAATATTGGAAAGAACGAGAATTAAATAATTATTAATTATTTTAGGAAAAATAGCCAGGACGTATCATTAAAATTTATTATGTGGATCATTCCATACCAAGTCAGCCACCCAAATTTGGCATGTTCATAAAAAAGTGTTCATAATTTGTTCAAAATTTATTTAGAGTATCGCGAACGTCCATAAATTATATCAGAATTTGAGCATCTATGGTTTGCCCAAAATTTAATAATGATTTTTTAAATTAATTTTTGTTCAATTCTCTTGTATATTCAAAATTACCGGTCACACAAAAAATTTGTTCCTGTGTAAAGTTTAAGTTTACGAATGTACTTTTCAATGAAAAAAATTTCATAGCCGCTCAAACAAAAATGTTCGGTATTTCTTGACAAAATAAAGTAATAATATTTTTTTTTTTCGTTGAGACAGACCATTCCGATTTTTCCCACAATTTCACAAAATTTCCAATATTATCCTTACAAATTACAGAAAAATTGCTGTGATGGCAAATGAATGGCCTACTTGGCATGGAATGACCCATATATAAATAAAATACCATTTATTTAAAATAGATGCCATATTTGACTCAAGTAAACCCACGAGACCGATTTCTCTGGGTTTTTCAGATTGTATATGTCCAATTCCATATGTCGGACCATTTCAGATGTGTATATAATTTTTTTTTACTTGGGATCTGTGATATCTATACGTCTACGGTGATTAATTAAATGCAAAGGATTCTAATCGCGGATCTTATCGTTTTTCAGGGTCAATTCTGTCTGGCGTTCATCCACAGCTTCCAATTGCTGATCTACGACTGCGAGTATCCAAGATGGTCATTGATACTCATTCTGCCAAATGTAATGTTCTTCTACTTCCTCTTCTCCGATTTCTACAATAAGGCGTATGTCACTGAACAAGAAAAATTAGCGGCTAAACAATTGAAGAAGGAGAACAAAGCGAAAAGAGAAAACGCTTTGGGAAAGCAAAATGGAAAGGAAAATGGTATGACAAAACACAATGGATTGACAAACGGAGATGCAGATTTCTCGAAGAAACTAACAAATGGGAAGATACAAAATGGAAAAGACAAGAGGGCATAACGAATTTCGAAAAAATCAAACTAAAAAAAACAAATAACAAATTTTGGTGAGGATCTGCGCGAAGTCTGCAATTCCTGCACCGATAATAATACACTCGTCGAATGAACCGAAATTTCGATGGAAAACAATTACGAACCGCCCGAATAAACGGGAAAAGTGAAGAGCCACAACCGAGCGAATGTCTGTTTTATCGGCCGTCGTTAAGTGTGTCGATCGGTGCCCCGTGGATCCAATGACGGATTGGCAACGCATATTTCCGCTAGGAGGCGACACCATCCATTACTAGGACTTAATGATAACATTTATCATGTATTGTTGTCGATATGTGCTACGATTATTGCAGCATTTATGTTTACGTTGCATTAATAATAGCCCCCAAATGAAACAATGACTGTATAGAAAGATTAACGGCAGAGATAATCGATTTTGAAAAAACGAATGTGAAATTTGGCGAAATGCATACTAAAAATAAAAAAATCTTTATACAAAAATTTGAACAAAATAGGAAAATTCTTGTGTCAGATGATTAAGAGTGTCGTTAAAAAAAAACGTTATATCTACTTTTACCATGAGAATTGTGGGATTATCGGTAATGTCGATCGCTAGAAAGTTTGTTTTTTACAGAATATTTTTATTTTAGTGTACATTTTGGCAAATTCTATAATCCGATTATTCTTAAAGATCAGCAAAGATTCAATAATTGCCATTAATCTTGGAAAAAACATAATTGGCAATGGAACGCTTTTTCGTGGAAATGGCAGTTTTCACTGTTGCGGGCTGGTTTGAATTCCGGGATGATCTTGGGAATGTTGGCTCTTCCTAATAATCCATTGTTGCTCAAGAAAACGTGCCAATGTGTGTTCGAACGATGATTACAAAACAAAAACCAAGTCAAAGTCCTATTCCCCTCAGTTTTGGCGCGTCGTAATAGCATTACAACTATATCTTATAATTATACAAGTTGCAATTAACACCAGCGATCGTATAAGCGTATTGTAGTATAGACCGTTGTTTGCGAAAATCGCAGTTGCCTGAAAAATCATTTATTCATAGCTGAATTTTCCAAAAATTGTGACGTGAAAAAGTTTACGTTGTTTCTGACTTTTTGAATTTTTTTTTCTGCATCATTTGAAGAGACAGTTTTTCTGTCATTTGTACAATTATTTTTCTGAAGTTTTGAATAATTAGAGAGTTGTCAAGTCTACAAATTTGGGATTCCATAAGATCTGATTGTTCATATATATATTAACGAAAATTGCAATAAATACAAGACTCTTACTTCACTGGCATGTAAAATCAAAGCTCGATTGATAAACTGATTTTCTATCTAGAGATCTTTTATTTTTACGATTAGTGAAGATATTGAAATTAAGAGTTCAATTAGAAATAAAATTCAAAAACTTGTTTGCTTTTGGCCAAATGATATTTCAAACAATATTGGACGTGAGTATATATATATATATATATTTGCTGCGTTGCTTTGTAATGTTCAAGAGTGGAAAATTTTGCAAATGAAATAATTCGGAGTCTCATAAAAAATAAGATTTTGACAAAATGCTGTAATAAACACTGTTAAACGTCTATTAATTTATTTACGGAATGATAGTGCAACTGCTTAATAAAACTAGCAGCAAATATGTCCATAAAATCTATTGAAAAATTCGTAATCACGAAAAAATTCCCAAACATAATTTTATCTATGAGGATCAATTAAAACGTAGACGAAAATTTATAAAAGTTAAAGCGCAACGAACTTTCTTGCAATATGAAAAATTGCATGAAAAATAATATGTTTGTGTACAATACGATGGAAAATCGATACAAGACAAGAGATGTTACTGCTTTTTCTTTATGCCAAATTTTAACTAAATTGCTCCAGTAACTCTCGAATTATAGACGTTTAGTTAAAAAAACAAAATGAAAGCTAAGCTTCCTCTATGAGGGAGCAAAAATCAACTATGCCGCTAAAAACTAAACACTAATGCGCTGTTCATCCGCGCTGGTTTCGCCCCGACCGATACAACTCTAAGCGTATTAAGCCTATAGTTAAGCAGTCGTAATATCATAAAAATATGCATATATACGTATTCATAATGTAATTAGAATTTAATGATTAATTGTGAAGTTACCATTATGAAAGTGAGGGTCATCCACCGCGTATCATATATATATATATATATATATATGGGACATTCCATCTGAATTTTTCATACTTCGACCCTGACCCCTTTCAATAATTATAACAATTTTTTATCAGAAAGTGTTTTGAAAAAGAAAACACACGTATTTTTTTGTTTGGTGCTACGAGCGATATTTTCGACAGACGTATTTTTATAAAAATTTGAATTTTTTCAGTATTTATATTTTTTTATTTGTTAATATCTAAAAATGTCAAAAATAAAATTTGGTTAGTTTATGAAGAGCTACATAATGTGTATAAAAAATTTTATTTTCATTTTCCTAATGTTTTGTTTTATGACAATAAACAACGAAATATCGTTTTTCAAAAAAGCGCCACTTTTTATCATTTTTATATATTCACGGAAAAATTCTGTTTGAAATAACGAAATTTTTTAGACCCTATGCAGAATGGCAAGATTTTTTATTCGGAAGTTCTACGTAATTGAAGTTTTTTTAACATAGTGCATAATTATGTAAACCTTGAATTACGTAGTACTTTTCGAAAAAAAATACCTGCCAACCTGCATAGGGTCTCAAAAAATGTTGTTATTTTACACAGAATTTTTATGTAAGTATATAAAAATTATAAAAACGTGGCGCTTTTTTGCAAAACGTTACTTTATTGTTTAAGGTCATGTAACAAAATTTTGGAAAAACTACAAACAAAATACGTGTCTCTTCTCTTTTTGATAAAGAATTGTCAAAATTATTGATGCAGGTCAGGACGAGATCATAAAAAATTCAGCTGGAATGCCCCATATACATATATATATACAAATATTGCATTCATGGAAAGGACCGAGCCCTGATGGTGTCTCAATGCTAATTATGGTGCCAGATTATGACACTTCGATTATTGTCTCTCTTGATTACCCGAAGAGTGAGTTGTGCACAGTAGAAAATGCCGGGCCCAAAGATCATGGCTTTAAAATCGATGGCCAGATTGCAATTACTTCCAGAAAAGGCCTAACAAATATATATATTTTTTACCTAATAATTTCCAGTGATACCTTTTAGGTATCGTTTCATTTGTACGTCTTGCGCGTTTCCTATTGTGTCTTCCGCACCTTTTCGAAATCCTTGCGGGAAAAAAGGCCTGGTTGGAAAAACATAAATATAAATTGGTCTAACCAATTAAGGGGATGCTCCAGTAGATTTTGATACCGACTTTGGTCGATAAGTTTCTCGATTAGGACACAGGTGGCACCGACCCTAGCGGATCTGAAGAACCACAAAATAACCGAAGAGTGACCGGTCGTTATGGAACAAAAAATCACGCCAGAATAACCGAGAAGGAACCTAGTGACCGGCGGGTAACCGTAAAGTGAACCGTACAGTGACCCGTAATGAACTCAATGTTCCGTTTCGGGTTACTATTCGGTTATATAAAGATCTTTCAAATAACCGAAAAACAACTTTTAACAAACTGTCGGTTACTTCTGCGTTACTTTAAAGTTTGTTTTTGGTTAAAACATTGGTCGCTTTGCAGTTGCAATCGGTTTCTTTTTTTGTTCCAAAATAACGGTCGCTTTGTCGGTTACATTACAGTTGTTTTACGGTAAAACAACTGGAAATGAACCTCATAATGACGGTTACTTGTATGTGACCGTAAAGCAACCACAAAATGACGGTTGCTCGGATCCGCTAGGGGAGTAGTCTGCTTACTTTTGGCAAAAGATACCGAAAGCAAAATGGCCGCACACCATATGTCAACAGACCTTTGCTGTAAGATATAATTGTTTCTGGAAATTATATATGTAAAATCAGACCGGACGTCAATTCTGTGATGATTTCTAAATATTCCAAAACCATCAGAATGTTAACTACACAAGCCTAATCCATATATAGTGTATACTACGATCGCATTGCAGAGGCTCGGAGCTTTTGCCAAAAGTAAACAGCGCCACCTGACTCCTAATGACGGAACTATATTCATGCTCTTTACCAGCTCTGAGCCTGTGCGAAAAGCAAACAGTCTTTGCAATCGTGGTATACACTATTCGTGGATTTGGTTTGTGTAATCGACATTCCGACGGTTTTGAAAAGTTCAGGAATAATCAAAAAATGGGTGTCCGGTCTGATTTAACACATCTGAGTTCCAGAAACGTTTATATCTTACCTCAAAGGACCTGTTGACATTTCGAGCGGCCATATTGATTTTTGAGAGGTTCAGTAATCTACAATTTCTTACATTTCGTGTATGTTTTGAACAGTAATTCGATCGGACACCCAAGCATGAATGTTTTTATTACATCCCTGCAAAATTTGACGTATATTTGTAGCATATTTTCGATAAATAGTGTATACTACGAAATCGTCTATTTTTACCGACCAAAGTCGGTAAAAAAATTTACTCCAGCATCCCCTTAAGAGGCAGTGATACACCGAAAATTTTGTAGTCGCGGCCGATAATGTAGGGTCGTAGCACCGACCTACAATCTACCGCTAGATGGCACGCCGCGCAGTTTTTTACTTGTTTAATATTGCTATATGTTCGCTGAGCTCTGCTTTTTGTCAATTTTATGAACGACTAATGAGTTATGATAACACTCATTTTGAAAGCTGTTTTCTTTGTTGTTAGTGCATTCATTTGGATGAAACAAAGTGCAAATAGTGTGTTTTTTAGCCGTGCATGGGCTAAGCTTCTCACGATACGATTTGGTAAACGTAAGAGTACAAAAATAATAATTACTTCGAGGGTAATTAAAACTGTAATTTTTTTTTTGGAATTCTGGAAAACCAAAAGCTTAGCCCAATTCTGTCATCATTTCCTACGTGTGTTCCAAATTTCGTGGCGATTCGTTGCACCGTTTCGAAGAAAATAGCTTTCAAAATTTCGATGTGATGACGGCAGGGGGCGCGGGGGAGAGGGAAGTATCACTGCCTCTTAACCAAGCCTTTTTCTTGTGCTGGAATCGTTCCAGATCTGCTACATTATCTCAAAATCAGGTAAAAAATTAGCGTTAATTAATCACGAATGGCTACACCTTTTTTCACACTTTTTGAAACTATATTTACAATGCTAAGCGTTCTGCAATTATCAATTGGCACATTGTTACTAACATGAGAATATTTAAATTAATCATTTCCATTTGGTTGATTTTATATTTAAATTTTCTTACTTTCCAATTGATTGTGTGTGTGTTTTTTTAAAGCTGGATATTCACGAATTTGTGTTATATAGGATATTGCTAAATCATAGTGCGATCTTTTGGCCTTATTAATCGATATGGCTTACTTTACTAGCGGATCCGAAGAACCTGTAAATAATCAAAAAGTGAATGATCGCCATGGAACAAAAACGAACTAAAAAATTAAGCAGAAGTAGCTAATGACTGTTAAACAACCACACAATGACTCCAGAATTCAGAATCCCGGTCCCGGATTCTGAATTCTTCACTGCGTTAACTTATAGTCAAATTACTGTCACATTTTATTCTAATTTTGCCCCAAAACTCAACAAAACGATCAGAAATTATTTTACCAGTTAATATAATCTCTGGTTTAAAAAAGTCAAATTAGGTGAAAATCTTCGTTGAGGTTTGAAGCAAAATTTGAATAAAACGTGACTTAATATATAGCTTGTACGAGAAATTCAGTGAAAACTTGACTTTTTCAGAAAATGTTTTCTGAATATAAAACAGGTTTAGAATGTTAATAATGTTCATAGTTTTTCAGAGAATTTGGCAGAGAAAATCGGAAATATTTAGCTTCAGACAATTTACTGACTTTCTCTGAAATGTAATTTCTCTGAATTTAGAAATTCAGAGAAACTCACTTTTCAGATAAATTTTCCGAGATTTTCAGAGGAATTTTCATACATTGTCAGAGAAATATTTTCACCAGAGTTTCTTCATAGTTCTTTTTTGTTAAAAAGCAATCATCACTTTGTCGGTTACATTTTGGTTGTTTTACGGTAAAGGAACTGAAAATGAACCTCATAAAGACGGTTGCTCGGATCCGTTATAGAATTTCCTTCGGTACTTGACGAGACGCGAGAACCATTAAAGTTCTTCCAACCAAGAAACAACCCTTGTTCACCGTTTGTATTATATCACAGTCATGTAATTGCTGTAGAATAAAGCGTATTGTTAAAACGTAAAATAAAGACGGTCCACAATGTTGATCGATCAATGTACACAATTTATTAATAAATAACAATTACAATATTACAGACACTTCTATTTACTGCAGATACGCAAATGTGCACGTACGTTCAATGGAAAGAGAATATCACTCATTAACCGGTGTGTCGTATTTGTACAAACCGAAATGACTTTTCGATATTTGTAATTAATAAATAATTTATTAAAATTAGGAAGAGGTTCGAAAGTTAAACACTGAAAACGCGCGACTTACGAATATTAGTTGGATGGTATTTTCACCTCTTCCATTTTCGATTATGTTCTAATTAAATCAATTGACACACCGTTAATTACATTCAATTCCATAATATGTGCCTGATGTTCCTCCCATATTCTTCCGTCTTTGGCTAGTTTACAATGGAGAATGAGGCTCGTTCGATGCTCAAGTGCGTCATTCACTCAGACAAAAATTGATTGAAAGTAAATTTACAGTCACACTTGTGTAATTAATCTTTCGATTTATAACGAGCAAGCGGCACTAGTCTTTTTACGTTTCTTTCTTAGGGAAATAAGATTTCCGGTAGAAGTCACTGAAGAGGTAGATGAATATGATGACGTTCGTCACGAAGAAATATGTCAGAGCCTTGGGCATTGTGCAGTCTATCGCAAGAGTCAACACCAGATAGAAGAACATCAAACCGAATTGAACCTGAAATAAAATAATAAATAATAATCAATTAACAATTAATCTCAAATGGTTTACCATAAATAACCAAATAAACTCAACAATTTATTTTTATCCCAGTACAGGATAATTTGTTATCGTTCATTTTTATGTTAGTACACTTAAAATTAAAATTGTTTGTATTTATATTTTATAGATAAAGAATGAATCTATTATAACTAGAAAATAAATTGATTTATCCGACTGAAAATAAATTATGAGAAATTCGTTATTTTGTTTATATTTTATCATAAATTTACTTTTTTGTCAAAATTGGAAAATTACTCAACGTTAATTCGTTGAAATTCCAAGCTGCTGAACCAGAAATTCGCCCGTATTGCACTTACGATGAAAGTTTATTTACTATTGTATTTTGAAAAAAAAAAAAAAAAATGACAAAGTGGGTCAAAAGTTATGAATTTTATTTTTAATTTGCGCCCTTTGGTGTTTTGATCTTTATAACTCGAAAATGCATTTATTTGAAACGGAGTATCGAAATAAAACATATATTACCCGACTATTGTAGTCAATTGAATTAACATCTACTGAGCCATTGAATTTTTATGAAATTAAATTTTTTCTAAATATGAAAAATCGCAGATATGTATGTCGTATAAATTTCAAGATGTCAAAGTGGAAATTATACATAGAGTTACAATTAACGTTGGTTAGTGCAGGACTGACAATGAATGTCAAAAGCTATTCAATTAATTCCGAGCTTTTATTCAAGCACACTCAGAGAAATTATGAAAGTCCTGGCAAATACAAAGTCACAGCAATCCATTTTTAATCGATGCAACATTTATATGTAACTAGACAATCGTACTGACTAATTTTTTACTGTAGCGCCGATTATTTTATGGTTATTATCGCAGTTACAAAAAAATCGTAGCATAGACTTAAAATAAATTGCTGTCACCGTATAATCACCGACGAAAAAATTTTCTCTGAATGCAAAGAATTATTTAAAAAAAGGTATATCAGATTTAAGAGATAAACTTTCATGACTTTTATTTTTTATAGTTGCGCGGACTGTTTTATGATTATCGTAATTATTAAAAAAATCGTAGCATAGACTTAAAATAAATTGCTGTCACTGTATAATCATCGACGACAAAATTTTCTCCGATGGCAAAAAATCAGTTAAAAAAATATATATAGCAGATTTGTGAGATAGACTTTTGCAGAGTTGTAAATGCTTAATACTTATAGAAATAATGATGATAATACGATCAGCTCTATAATTATCATTTTATAATAATAACATGTACCGATTGTAATACGATGATTAAATTTGGAATGGCTACAAAAATTATTATTTCTCAATAAAAATTTACGGTAATCCTTTGGAAAAAATGGAAAAAAATAAGTAATGCATTAAAAAAGTAATGCATTCCTCATTTCTTCCATTTTTTCCACTATTTCTTGCAATATTAAAGCGAAAATTAGTATTTTTTTCAGCTATTCAAATGTTTACATTCTATTTTATAATCACTACATATTATTATTACGAAATCATCATTACAAAACAAATTGTACTGTAAACTATATCTCTAGAATTAATGGAGATTTACAACTCTGGACTTTTGTGACTTTTATTTTTTATAGTTTACGCGCGAACTATTTAATGATTATCGTAACTATAAAAAAAATCGTAGCATATACTTTAAATAAATTACTGTCACTGTATAATCAGGGACGAAAAAATTTACTCTGATTGCAAAAGGATTATTTAAAAAAAGGTATATCAGATTTATGAGATAGACTTTTGTGATTTTCCTTACCAATTGTATGGTGGTCATGTACTTCTTCCACCACAAGTATTTTCTGTACTGAGGTCCCAGAGCTGCGATCATGTAATACGTGTACATCATAATGTGAACCGACGAGTTAAGGAAACCGAGTACCAATCCTTGTTCACCGGGTAAGAACTTAAGATATGCCCAGGAGAAAAATGCCGTTATCGTGTGATGGTAAACGTGGAGGAAAGACACTTGGTTCTGCTTCTTTCTCAGCACGAAGAATACCTAATGAAAAAGCAAAAACAAAAAAAAACAGAATTATTTTCCATCGACTCAATGGCCAAATCAACTGGACACATGAAATTATAAATTGTTCGCTTCATTATTCATGTTTATGTGGGTCAAGTGTTCTGGTTGAAAATTCAGTACGCGCGTCATACGTATCACGACTTATGAATGTGCATTACGGAATTTATCGAACGATAATTTTTGTCGTAATTTCTTTTAATAAGCCGTATTAGCACGTCAAATTACGTTTACTGCGTCAGAGTATTTCAGTTTGACGTTTTTCATGAAAACGCAATAACTGTTGATGCCTATACTTTCGCTATAAAATCACTGAGAGAGATTGCAGCGCTTAAGGCAACTATTAAGCCATAACTATAGATTTTAAGTCTATCCAACAATTTAAATAGATATTTAACTGACTTATTGGTTAAATTAACTACGCTATCGTCACTGTAACTAATTTTATAATTGTCTTAACGTAATGTTCTAGTTACTTTAACAGTGAACATATAGGTGAAATCCAACTTCAGCTATTTTCTTATAGTTAGTGTAACTTTATTATTGTAGTTCCAATGTCCATTTCAAAATTGTTAAATAATTTCTCCAAGAATACTATACTTGTGATTATGTTTTCTATGAATAATACATTGCTGTATTTCACTATAAATTTATAGTTACCAGTATCTTATTTTTTCTCTCAGTGATGGAGAAAATCTTAGCAGACTCAAGTAAACAAAATAATATATGTAGTATATAAAAAATGTATATAGTTTTAAAGATAGAAATGGGCATATATAGTCTGCATACGCTCTATATGCAGTCCATATACAATTTATATATATATATATATATATGGGGTATTTCGGGTCAACTCAGTAAGCGTTCAACCCCTCCAATTCGCTCCATAATTTTTTATACTATTCTTCATGATCGAAAAAATACTTTTAATTTTTTTTAGATTTACTTATTGACACTTTTTTTTTAATAAAAATTTTGCGCGCCATTTTAAAGATTTGAAAATATTTTCTATGGATATAAAAAAAAACAGAAAAAATTGGAAGTTTACGAAGTGGATCAATATAAAATTATTACCTAGTGAACTTCACTGGACTTCACGACTTAGTTAAGACGTCCAGAAAGTTAGCGGTTCTTTGCTATGACTTCGCAATTTGTTGATCGGTTGCTTGCGGTGAAGTGGTCAAACTCGTAAGGTAAAATAAATTGTAGATTTTGCAAAGCACTTGCTTTTTTTATATTGAAGATTTATGGGCCAATATGCTACACTGTTAAAAATATTTAGTATAATTTTCTATTACCGGCAGTGAAAACTCTTTTACAGAAACTAGTATATTAAATTTGGTATTAAAAATAGGATGTGAATTAGAACTTTGCACATTGCTTCCTCATTAATTTTCAACTTTCACAACGTCGCCTCTATGAGGAAGTTTCTTTATTTTATTTTTGGCTTCCTTATAGAGGAAGCTTTGCAAAAGATGAAAAGTATTGACGAAGCAGTGTGCAAAGTTCTATTTTGCATCCTTATTTTAAATACAAATTAAAATAAGAACGAAAACAAAAATTTTCATAAATTCAAAATTCTATAAAATATAAACCGCTTTATGTACTTCGCTTAAATTCAATACCGATCGTTATTTTTCATTGCTTTATTCGTCAAAAACTGTTTAAGCTCATTATCTAAAAAATTGTGGCAGCTAGAGAACATACAGAGATTTTTTGATAAATTCAATGTCTTATAAAATCTGAACCACTGTACCAATCTTCACCAAATTCGATATCTACTACAACTGGATATTAATTTTAACTTGCAAATTATTAGAGCAGGTTTGGTCAAACTTAATTTGAATAAGATTGAAATCAAATTTTTTTCGAACATCCAAAATTTTATAAAATCTTAACCGCTTTATGGTTTACGCTTATATGCTTTATTCGCTCAAATTCAATACCAACCTTCAAAAATTGCGGAAACTAAAGAACATACAGACATTTGTCGAAAAAAAGAAAGGCTTATAAAATCTGAATGTTTCTTTCAATTTTTTCGAAAATTTAAACATAGGAGGGGTCCTTGCTCTTCTACTAGCATGCCAAATTTCAACTCCATTGTTAAAGCCGTTTTTGAGATACAGCGGTTTGAATTTTGCAAGCGAGTCACACACACACACATACATACATCCGGACATTTTTTCTAAGCCACTTATCTCGACGTTTTGAACCATTCTGTGTGCTGACATGGGAATTTCGAAAAAAAAATTTCTTACGAAAATAAAGCTTCCTCTATAAGGAAGCAAAAATAAAAAAGAATAAATTAATAATGAAATAAAACTTAAATTTGACTACACTTGTGTATGAAACTTAATATACACGGAAAGAATATGTGGCTGTGGCAACTACGTTTTCGATTTGCTGTACACGATGTCTAAAAAATTAGTTGCCTCAACCATATCGAATAGTAACCTCAAGGATTCATGATTAGTTCTCGCGAGATTAGTTAGGTTAAGGGGATGCTCCAGTAGATTTTGATACCGACTTTGGTCGATAAGTTTCTCGATTAGGACACAGGTGGCGCCGAGTAGTCTGCTTACTTATGGCAAAAGATACCGAAAGTAAAATGGCCGCACACCATATGTCAACAGACCTTTGCTGTAAGATATAATTGTTTCTGGAAATTATATATGTAAAATCAGACGGGACGTCAATTATGTGGTGGTTTCTAAATATTCCAAAACCGTCAGAATGTTAACTACACAAGCCTAATCCATATATAGTGTATACTACGATCGCATTGCAGAGGCTCGGAGCTTTTGCCAAAAGTAAACAGCGCCACCTGTCCCCTAATGACGGAACTATATTCATGCTCTTTACCAGCTCTGAGACTGTGCGAAAAGCAAACAGTCTTTGCAATCGTGGTATGCACTATTCGTGGATTTGGTTTGTGTAATCGACATTCCGACGGTTTTGAAAGGCTCAGGAATAATCAAAGAATGGGTGTCCGGTCTGATTTAACACATCTGAGTTCCAGAAACGTTTATATCTTACCTCAAAGGACCTCTTGACATTTCGAGCGGCCATATTGGTTTTTGAGAGGTTCAGTAATATACAATTTCTTACTTTTTTTGTATGTTTTGAACAGTAATTCGACCGGACACCCAAGCATGAATGTTTTTATTACATCCCTGCAAAATTTGACGTATATTTGTAGCATATTTTCGATAAATAGTGTATACTACGAAATCGCCTATTTTTACCGACCAAAGTCGGTAAAAACAGGCTTTTTCGTAGTTTTGATTATTCTTCGTTAATACGCTACAAACATGCTTCAAATTATACACGATTGTAATATCAAAATAAACGAGTGGACGTACATTCGAATATTTGGTGAAAACGTACAATAAATGAAAAAAATCGTATAATACTAAACCTCCCGAAATCAAAATGGCCGCTAGGGTTTGACAGCATCGCCTGTTTGGTACGATATAAAAGATTCTGGAACTCACATACGTTAAATCGAAATGTACGTCCATTCTTTAGCGTTCTCTGAATATTCTGCGAGCGTCGAAAAGTCAATTACACAAAAGGAATCCACGCAAAACCGAAACTACGATCACGTAGTCTGTTTGCGATCCCCGCGATGATCCAGGCTTAGTAATATACGAATATCTTCATTCATTGTACGTATTCACCCAATATTCGAATGTACGTCCACTTGTTTATGTTGATACTACAATCGTGTATAATTTGAAGCATATCTGTAGCGTATTAACGAAGAATAATCAAAACTACGAAAAAGCTTTTACCGACTTCGGTCGGTAAAAACCTGCTTCTGCACTCGACGCCAGCTTCCTCTTAACTAATCCAATCGTTGGGACTACCATTCGAATCGTCGGTATTATCATTCGAATCGTTGGTATTACCATTTGAGTTGTAAGATAAATAGAATAATCGAATGTTTGTGTCAACTCATTTCTTGGTTATGACAACTAATGTTTTTTTTCCGTGTATCATCTGTTGAATAAAATTTCCGGTAATGTAAACTTTCCAAGCGTTTTGAACAGCGTAGAAAATGCTATGAGAATCGCTTTAAAAAAAAGTATCTCTTATGAAATGAATCTAAATGAATCTAAACCATTGCCTAGACAACAATGAAGTTCTGCACAACATTGTACAAAGTTGCAGGACAACCGTTGGATGGACTACCCAAATTATTTACGAATTAAAATTTAGCATTAGTCAAATATAAATGATGTCACTAACCGTATCTAAGAGTTCGATGATCTTGGCGAAGAAATACCACCAAGCTGCGTAGGAAAGCTGGAAAATAATGTATTTGTTACTTTCAAGATTCAAAAAACACGTTCATAAACTACTTCATCAATCGCATCATATCGCTTACCTTATATTGTAATGCTGTGTCTTTGTGGACAACATCTTGACTGCTGCAAGTGCTTAGAAATATGTACTTGTAGAATTGAGTGTTAAGGGCCTGTAACATAGAATATATATATATATCGATATTTAAGATCCACCGATTTGTATAACGATTTTGTAAGTACACGGAAAAAAATAATTGTTTGAATAGGTTCCAAATTTGAAAATTCGTTAGGACAATAAACTGGTTGGTTACAGAAACAAATTACCGGTAAAACGAGGCATATGGAATTAGACATATATGGGGGATTCCATGGGACTTTCGCCACCCCCCAAAAAAAAAATCTCAAATTTTATCTAAAAATCAGGTTCAGCGGTGTCTATTGATGGACCAAATTTCAAAATTCTAAAAAAATAGTTGACCGGAATATGGAAATTTTTTCGTTTTTTATCGTTTTTCATTTAATCTATAATATCTCAGAAACTATTGATCGTATCGAAATCATTAAAAGACGAAAATGTGCATTTTTTTTATGGCCAACAAGAAAAAAAAATATATTCAAAATTAATTGCTTAATTTCAGGTCACATTTTATGGAAAAAACAACAAAATTATTTTTTTTTTATGGTTGGACTTCAGATTTTTTCATCGGACAAATTGTCCCAGAATCTTTGAGTGATCGCCGAATTTTGAGTATTTTTTTTTCATGGGATGGCCCAATGCTGTGACGTTACAGCAATTTGAATGTTTTTAATATATAAAAAAAATCCATATTCAAAATTAAAATTAATCAAAATGGTTGGACTTCAGATTTTTTCATCGGACAAATTGCCTCGGAATCTTTGAGTGATCGCCGAATTTTGAGTATTTTTTTTTCATGGGATGGCCCAATGCTGTGAGGTTACAGCAATTTGAATGTTTTTAATGTATAAAAAAATCCATATTCAAAATTAAAATTAATTAAAATGGTTGGATTTCGGATTTTTTCATCAGACCAATTGCCTCGAAATCTTTGAGTGATCGCCGAATTTTGAGAATTTTTTTTTTCATGGGATGGCCCAATGCTGTGACGTTACAGCAATTTGAATGTTTTTTGCTGTATTCAAATTGCTGTAACGTCACAGCATTGGGCCATCGCATGAAAAAAAAAACTCAAAATTCGGCGATCACTCAAAGATTTCGAGGCAATTGGTCCGATGAAAAAATCCGAAGTCCAACCATTTTTATTAATTTTAATTTTGAATATGGATTTTTTTATATATTAAAAACATTCAAATTGCTGTAACCTCACAGCATTGGGCCATCCCATGAAAAAAAAATACTCAAAATTCGGCGATCACTCAAAGATTCCGAGGCAATTTGTCCGATGAAAAAATCTGAAGTCCAACCATTTTGATTAATTTTAATTTTGAATATGGATTTTTTTTTATATATCAAAAACATTCAAATTGCTGTAACGTCACAGCATTGGGCCATCCCATGAAAAAAAAATACTCAAAATTCGGCGATCACTCAAAGATTCCGAGACAATTTGTCCGATGAAAAAATCTGAAGTCCAACCATAAAAAAAAATAATTTTGTTGTTTTTTCCATAAAATGTGACCTGAAATTAAGCAATTAATTTTGAATATATTTTTTTCTTGTTGGCCATAAAAAAATGCACATTTTCGTCTTTTAATGATTTCGATACGATCAATAGTTTCTGAGATATTACAGATTAAATGAAAAACGATAAAAAACGAAAAAAATTGCATATTCCGGTCAACTATTTTTTTAGAATTTTGAAATTTGGTCCATCAATAGACACCGCTGAACCTGATTTTTAGATAAAATTTGAGATTTTTTTTTTTTTGGGGGGTGGCGAAAGTCCCGTGGAATCCCCCATACATTGTTTATATAAATTCTATATACAATCTATAGGACATTCCAGCTGAATTTTTCATGCTGCGACTCCGACCTCCATCAATAATTTTAACAATTTTTCGTCAAAAAGTATTTTGAAAAAGAAGAAACACGTATTTTTTTTGTTTAGCGCTACGATCAATATTTCCGACAGATGAATTTTTGTTCAAGTTTGAATTTTTTGGTATTGATATTTTTTTATCGTTAATAACTTGGAAATTAATAGTCCTATCGAAAAATGTCTACGATGAAATTCGTTCAGTTTGCAAAGAGCTACATAACGTATATAAAAAATTGCTATTGTAGTTTTTCTAAAATTTTGTTACATGACGTTAAACAACAAAGTATCGTTTTGCAAAAAAGCGCCATTTACAAAAAAAAATTTATAGTCACATAAAAATTCTGTGTAAAATAACAAAATTTTTGAGACCCTATGCAGGTTGGCAGGTTTTTTTTTCGAAAAGTACTACGTAATTCAAGCTTTACGTAATAATTCAGGATATTAAGAAAACTTCAATTACGTATCTTGTAATCTTGCCATTCTACATAGGGTCTCAAAAATTTAGTAATTTCAAATAGAATTTTTGCGCGAGTATATAAAAATGATAAAAAGTGGCGCTTTTTTGAAAAATGATATTTTGTTGTTTAACGTCATAAAACAAAACGTTATGAAAACAAAGATAACATTTTTTATATACATTATGTAGCTCTTTATAAACTGAACAAATTTGATCTTGGACATTTTTTTATATGACTTTTAATTTTCAAGATATTAACGAATAAACAAAAATATCAATATCGAAAAATTCAAATTTTTATAAAAACTCGTCTGTCGAAAATATCGCTCGTAGCGCCAAACAAAAAAATACATGTCTTTTCTTTTTTAAAATACTTTCTGATAAAAAATTGTTAAAATTACTGAAGGAAGTCAGGGTCGAAGTATGAAAAATTCAGATGGAATGCCCCATATGCAATTTATATATAAAACAAATTGTAGAGTATGTTTGAAAATATATATGTATACATTTTTTATTCACTATATCTATAATTTTTTTACTTGGGTATGCCGATAGTTTGTTTGCATAAGCGAAATAATTTTTTGTTTTCTTACCAAAATCGAGAGCCATATGCTGAATATCACTTGAATCGCGTTGTACCATATCATCGTGTTCTTTAATTGATAAGCTGGCCTCTTTGCCATTATCGATGGTCCGACCTTAAGGACAAATGTGAGGTAGACTAAGAGGATGGCGACGACGGGCACCGGTGAGCTCATAAGGAACCACGAGTCCACCATCGGATCTGTGAAAATTTATAATAACATTGTAAAAAATACTGTCCATTACATATTTATTTATATATTTAGACATTGTCTAAATATATAAACTTACTTGATTGTTACTAAAAGAAAATAAATTTTTCTGTACACCCAGAAAAAAGATGTTATTAACGGGACTAGACTCTACGCATCGAAAATAAAATTTCTTATTTGGATGCCGACCTACTAGACTTCCATTCACCTCAAATAAATTTTTTTATTTGTAATTAATATACTTATTGAATAGTAAATATATTCAAATCTAAGAAATATTTATTTGAGTCGGCAGTTATATAAATGTTGATTTAAAAATTTTTTTTTTTTTTTTTTGTATATTCCTCCTTATCCGTTAGAAGCTCAGAAACTGCCTCCCGCTCAGCAGGTGGCGCGCAAATCAGTGCACGGCTGAGCTGTCACCCATCCAAGTTATGACCGCAAATAATGCTGCTTTTAACTCTGGGGACGATTTAAAGAATATATAATTTTTATATAAATATACGACAAGAATTAAATCAAATCGATAAATGTTGCATGTTGATAATAATAAACTCCAATGATGAAAGGGAATAAATATATATTGGATTATAAGATAGTTCTAATTGATTTTATTAAAAAATATCTAATACATGTATTTGGTCGTTTTAACTAGATCTTTTTTTCGGATTAAGAAAGTATTTAGTAGCAATAAATAAAATATTTTTTTAGTCTCCGCTGCACAATGAAATTTGATTCAAATAAATAAATATGTTAGAAATAAAAAAACTGAAAACTGAAGAAAACACATATTTGTTGGAGGGAAAGTAAATTTTCATTGATTGAAATAATTAAATGTTGTATAGATCATTTTAGTTAATATTACCAAATCTTTTTTCTGGGTGTTCGGTAGAAACTATGACACGTAAAGGTCATAGATAAACACGATTTTCTAAGGGTTACTTGTTTATTAGAACCTGTGGATTAAAATGTTCACATAAAAACACTAAGTGGCCGGTAAAACTTTATAGCTTCGTCGGGTGAAAAGGAAATGCTAGGCGTGTGTACTTTTCTGCTCATGCGCTTACATTTTCCCTTTCTGAACATTTACGGGCCACCTCGTTTACCGTTTAGCTGCTCGCATTAAAAATCTCGTTCCAACATCCTTAAGGAGGATAGATCGCTTCATAGTACACGGAAAGAAATGTTTGGTTGTGGCAACTACGTTTTCGATTTGCTGTACACGATGTCTAAAAAATTAGTTGCCTCAAGCATATCGAATAGTAACCTTAACTATTCACGATTAGTTCTCGCGAGATTAGTTAGGTTAACTAATCCAATCGTTGGGACTACCACTCGAATAGTTGGGACTACTCTTCGAATCGTCGGTATTATCATTCGAATCGTCGGTATTACCATCCGAATCGTTGGTATTGCCATTTGAGTTGTAAGATAAATAGAATAATCGATTGATTGTGTCAACTCATTTCTTGGTTATGGCAACTAATTTTTTCTTTCCGTGTAGAAAAATCAGTGCTAAATTTATAAAAATGCTTTTATAATTACCGGAGATTAAATTAACAGTTCCAAGGGTTTAATCATACAGTACAAACTGTAAAAAAACTTAAATAAAAATTAATATGAAATTTGGATGCATACACCGCATATTCATTTCTAGCCTTATTAATATACAAGTATTGTAATTTTGAGCATCGCGTCTGTTAATATCCTTTTTTATTTTTTAAGTTTGCGATGTGTGTGATAAATTTACTATATAAATAATATTACATTCTATTTCATATACCGAATTTTTTAATTTAACATACTATGGGATATAAAAATTTCTTCCCGTTTTTACAGTGTTGACCAGGTATAATATGATTCCATCTTTAATTCATCAATAGTATTTAATTATATGCTTTTTTTTTGTATTTATTTAATTATTCGCGTTTTCGTATTTTCATTGGAGTTTTCCGTATTTCCCTATTTACGGCCCTTAAGTTCTAAGGAGTTTAATTTTGCTTGAAAGATACGTATTTATTTTTCAAAATGTCAACAAAAAAAGTTATCATTCATTGTATTACGTACGTGTGATTGTTAATAGGACTCATTATCATTGAAAAACAAATTATTGTGAAAAATGTTATTTTCAGGTTGTTTTAATTATATTTTTGTTTACGATTTTATATTGTGAATATACTCCATATGAATATATTAAATTGCTTGACCTCCCTAACACTTAGGGGGCTTATTATCGGCAACGGCACACAATGACATCAGTGAATTACATCAAACTTCCGGATCGAATAATTATACGCACGGTCATTAACCTTGCACAGTTTTCCTCGTGTTTTATCGCTTCTGTATGTATCACGTGCAGAGTTGTACACAATATGAATGAAAAAGCATTATAAAAATATTTTTAAACAAAAACAATTGTATTTGCTTGTTGGTAAAAAATTGAAATTTCAACGACTTTGCAAATATAATTTATAATTTATAGTGACAATCATACACACGAAATATTCAAAGCGGTTGGAATTTTTCACAAATTAATGCTACATTTTTGAAAGCTTTTTTGTAAGATTTTGTGCATTAAATAATAGTAATGTAATATAAGTTGCGTTGCAGTATATGTGTTTTATTTACTGAGGAAAACATTAATAGTGATAGAATTGCATTAAAAAATTAATAATTCAAAGTTAATTTTCGAATATGTTTTTTGTTGTTAATTTTGTAAAGGAATAATAGTTAATAAAACACTGATTTTAATACTGCATGTTTTATTCTCATTTCCGAAATATACTCTACAAATTAATCTTTTAGATATTTATTAATCCTTTAAATAATGTAGTCGATTATTTATCGAGCGAAATAAAGAATCTTTCATAAACATGAAGTTATAATGGTTGCATTGTTAAAACTACCAAATATTCATGAGGGTAATTTATAAATCGTCTCTCAGGAAAGCGAATAAGAATAATACCGCATTGAAATCTATAAAGAATTACGAATTATTCTTGGAAAGAACGTAATGAAATCGGACCTCTTTGAAAATTAACGTGAATCAGTCAATGCCTTAACAAATGCGCATTTATTATTGTTTTCTCTGATTACAAATACATTTAGCAATACAAATTACCTTCCTCCCTCATTACTGTTAGTTATTGCACAAAACTGCACAACAATAGTTGCAAATACTTATTTGACTAATGAGAAGAGCTTCGAACTTAAATAAATTATAATATTTCGTTATATTAATAATCGTTAAAAATTAAATCATGAAGTATTTTTGATTATTTTTTTACTCAATGGATCCCCCTCCCCCATCAAGATCCCTGATCACGTGTGTGAGACGATTTGTCCTTTTTCACATAGAATAGATCGGAGTTATAAGAGCCTAATATTTGTAGAAATAAAAATCACGACATGATTCGCTCTATAATTATGATTTCATAATAATAACATGCAGCGATTATAATACAATGTGCAAATTTTGGAACAGCTGCTAAAACTATTAATTTTCAATAAAATTGCACGGTAATTTGCAAAAAGTTGCAAAGTAGAACTTTGCTCATTGCTTCCCCATTAATTTTCATTTTTCACAATGTTACCTCTATGATTAAGCTCATTTATTAATTTCAGCTTCCTCATCGAGGAAGTTTTGTAAAAATTGAAAATGAATGAGGAAACAATGTGCAAAGTCTTAGTTTGCAACTTTTTTCGTTACCAATATAGTTCTTGAAAAATTCAAAATCACGTAAAATCCAAACCACTTTACCGATGACGACCAAATTTGGTAAGTAGCAGCGGCGAATGTTATTTTCAGAGTTGTAAATCCCCATTAATTCATGAGATATAGTTTACAGTACAATTTGTTTTGTAATTATGATTTCATAATAATAATATGTAGTGATTATAAAGTAGAGTGTAAACATTTGAATAGCTGAAAAAAATACTAATTTTCGCTTTAATATCGCAAGAAATAGTGGAAAAAATGGAAGAAATTAGTAATGCATTACTTATTTTTTTCCTTTTTTTCAAAAGGATTACCATGAATTTTTATTAAAAAATAAAAATTTTTGCAGCCATTCAAAAGTTTAATCATCGTATTACAATCGCTACATGTTATTATTATAAAATCATTATTATAGAGTGGATCGTATCATCATCATTATTTCTATAAGTATTAGGCATTTACAACTCTGGTTATTTTTCATCTCTAGAAAATTTCAGTTGTTTTAGTGAGATTTGACGTGTGTTAGAGCAAAACGAATATTTTTTTAAAAATTCGAAATTCCATGAAAATTGAACTTTTTTACAGATTTATTCCAAATTCAATACCAATCCTCTTTTACCGTAGCTTTATTTATAAAACGTTATTTAGCTCAATAGCCAAAAATTTGCGAATACTAGAGAGCGTAAAGACATTTTTCGAAAATTTCAAAGTCAAATAAAATTTGAACATATTTTTTGAATATTTTGAAAATTACCACAAATAAAGGCATCGACTTGCTTCACATGTTTACTAACTTTCAGCTCGATTGTTAAAGTAGTTCTTGAGATATGTAAGTTTAAAAAATAAAAAATAAAAGAGCACGGTCTTCCATTACTTTCATAATGCATTAATTATATTTCGCCATTTTTTGCTTCCGCCTAGAGGATTTTCTATGTCAGAACACTCAAAATGGTCTAAAACGTCAAGAACAGTGATTTAGACTATTTTGAGTGTTCTGACACAGAAAATCCTCTAGGCGGAAGCAAAAAATGGAAAAACATAATTAATATTCATTATGAAAGTAATGGAAGACCGTGTTCTTTTATTTTTTCAACAATTTCTTCCAATATTTGAGCGAAAATTAGTATTTTCCATCTTTTCAAATGTTTACATTTATTTTATATAAATAAAAATTACTAAACAACCTGTATTATAAACTAATAATTCTTGATTCAATTATCAACTCTAGAGTATACCTAAATATTTTTAAATTTAGTTTTGACCATATCTGCAAAGTCGGACGATCAACACGTGTCGTTAGGCCTTAAATCACACTATTTTTTAAAAAATCTCCCACTTGTGTCTGCATTAAACTTTTCGAGTGACGCACGTGGTGGATAATTGCAATTATAGATTGCGGCGTCGCGAAAATAGGTCAATTTTTGACACTCGACACGGCAGGATCTCGTTAGCAGCAAGTGCACCAGGTCGATTGCATATCATACACGCAATACACGTTCAAAAAAATTGGTGTGCGGATGTATCCGTGAGTCTCGACGTATTATCGGAGAATGTGCTGCGAATGCGCGTTTCCATTTCGGGCGTTCACACATATCGTAGTCGTCACTGCATCGCACGTCGAATTATCCATAGTTTCTTTTTTTTATCTGTACCTTTCGTTATCTCGACACCGGCCTCGCGGTTCCGAGTCGCGAAGCAGTTAAGTACGACAAATAAACTCATAACACATTTCTTCGATAAACTCTATGGGTTACTTTGTGGAATTCAAACTTTTTTTTTCTTTCAATATCGTAAAACAAGATTTTGTATAAATTCTTCGATAAGTTTTTAACTTTATTTCAGACAAAATGTCAAGTGGAGATTTAAATCTTAAATTCTTCCAGAAATATAGTCGATGGGGATATAATTGGCTTTATGATTACGTTTCCATAAAATTAACATGTGGCGATTGTAATACAATGTTTAAACTTTTGAATAGCTGCAAAAAATATTATTTTTCAGTACAATTTCATGATAATCTTCTTGAAAAAATGGAGAAAAAGAGTTAATGCATTGCGAAAATAATGGAGGGTTGTACTCTTCCATTTTTTTCGCATTTTTTCCCAAAGCTTGATTAAAAATGACATTTCTTTTCAGGTGTATAAAATTTCACATATAATTTCATAAAAACTGCAGGTTATTATTGCGAAATCATTACTGCAAAACGAATTGTACTTTAAACTTTATTTCTTAAAGTAATGGAGCTTTACAACACTGATGACAAGTGACAGGTCCTCGAAGAGAGAAGAGAAGTTTTTTTTACAAGGATCATTATTAATGGGATATTTCTATAATAGTACATTTCTTTAATCAATTATATCTTATTCTTTATAAAGAAAATGTTTTTTGTAAATATCTTAAAACAAGATTTTGTAAAAATTCTTCAATAAGTTTTGAACTTTATTTCAAACAAAATGTCAAGTGGAGCTTTAAATCTTAAATTCTTCCAGAAATATAGTCGATGGGGATATAATTGGCTTTATGATTACGTTTCCATAAAATTAACATGTGGCGATTGTAATATGATGTTTAATCTTTTGAATAGCTGCAAAAAATATTAATTTTCAGTACAATTTCATGATAATCTTCTTAAAAAAATGGAGAAAAGGAGTTAATGCATTGCGAAAATAATGGAGGGTCTCTTCCATTTTTTCCGCATTTTTTCCCAAGGCTTGATTAAAAATGAGATTTCTTTTCAGGTGTATAAAATTTCACATATAATTTCATAAAAACTGCAGGTTATTATTGCGAAATCATTACTGCAAAACGAATTGTACTTTAAACTTTATTTCTTAAAGTAATGGAGGTTTACAACACTGATGACAAGTGACAGGTCCTCGAAGAGAGGAGAGAAGTTTTTTTTACAAGGATCATTATTAATGGGATATTTCTTTAATAGTACATTTCTTTAATCAATTATGTCTTATTCTTTATAAAGAAAATGTTTTTTGTTAATATCTTAAAACAAGATTTTGTAAATTTTGCTTCGTAATTTTTTCACGTTATTGCGGATGAAATTTTAAATGACATGTCCTCAAAGAGAAGAGAGAAGTTTTATTTACAAGGATCACCATTAAAGGAATATTTTTTTAATAGCATATGTCTGTGATTAATTATATGTGTTATTATGTAAAATGGAAACTGATTTTATTGTATATCTTAAAACAAGATTTTGAAGATTTGTTGTTTGATATGTTTTTGTTAATCAGATGTTAAGCCTAATGTCAAATGAAAGTTTCTCGAGCAGAAGAGAATAATTTGTTATAGAAAGGACATGATTAAAGTGATACCAAAGAAATCATTTTTTCGATACATGTGACACGTTATTTAAAACAAAAATTACAGTACGTTATATCGATAAATCGTAACCAATTTTTCCGACAAATTGTATGGTCTATTTTGTAAAACACAACCTGTTTTTTATGTCATAAAAAAAGAGATTTTATAAGTTTTTCTTTAAAACTTTACGGAGCCAAATTTTACTCAAAATGTCAAGAGACAGATGCTGAAGAAGAGGAGAAAAGTTTATTGTAAATGAATAATTAATGGGTTATCGAAGAGGACATTTCTTAAAAAATAAATTATATGGGTTATTTTGAAAAATATAAACTTTTTTTTAAATCTCTTACAAAAAGATTAAGATTGTTTGATATGTTTTAGATTCAAATTTCACACCTAATGACACGTGAAGTTTCCTCGAGAAGAGGAGAAAAGTTTGTTGTAAAAAGATTGTTATTATAGGAATGTCGAAGAGCACATTTTTAAAGTAAATTATATCAGTTATTTTTAAAATACAATCTGTTTTTTTTAATTATCTTTAAACAAAAATTTCAAAATTCTTGTTTGATATGTTTTCGAATCAGATTTGAGACATAATGACAAGTGAATATTCCTCGAGAAGAGGCGAGAAGTTTATTGTAAAAAGTTCATCATTAATGGGATATCGGTGAGCATATTTAAAAAAAAATTATATGGATTTTTATGTATAATACAACATATTTTTTTCAAAATATATTTAAAGAAAATTAAACAAATCTTGTTTGATATGTTTTTGAGTCAAATTTCAGACCTAATGACAAATGAAGATTCCTTGACAGGAGAAGTTCGTTGTAAAAGGATCATCATTAATGGCATATCGAAGAACACATTTCTTTAAGGGGACCTAAAAAAAGTCATACACTGTAAAAAATATCTACTTGAAATTTAGTGTACTTTCAATGGAAGTTTTTATTTATAAACTAATATATTTACTAGTAAATTTTGTACACAAGTGTAATGTAAAATTAATGTATGGTATAGCACATTCAATAATTTCCTTCAATGTTACAGTAAAAGTACTTGAAATTTTATAATTTGCCTTAATTTTACTGAAAAAGTACATGAATTTTATACCACAATTGTATATTAAATTTCGATGACGAGTTTATGGATAAAAACTTCCAATCTTTTCTAGCAGTGTAAGAAAAAAAATAGTGTAAATAATACACTTCTTTTAAAAAATCTTACATTAAAATCTCATTAAATACATAATGGGCATTATAATTCTGCAATTTTATAAAGACATACAGTGCACCAAAATGGTGTGAGTTAAAAAGTAAAATTTTTCACTTGTCGTAGCTTTCAGACCAAACCGGTGAACAAATTTTAGTGTTCGATGTCTTATTTTATCTGTCGAAGAGTGCATTCTGGATTGAATATAGGAATTTTTATTTCAGGTCTTTATGACAAAGCTATGATTTTAAATGTGTAAATTAATCTCTATCAAAAACTCACTAAACAATTGGTTACAGTAAATCTAATTTTCACTGCATCCAAAATCGCTATATTCAATCCAGAATGCACTCTTTGACAGATAAAATAAGACATTGAACACTAAAATTGATTCACCGGTTTCGTCTGAAAGCTACGACAAGTGAAAAATTTTACTTTTGACCTCCCACCATTCTTGTGCACTGAATGTCTTTATAAAATTGCAGTATTATAAAGCTTGTTATGTATTTAATGAAGTTTAAATGTAAGATTTTTTTAAATACGGGTATCGTTTACAGAATTTTTTTTTAATGACTTTTTTCAGGTGTCTTAATAAATTTTGTGGGGTTTTGTGTAAAAGACAACCTGTTTTTTTTTAAACATTAAAATACATCATATATGAATAATATATGGTGCCAAAAATGTTTATATGCTGCATATATTTTGCATACAATATACCTATACATAGAAACATAAAGAATATATTATAATATACCCACATTATATATATATATATATATATATATATATATATATATATAATTATATTATGTATATTATAATATATTATAATATATTCCATCCATAAATTATAACCAATTTCTTCGCAAAATTGAATGTTTTATTTTATAAAACACAAACTGTTTTTTACATCACAAAATGAGATATACGAAATTATTTTTTAATATGTTACGGAGCCAGATTTCAGACAAAATGTCAAGTGAAGGGTCCTCGAGAAGAGGAGAGAAAAGTTTGTTGTAGAAGGGACACCATTAACGGGGCATCGAAGAATTTGGGTCGTTCAGGCATCGGAGCTGCGGTCCCTTTAAAAAAAGGGGGGGGGGACTCAGGATGACGCCCGAAGAACGAGAGAAAATAGCTTCGAGCACGTCTGTGTATATACTTTTCAGTCAGCATTGGACTTATCCGATTCTTCCAGCTTGTTTTTGACGTGTAATGGTTTGCACCGCGTACAGCATTTGCTTCACAAATGGCACAAAACTGTATAATCACTCGAGAACTCGCGGATGACCCACGAAATTTGAATGTCAATAATGAGATTTTTTAGCACCTGGTCATACCCTACTTTATGCCACGAGTCGTTTGCCCTTTGAATTCTAATGACATAAACGAGTTACACTGAGAGAAAATTATAATATTAGTAACTATAAAGTGACAACTATTCATTCATGGTTGGTACAACAATTTTTTTATGGTTGACACAACTATCAAATAGTTACCTTAACTAGCAAATAGTTACCATAAGTATTTTCGTAGTTATCGTAACTATAAAAATAGTAAAAATGAATAGTTGTCACTTTATAGTTGACTGTGCTATTACGATTTCTCTAAGTGTACTTGGTCAGAATGTCACGATGATGGATGAAATTTAAAAAAAATTTACAACCAAATCAATCTTGGGATCATCAATGGCAACAATGGAAATTGATTTTAAAAATGGTCGCAGGATAATAAACAAAATAAAAATATATATATATGCGTATTATGTTTAAAGATTTATTTACATGCATACATTAAAAAATTTATGTTTAAAAAATTGTATTATTTATGTGTTAAAATTTATTTATATGTGCAAATTTAATGAAAATTTACAACTTGATTGGTCTTGGGATCTTCAATGGTAACAATGGAAATTGATTTTAAAAATGGTCGCAGAGTAATAAACAAAACGACAATATATATATATATGCGTATTATGCTTAAAGATTTATTTATATGCATACATTAAAAAATTTATGTTTTAAAAATTGTATTATTTATTTGTTAAAATTTATTTATATGTGCAAATTTAATGAAAATTTACAACTTGATTAGTCTTGGGATCATCAATAGCAATAATGGAAAGTCATTTTTGAAATGGTCGCAGAGTAATAAACAAAACAAAAAAATATATATATATGCGTATTATGTTTAAAGATTTATTTATATGCATACATTAAAAAATTTATGTTTTAAAAATTGTATTACTTATGTGTTAAAATTTATTTATGTGTGCAAATTTAATTAAAATTTACAACTTGATTGCTCTTGGGATCATCAATGACAATAATGGAAAGTGATTTTAAAAAATGGTCGCAGAGTGATAAACAAAAAAAAAGAAAAATATATATACGTATTGTGTGTTTGCAGGTGTATAAAAGATGGGAATGTGATACTGACCTTTATAATTCTTAAGAATTTCATTATAGTTGCTGACTACGAGTTTCATTAAGTTCGCCATGATTGTCGCGTAAGGTGCTTTCGACTGGTCAGTTCAAAGTCTTATCACAGCCTGAAAATTGAAGGTGTAATAGTTATACATTATTGTTGTTTTCCACGTAGGTAAGCATCGTTTTGCATATACGTAGTTCCTACACGATGTGCACGTGGGTTTAATCCTCCTCGAATAAATTTATAAAATAAACAGCAAAAAAATATCCATCACGTGTTTTTAATCGAGAATATTAAGACGTACGTTTAATAATCCAATAACAAGTACCGATTATTTAAACGTCAATAACGAATTTTCCTTATTTTCACTTTACATACAAAATATAATGTTGAAAATATTATACAAAAATTATAATAAAATCATATGATATACAAAAGTGGGCATATAGAATCTTCTTATATTTTCTACAGTCAATTTACAAAATTATTGTAAATTAATTTCTTACAAAATTACTTACAAAATTAATTTCCAAAGACTCATATAAAAAAAATATTTTTTTTTATATAGTATATATTATTACTCATATTCATATTGTAAATAGTGGATGCAATCTACATATGAATTATATCGATATCATATATTGAAGGTCAGAAACATAATATGGATTTCACAAATACGTAGACGAATTTTATGGGTAACATAAAATATATTTTTGTTTTTATATAGAACTTGATTTTATATATTTATATTTATTATATAGATTATATTTAATAATTTTATAAATTCATATGGATGAATTACATACATACATATGAATTATATCGATATCATATATTGTATGTCAGAAACATAATATGGATTTCACAAATACGTAGACGAATTTTATCGGTAACATAAAATATATTTTTGTTTTTATATAGAACTTGATTTTACATATTTATATTTATTATATAGATTATATATAATAATTTTATAAATTCATATGGACTATACAAAATAACATGTTTCCATATGTCCAATTTTTTTTTTTAGGTTCTACAAAAAAAACAAAAATCTTTATAAAATTTTGTTGTTATTTAAAGTTTATAGAATATTTTCACTTGGGGGTGGGACTCACTTTTAAAAAAATAACCGGAGGATCGTAGAGGTAGATTTTTGTACGGTATTTTATATTCACGTCCTCCGTGTTCGACTACCGGTGATGCACTCAATGAACTCGTCTCGAAGACGTTGTGCCGCGAACCAAAAACTGACCATCCGTTCTGAGTATACTTGAGTGGTGGTTACTACGGATTGGGCCCCCTCCAATAACACTTTTTGACGCTCTCACTGACTTTGCCTCGGGATCACCGTGAGGTACACGAGAGACACGCACACCACGAGCTGTCCTTTATGCTTGACCGCGAAAGTCCAATGAGACCACATTAAAACACAAAAGTAGCGCGCACCAGCTTATATACCTTCACTGGCTTTGCACACCGAACACGTGGGACATTGTAACGCAGTCTGATCCGTTCGTGGAGCCACCACTTGACATTAAGGAGGGGCGAATTTACGTTTCCACGATAGGAGCTCTTCATGATTCAGAGTACGATTACACGCTGAGGAATAGAACAGGGAAATCCCTAAGGACACTCTCGTTCTTTGACCCTGTTGACGTTTTTTCGCATTACCCAATGCAACGGTCGGAAAATACGCAAGGATAACGAAAAAACCTTGGGCGTTAGGGAGAAATTTTACCAAGAGTATTTCTTTGTGGACCTTTCACTTTCGAAACAACTTCTCCATGTTTCGCGGTGAGGATTAGAATATCAATTGTTGTTGTTATTATTTTTTAATTATTCTAATTGCTTGTGGAGAATTGGTTCGGAGTTTTTATTTATGAAATCTGAAAGGTATCGGAAGGAGGACTTTAAAGTTGGATCAGTTAAATGTTGATTACTCTGTTACTATATTAAATTAAACTTAAATTTGGTTATAAAAAACATCGTATTGCTTCCTCATATGTGGAAGCTTTGCTATCGGGAATTTTTTTTTCTTTTTCGAGATTTTCATTTCAGGGCATTTAGAATGAATGAATGAAACATCGAGACAAGTGGGTAAGAAAACATGACTGTATGTGTGTATGTACTGATCTTCGACAAATTTGGCACGCAAGTGGGTTGTTATACAACAACATTTGGGACTGTAGTTTACGCAAATCGGTTGGAAAATTCCAATTTGGCAGCATTTAGAAAATTTTGAAAAAATTGTTTTCACGCCACAACTTTCGCAAATTAGGAGATATCGGGCTGAAATTTTGTACGTAAATGGACTACCATCAAAGCATAATGTGTACCGATTTTGGCGAAAATCAATAGACTGGTTATAATCTTGTTGCAATTTCAACTTTGTTTAAATGTCTGAAAAGACTTTAACTCCTGTAAATTCTGAGATATCCGGCTGCAATTTTTTACATAATCTCACGATTATTGATTATCAATGATGAATTTAGTCAAAGGAATTATCGATATGTCGGTAAATTTCGATTTTGGTAAGTAAAAAAGAAAAACTGCCGTCACGAAAAAAAAAAATTCAAGTTTTTTACAGATTTATCTTAAATTTTCTTCACATATGGGATATCATCGAAATAAAAAATTGAGTATGTTACGTCATAGCTTTAATTTATTTTATTATTTTTGTGGCAAAGACGCAACAAATGAAAATTGATTTATTTGTTCCTCCATTTTTGAACGGATTGTGCCGCCTCAGGGGTTGGAGGAAGCGACTGGGTGATTGAATAATTGTATACACCCTTTAAAAAAAAACAATTAATATAAATTTTATTCACGGGAGTTAAATTATAATGGTTTGAGTTTTATAATGTTTAAATTTGTTAATTGTTGACGAGGGTCGACCAGCTTAGTGTGCCCCCGGAGTAAGACTTAGAAATTATATATTTTTGACGACTCGACCATACAGGTCGAGCCGCCGCGCAACACTGACTACAAAAAAATCTCCTAAAACTACAGTGGAAGACCACAGCGCAGTGATACATTTTGTAAAGATGCAGGACATCGCACATCTCGTAGGTGTGCGCTGCCCTGCTAATCACCGTGGCAATGCTGATGAAAGCTAAAATACAGTAGCGAGAAGCGCTACTGGGTGTTACAAAAAAAATAATAATATTGTTATTTAAAACAATGAAGATTTCAAAAATTCTATTTAATAAAATTTATTCGTTAAATAATGTTTAGAATTATTTATTTATTTTATTTAATTTTTAATAATCAAAAATATGCCCGGACGTAACAGAGTAAAAATTTGACGCAGATCCAACTGTTAAAATTTTATGACTTTTTTAATTTTTCGAAAAATTTCGATCTCGCGCCTACTTGTGCAAATTACGAGATACCGGGTTCTAATTTGGTCCACATATGGATTACCATGGTACAAGGTTTTAGTAGAAATTTGAGAAAAATCGGTTAAGCAGTTGAAATTCCACGACACTTTGAATATTTAGAAAAATGTCTAGAGCATAAACAAGCCTGCAAAGTAAAACTTTGCAAATTGCTTCCTTAATATTCTTCGCTTTTTACAAAGCTTTTTTCTATCCGTTGGAATAATTTTATTAGTCGGAACATAAACATTGAATTATTTGAGGTTACAAAAATACTTAAATATAAGTTTATTCCTTCGGAGAAATTGATTTATTCGTTATTAAGTTATTTGACTTTCGAAATATTTTTGGATTCTGTGATATTTATTTGAGTAAAATATCAAATTGACGGTATTTACTTACAATGATACTGCAATTCAATGAGTAACAGATTTATTTATTTTGATAAAATATCTGTTCAAAGATATTAAATCTGGTTCCATCCGTTCAAGCCAAAAAATTGCATTTTGTAAATATTAGTAACCAAATAAGAAAATGTACATGTTGTATTGAATTTAATATGATAAAAATATTTATTGCATTACTTTTATTTAACAAAAGAAAATCCACAAATGATTAGAGAGCACCAATGAACTATAATAATAATAAAATATAATAATATATAAAAATAAAACACAGTTTACAAGACATAGAATATGTGTACAAATTTTGGTCAACATATGTTTAACCGTTTAAAATAAAATCAAATACGAAAAGAAGAGTCGAATTTGTGCTACGACAGTGAAACGTAGACTCCCGTTTTTTGCCCTGCGGGCAATCGAGAGCACAAATAGAGTTGAGATCCTTTAACCTACTATTATAGTTACGAGTATACAAGATTTTGCTTTCGTCGTCCAAATGATTTTTAACTCATGTAAATTTGTTGGTTATTTATACGCACTTGAGTCATTTATAAATTTAATACTTATGAATATTATGGCATAAATACTTATTATTTTTATCACTTCAGGCTATTTAGAAGCGCATTCTTGAAATTATTTTATTCTAGGATTGACTTTTGTGACATATTTATCACCAAAGTCAATGTACTCACTTTTCGTGATAAATACACGATTTTAATACGTAACTTAAATACAAAGATTTAAATACATGACGATTCGTCCAAGTGTGAATCCACATTTTTTAATGCTTTATCTTGAAGTGTTCCGAAAAAGGGTTTAATATAGAAATCTTTGCTTGAAAGTGAAAACGATCGTAAATTAGACTACGCAGTAATTAAAAAATACTGATTTAATTGAGTGAATATAGAAATATTATAATTCCATCTCAATTGCTTTTAATTATTTATAACAATTCCAAAAGAATTTTTTTTTCTCGGCAATAATTAGTCAACGTTATTTTAGTATGAAAAATGCTTTAAATACTTTACAATTTATGAATGAATTTCATGAAGCGTTCTTCAAAAAACTATGGAACGGATGTTTAAAGCAAAAATGTCGAATATTAATGACGAGTCTCCGGCAAATTAAGGGGACTGAACCAACAAAAAATCTTGAAAATTCAATGGTGCTGTTCGTATGAAATATTTTACCTTCATTTAAAATGTACCACTGGATAAACACAAGACAAACAAGTTTGTCATTGCTGACATTTTTTTTTTAGACAAAGTTCACCGGTGCAAATATTTGTATTTTTTTGCCTAGTCGCATAATGATTTGCTTGCTAACTGCTGAACGAGAGGCAGTTTTTCTAAGTTTCTAATTTGAAGTTTTCAAGTTTTCAAATGTGATGCAATAGTGCATTAGGAAAAATAACTGCAGGCAATAGTCTGGAGGAGCCTCTTGGAATTGGAATGGAAAGGAATGAGGAGCGGCAATCGCAAAAACCTGAAGAAGTCATACGATTAAAAGAAAATATATAATTTAATTAAATGAACATTTATTATCATATTGATTATATATTAAAAATGTTTTTTTCTAATTTTTTCCATCATTGACCCGATTTATTCTAAGAGCCCCTATGAACACTGTAAACAAATTTTTAATGTAAATTAATATACCGGTATGAACTCTTCGTCAAGTGCAAAAATTTTTTTTTTGGGGAGGGAGTCAGGTAAAAAAAATTGATTTTGGAAATTCAATATCATCCAAATCCTATTGCATATAAAAATGCCCAACTCACTATATTGTTGGTACTTGATGAAAGAATTTTTTACTGTCGTCTGACTTGCATATGCTTTTCAATATTATCTTAAGCAAAGTTCTTAGGTTTTCCATTCTGCGCATGATTCAGATCAAACTACCAGGCAGATTGGAATAGTTGACGTCTCATTTTCTTCTTCATGAAAAAATACACCGGCTAAAAGGTGCAAATTTTAATAAAAGGTAATATTTTTTGAGTGACACAATTATTAATCAACAAATTTTATGGTATTTTCTAAATCAGTGATTAACTTTGCTTTCAGAATGAAAAAAAATAGTTTGCGGCATTTAGCCGGTGTATCTTTTCATGAAGAAGAAAATGAGATGTCAACCATTCCAATCTGCCTAGTAGTTGGATCTGAATCATGCGCAGAATGGAAAACCTAAGAGCTTTGCTTAAGATAATATTGAAAAGCATATGCAAATCAGACGACAGTACAAAAATCCTTGCATCGAGCACCAACAATATAGTGCATTGGGCATTTTTATATGCAATAGCATTTGGATGATATTGAATTCCCAAAATCAATTTTTTTGACCTGACTCCCTCCCCTTAAGTCCAAAAAGAAACCTATTATCATAAACATGTCCAATTATGAAAATGTTGGACTTTTTTTTAATTGACTCAGTGATATGTTTCTATAAAGGTAAAAGACTCCATATGCGCAATTTTAGCACTATTTAATTTTCATGATGTTTCGGTTACGATATCACCATAATTTTTTAACTGAAAAATTATGTAATGCTGCAATTTAGACGTATCTGTATAACATACTTTCGTATTCCTACATTGGAATATGTTGTTTATTTTACGCTATTTTAAGCTTTGTTTTCTTACAAAAAAAGAATTTCGTGTTTTTTATGTCAGCAATCTCGGAGCGGTCCAAAACATTGGTTTTGGATAATTTTTTCTTTTAGCATTTTGATCTTCACTATAGTTCTCAAGTCGCATATTCTAATACAGAAAAAAACCGGTTACATGCTTTTTTATCATGTTAAAAAAAAAAGTGACTTTTTTCTTTTGATCGGAAAATCCAAACTATTTTTTTTTCTTTAGGATATCGAATTTTGTACTTCATTATCGTTTTCAAGGCGCATATTGCACAACTAAAAATACCGGTTACGAGCGTTTTTACTACGATTTAAAAAAAGAACTTTTTTCCATTTCTAATTCCAGAATTGACAGATGTGATAATGAGGCAAAAAAAGTGTTTTAGAAACAATCGCTGTATGTATGTATTTATGTGCAGGACTTGGAAATTTCAATCGACAATAATTCAAGAACGTTGAACCGATTGAGTTCAAATTTGGTACATGAATGAAATACCAGCCCGTCTTTTATTGTAACAATTTTTGACAAAATTTATGCAGAAATTCAGTTTTAATAGATTTTTTTAATTAAAAAAGGTGTCGGTCGCCGGAACTTTCGTAAAATTTATGATATTTTGGTAAACAGTTCTCCATAGGTTCAGTCACATTAAATGTGTTATTTCGTATTAAATGCTATACGGAAAAAACAGATTAGTTGGAATAACCAATTTACTGGTTAATATGCGCCAGTCAATTAATTGGTTATACCAACCATGAATTTGGTAGTCGTAACCAATACCTTGGTTGATCGAACTAATTAATAACCTGGCGCACCGTGTTAACCCAATAAATTGATTTCCCCAACTAACCTGTTTTTTCCATGCAGTTTTAAAATTTTCCGAAAATTGACGTTATTGCAGTATTTTTTGACAAAACACGAATTAGCGAGTCCAAATTTTGTTCATAATCGAAATAATAATCCGTAATGCTATAGATACATAATTTAATTAAGGCCGGTAAAATGGTTCGAATTAAATAGAAATTCAAATATTTTTTTCTATTATATATTGACGACCAAAATTTCCCTTAACTTCAATTATACAAATTCATTTAAAACAAGGATGCAAAGTAGAACCTTGGATATTGCTTTCTCATTATTTAAAACTTTTCACAAAGTTTTCCGTATGAGGAAACAAAAATTGATGAATGTACTTCCTCGTGGAGGTAGAATATGCAAGGTTCTTCCACTTTGCATCCTTGCTTTTGGTATTGTACATACACCGCGGTAAATTGTCACGCCCAAGCTCATTATTTCAGACGTTTAATCGTATTCCGACGTTAGACCGGACTACGAATGAACGGAGGTCAAGAGTAAGACCTTTGATCAGTAGCATGCTGCGATGGCTGACCGCGACAAATTCTGCAAAAACTTGAGTGCGGTACACGGGATAACATATAAGAGGCTGTGTGATCATTCCAAGAAGATTATCCGCGGTACCGTCACGCTGATTTGACTACAGGCGTATATTTGCGAACGATGCCGAAGGCACCGAAGACCTTATGCCAACGTCAGTGGCTTTATTTGCCAGGAATAAAGTCGCGAGAGGGAAATTCACACAAAGCGGAAGTCGACGTACCGCCCGGAGGGAATTTTGTAATGCTTGCGTTACGCGCACAAGGCATAACTTATTTTACCGACGACTATCGTCATCATACTTATAACTTACGTTTTGAGAATTTGTTTATACGTACGGTGTCTACCTACTTAAAACATGATCAAAGTCTGATACTACGGTCAAAGTTTTAAAAAACTTTAAGGGGAGGGAGTCAGGTCGAAAAAATTGATTTTGGGAATTCAATATCATCCAAATTCTATTGCATATAAAAATGCCCAACGCACTATATTGTTGGTACTCGACGAAAGAATTTTTTTACTGTCGTCTGAGTTGCATATGGTTTTCAATATTATCTTAAGCAAAGTTCTTAGGTTTTCCATTCTGCGCATAATTCAGATCAAACTACTAGGCAGATTGGAATGGTTGACGTCTCATTTTCTTCTTCATGAAAAGATACACCGACTAAATGGAGCAAACTATTTTCTTTTTCATTCTGAAAGCAAAGTTAATCACTGATTTAGAAAATAGCATAAAATTTGTTTATTAATAATTATGTCACTTAAAAAATATTACCTTTTTCTTAACATTTTCTGCATTTAGCCGGTGTATCTTTTCATGAAGAAGAAAATGAGACATCAACCATTCCAATCTGCCTAGTAGTTTGATCTCAATCATGCGCAGAATGGAAAACCTAAGAACTTTGCTTAAGATAATATTGAAAAGCATATGCAAGTCAAACGACAGTAAAAAATCCTTTCATCGAGTACCAACAATATAGTGCGTTGGGCATTTTTATATGCAATAGGATTTGGATGATATTGAATTTCCAACATCAATTTTTTTTACCTGACTCCCTTCCCTTAAGGCTTTTGGAGTATCTCGTATATGCATATAGGATCTGTCAGTGGTAACGATAGAGCCAATGTTTGGCCGAGTAATGGCTTACGAACCGTTGGCTACCACTATACTCGTAGGTTAAACTTTGAACCTGTGCCGCAATTTATTAAAACTTGGCGCACATACTACTGAACATGTTTTCTAAACATCTGTGAGATATTTAAGTACACTTAAAGTTGGCATAATTTACATGTATCTCCAATACCGACATGCAAAAACGTAACGTTTTCTGCTTGTCTTACTTAACTTACTGCATCTTCTTAACATGTCAGAAATAAAAACAAAATGGGAACATTTTACAGGGCCATAATACGAACATGGTCAAAACCGTACCCAGTAATTTGTAGGGCTGCCAATTTCTTGGTTAGACCAACCAAGAAATTGGTAGCCTAACAAATTACTTGGTTGGTCTAACCAATTAATTGTCTGGCGCATATATAACCATAGAACTTGGTAGTTCCAACCAAGCCTTTTTTTCCGTGTGCTATACCGATAGTACGACCCTAAATGAGATCCTCTCATAATTCCTAAGTATCCCGAGTCGAAATTTGGAGCGTTACATCAGGTGTGAATATGGTACTACTGAGGACCTATTAGGCTCTTCCTATCGCCCAGTCAGATTTAACGCTAAAATATTTATTTTCAGGATATGGAAATAACATAGACAAAAGAAAAAGTTCTATACGTGTAGTCGTACACCGTTGTTATCTAAGCACAATTAGTTCACGACAACTCTGTGAAAGTTGTTACAGCTAATGTTGACGGGACGGAAATCTGCTAATGATCGAATTCGCCAGACGAAAACTGTTCACAACAGAAACCATCACGACGACAGTTTGCACATGAAAGCTTGAATACGACAAATGTATACACCGTAATAGTTAGGAACGCCAGAGCTTACAAGCAATAGTTCCGACAAAGACAGTGTTCCAATTTTGGACTTATCAATATGCTTCATAAAAATATGACCCGGCCCTCGCGGACTGAACCTACCATTTTCTTGGTTAGTATACGGTTTGATCTTGGTAGGATTTCGGTAGGATTGGAAAAAGGTCGATATTGGGTCGAATTTCGGTAGGTAGGTTGCAGGGGAAAAAAGACTTGGTTGAAGTAACCAAGTCACTTAGTAAGCTAACCAAGTGACTTGGTTGGTTTAACCAATTTTTTGGTTGGACAATTTCTTGGTAGCCTAACAAATTACTTGGTTGGTCTAACCAATTAATCGTCTGGCGCATATATAACCATAGCACTTGGTTGTTCCAACCAAGCCGTTTTTTCCGTGTACCAAATTCCAGTCTTTACACAGCATAACAATTGGTAGAACACTCGGTTAGTTTTACAAAATCCTACGAAATTCCAATCTTTACCTTACGTGATGGTTGGAATTTGGTTGGTCACGGGTTGGTTTTTTGCACAAACTAACCAGTTGGAATTGGGTTGGTGTACAGTTGGCCAAGTCCGCCGCGGAGGGTTGAACAGTTGGTTTTGGTCGGGTTATTCTGCCGATTCAGCACTTGTTATATTGCTAACGCTTGACACTCCAAACGTATCTACTGAGTGAATAAACAAGATTGCCGATGTCAAAAGAATTCAACCCTTAATGCTGCTTAAATCGGAGATAGTTCGAAATAGGAAATCTGCAATGTACCGGTGCTGATACATTTTTCAGTAATATCTATTTCAATTAGAAATTGACTTGTAATTAACTTTTTTCGGCAATACAAATTTGAATTTGGGAATTTAAACAATCGTTTACACAAATATCTGTGAATTAATCAAATGTGTTTTGAACACACATGTCCCACGATTTCCAAAGTAGCGCGATTCATTCTTAAAGCATTGTGAACTTGACCTCCTCAAACTGAGACACATTTATGATTTATTCAATCATACATTTAGCATACTATCCGACAATATTTCATATAAAATATTCCTTGAAAGGAACGACACCATTTGTGATTCCCGTATAAAGATAAAATTGCTAAACGTATACTATAATTATATTTACCACCACTTTTCATGTATTTGCGAGAACTATAAAATATAAACGTTCTCTATGGGAACTATTCGGTATGGTAGAGTTTATTATACTCACTTATTTATCATGTCGATTTTCTCAGTGCAACTTCTACAGGTTCTCACGTTTGGCTTCCATTGCTCTTCTTTTCATTCCATAGCTTTCCTCAGAAATCCTTTCAAAGTTCTACAAGCATATATTACTCGATATTGCACTACTTTATCGCATTTGCAGTCGGACAAAAAAAGCTGTGGAAAACTTGAACGACTAAACCCAGATAAATGTATGGTTGACCATACATATTGTCTAACGCTAACTCAGTAGAGTTTACTCTACGGTACACATGGTTTCCTAAGGGGGGAACATTTTTTTAATGGTCACTGTAATTATAAATAATATATCATGTATTGTTCAATTTTCGAGTATCCTCGAAATTCTAAAAAAAACCGTCTCGCGTTTAATACACTGAGCGGAAAATTTGGACATTAAAAAAAATATAGTTAGACCAACGATAATCTAACTATAAACTATAATTCCCAGGAGGAACGTTTATATTTTATGATTATAGCAAATATAAGAAAATAGTTGGATGAACCATTAATATAATTCCTAGGAGGAACGTTTATATTTTATGGTTTTAGCAAATATAATTATAGTAGCAATCATCAAAATGATAATAGTTTCAAAAACTTTTTTAATAGTTTCAAATATGCCGTTTCGTTGCATATACGATTCCAACGTTTGTTTCCAATAACCTTACAAGTATCGTTTATTGAACCATATTATCATCGCTTCAACCATAAAACATTGCAAGCCTTCCTATATTCGTTTTATCATGTGAAATCGTTAAATCAACGATATGCTTTTCTTTCAGTGTAGTTAGTCCGCATTAAAAATATTTTATTTAAACAAATAATACCAACGAGTTATTTTATTATAATGAAACACAGTATTTTACAGTCATAATAATTTATAATACGCGAACGCTAAAATTATCCATAATTTTTTGAATAATGTAAACTAAATCGGTGCTATTGATATTTAAAAATAGAATCTCTTGCGCTCTTTAAGAATTGCTCACAACTATTTGAGACAGCAATTATTTTCAATATATTTTTATTTGAGTATTGCGTATTTCCAGATTTAATTTCGTTCTGTAACGAATCAACGGAACAAAAGATTTTTGAAGTATTAAATTTCAAGAAAATCATCAAAATAACAGATGAAGTTCCCTTAAAAAATTCGTATTCCACCGTGTGCATGTAAATAAAAACACGCGGTAATACGCGGCTTACTTAACCTCTTTAGCATTTAATTCTCGACTTTAAACAAACAAGCAATAGAAAGTGGAATACTCATTTACCTATCCATTCATTTGCAAAATGCCTTTAACTCTCACGCTCTAAAACCGCTCTGTCGGTGTTCGAATTAAACATGAAAGAGAATACGACGAAGAGGAGCAAAAGAAACGGCTAATAAAAACCGTTAGGCACACCTACAAGGCTCGGCTTATGCTATTCTGACACTTTTTTTTTCATCTCCTGTCCAATCCCTCTTTCTCTCTCTCTCTTTTCTTCTCTATTCTTATAGTTGAAGTGTGAAGATCCGAACTTGACCCAGTAAGCAAGCAGAGTATCCAACGGTACAGCTGGTGCCAATGCTTTGCGTTGTAATACCCGAGTTGAAGAAGAAGTAGTAGTGAAGTACCTAGTATAAGTCATGGAGACTATGGTCCATAAACTTGCGTGCCAACCTACTGCTTTCTATCCCGCTATAATGTACGAATGGATAGACGTGAAGTCGCTCTACTCACGTCATGACGTAGACGCGGAAAGTAAGTTAACGAGGATTCCTATCTGTTTCTGTATCGTACGGGATAACGCATTTCATTTTGCAATAAAAGGTCTTCTTTGTATTGGGGCAAATCGGTTAAGTCAAGGCCATTACAATAAATAAAAAATTTAAAAACTCCCGACTGAAAAAATGAGAGTAAGTAATAAACACATTGGGTAAATTAAAAATTGTTAAATAAGAGTCATTCGCATTTATAATTGGGAGGTTAATATATCATCATCAAAACATCATAAAATACAAATAAAATAGAAATACTGTTTTGTCCACTTTGGCTTGTGCACCAAAAATTGCGTTGTTCATCGCAGTATTTTTTCTTAAATGTCAGATTTTTACTAATGACGGTTTTTGTTTAACTTTTAATATTTATAATTAAAATAACATGCAAAATCGAGGGCCATATTTGGGAAGTTGTGAGTCGGCCATTGGTCGAGTTGGTATGGAATGTCCCATATATTCTCATATTTTCTTCCGTCATTTTCAATTCTAAATTATGAGTTCAGATTCGTAATCAGTAATTTAAAAAACCATCGAGTACCAATTTTTATGCATATCCAGCCACTTTTTAAATTTCGACCGCCATATTGTATGTGCCATTTTTTATTTTTGAATATTGAGTTCAAATTCGTAATCAGTGACCTCAAAAACCCCAGAGGACCAAAATTCATCCAAATCGAGTAACTTTTTTCATTTTCACCCGCCATATTGGAACCGTCATTTTGAATTTATTAATTTTTAGTTAAGATTCATACTCAACGACCACAGAAGCCACTGTGTATCAAGTTTCAACCAAAACAAACCACCTTGTAAATTTTAGCCGCCATATTGGATCCGCCATTTTGAATTTGCAAATTTCGGGTACCAATTTTCATCCAAATCGACTGAACCAAATCGACGTCCGCCATATTGGCGCCGCCATTTGGAATTTCTAAATTTTGACTTTAGATTTAAATTCAATGACCCCAAAAACCCTCGAAAAACATTTGAATGCCTAATTGGAGCAAGTTAAATAGGAAGAAAACAATGTGCGCTCTATTGCGTCAATGCCAACCCTTACAACAACAAAAAACTATTGGAATCGCCAAAATATTATTGAGACCAAATTTGAAAAAAATTATTAATTGTTGATAGTAAAAACTATAAAAAAGTATTAGTAAATACTTAGTCTAAATTGTATATTGGCGACGGCTATAGTTTTTTTTCTGTAAGGGAACGAAGGGGTTAATTGTTCATTCACTGGTCGCTTCACCCTATAACCTGCAAGCTTAACCGGGTAGAGCTGTGAGATGAGGTAGATTTGTCGGTTGTCGGTGAAGTTTGAAGTTTGAAAGGCTTGTTTTCTGGCAGATTCGATTTTATTGATTAATATCTAGTAGATATCTCAAAATGCGTTTGAAAGTAATTACAATTATTAGTTAAATGTCTAGTTATACCGCATATTGATGGTCCTTAAGCCCACGTCTACTGACAGTGGGAAAGTTACCCCAATTTTTTTATCAAAAATCTTGATTTTCCCATTTGCCAGTTTTTTGTCAATCTTGAAATTACTTTTTACTAACTTATGTACATAGAAGTTAAAAAAAAAGTATTAACCTCTTTTTTATCACATAGCAAAGCTTAAACTGAGAAAACGTCTTGGTTGCAACTAACAAAAAATTGATTACAAATGTTATCAAGAAAACTAAGTAAGTAATAACTTGGTTGCGCCCATCAAATGTTTCTTGGTAATATTATTAACCAAGATCTTAGTAAGCCCAACCGAGATTTTTTCTCCGTGTACATATATTGGTGTGATCGAAAAGTTCAAGCTTGTCGAATGGAATTTTATAGAATTAATCTAACCCCGAAATTTGTGGCCATTTTTACATTTTCAACTGTTGACACATTATCTGTGTTACTTCCGCGATTATGTGTTGCTATTGGGTCTACAGGAGTCATGACCTCTTCGTTAAGTGACGCAATTGTTCCCGGCAAGTACGTAATCACGACTACGGCATAAGGAGAGTTCGGATGAGGCGGAAGCATTCACTGGTCGAATGTCGATCGGTGGGGCTTATGCATGTTTTGAGAACGTGGTATCTGATTTTGTTTCTGTCATACCTTACCAGCGATGACAATGTACCGCACGCGATGGAATAAAATAAATATTGATTATCGGATGAAGAGAACCAGGTAGCAACTAGGGTTTCTGGACTTTGCACTAATGGAACGGAAGTGTATCGAACACATATATGGGGTATTCCTGGCCGACTCAGTAAGCGTTCAACCCTGACCCCTTCCAATTCGCTTCATAATTTTTCATACTATACTAATAACGGAAAAAATACTTTCAATTTTGTAGATTTCTTTACAGAAGATTTTTCCTTTATGAATTTTTTCAATAAAAAATTTGCGCCCGAGTTAAAAATCTTTTAATTATTCTCAAAAATTCTGCACTAGATATCAACATTTTCGAGCTATGACCCAGAGTAGGCAATTGTTTGCGCCGATTTCTTAAGTCATTTAAAAAAAAAAAAAAAAAGCCGCTAAAAATGAAACAAGACATGAAACAAGATGGCTGTTCGTGGTCGTTTGTTGCGTAAACATTTTATACATAACGCAAGATTATTTTAGAATTTTGTTGAAGCTTTTTTCATCGATATAAAAAAAAATCACGTATTTAATAATGAGTTGTTGAAATAGAAAATGAAGTGAGATATTTTAACTGTCGATTTGTAAGTTCCTCAAATCGAATCATCAACCAACTATTCTTGGCCATGATGAGACGTTGGTTTACGGTTCAATAAGACAAAACAATCATGATTCCAATCCGGATCTGAGTACATCGATGGTTGGATTTTGGTTGATTTTTCAATACCAACCATTGGTGGTTATTTGAGACTATTAGTTTATGGTCGGTTTTTAAAAATCAACCAATGGTCAACTGTCACATCACGACAAATGTCAACTGGTCCGAGTGAACCAGTGCTGGTTAACCCTAGCAAATCCGGTCATCGAAAAAACCACCGTTGAAATCACCATGGTGGTTTTGTACAAAAAGTTCACTGAGAACTTTATCGAAACCACCACGCAAACCACCACTCCGGGATTCGTTTAAATCTCAAAGAAGTGGTTTACGTGGTGGTTTTGTCAAAATTCTAAGTGAACTTTTTGCACGAAACCGCTATAGAGAATCGACGGTGATTCTATGGTGGTTTGCGCGGTGACTGGGTCTGCTAAGGAATCTCCAAACCCGTGTTGGTTCCTAGCATTGTCCAGTTTTCACTGGCCGCGCTAGCAAACCCGGTCACCGCGCAAACCACACGGAAAAACCGACTTTGTTACACGGAAAGAAAAGCTTGGTTGAAACAACCAAGTGCTATGGTTATATATGCGCCAGACAATTAATTGGTTAGACCGACCAATTTCTTGGTTAGGCTACGAATTTCTTGGTTAGACTAACCAAGTGACTTGGTAAGCTAACCAAGTGACTTGGTTAGACCAACCAAGAAATTGGTCACCAAAGAAATTACTTGGTTGGTCTAACCAATTAATTGTCTGGCGCATATATAACCATAGCACTTGGTAATTCCAATCAAGCCTTTTTTTCCGTGTAGGTTAACGAAAACAGTAGTTGGACCCAACCAAGCGACTCATTGCTCTGTGAGACAGACGATTTCTCGGTTAGGTCAACTATTTTCAGGTGGTTGGCGCTGATCGTTGCTCGAACTAAATAGTTAGTTGGGCCGACTACTATTGTGGCGCCAACTATCTTACTTAGTTGGAACACAAATAAAATTCCTTGTGTGACCTATTTAAGTCAACTAAGTCGGAATGGCAAATGTGACTAATACCAGGTCGTTACACCGAACAACCGGATGGTTGTGGCAACAAATTTTCACTCAACTAATAAATAGTTAGTTGGCTCAACGAAGCCGTTTTTTCCGTCCACCATATCATCATGGTCGTTTCCACTATAGCGCTTTTGTGCAAAAAGTTCACTTAGAATTTTTACAAAACCACCACGTTAAAACTATTCGTTAAAATCTCGGAGTGGTGGTTTACATGGTGGTTTCGACAAAATTCTAAGTGAACTTTTTGTACAAAACCATCATGGTGATTTCGACGGTGGTTTGTTCGGTGATCGGATCTGTTAGGACGAGTAAAGAAATACGCCAATACTGGGCCGTTGCTTTTGTTCCAATCACGTTTCTCACGCATGTCAATCAGACTTGGGCAGACATGAATCATTATATTGATGTCGAAGATTAACATAACCTCAGTATCACGTACCGCCGGCATGTCAGCGTTGATGGCCAGTATACAAACATATTTCCCTATCTACAATTTAAATGAAACTTAATAATGATACAATAAAAAAAAATACTAATAAAAAGTTTAATATTATTAAAATGACTGCGGGCCGGCCCGTGATTGATATTTTAAGATATTTAAAAAACCTGCAATGTAGAGCCTTGCAAATTGCTTCCTCATTATTTCACAAATTTAAAAAAATGTTCTTATGAATGCAAAGTAGAACGTTGTGAATCGTTTCCTCTACAGAATTCTATGAGGAAGTATATTTATCTATTTTGGCTTGCTCATAGAAGAAGCGTTGTAGAGGAAATGGTTCGCAAGGTTCTATTTAGCATTCTTTAAAACATTTTTCAAAATTAGTGAGATAATGGGTCTACTTTACAGGCTTGTTTGTGCTCGAAAGATATATTTCGAAAAATTCAAAAAGTCGTAACATTTTTAACGCTCGACCGATTCTGGTCAAATGTTTAGTCAAACATTGTTTAATGGTTGTCCATATGAGAACCAAATTTGAACTCAGTATCTCATAATTTACACAAGCGAACGATCGAACGAAATTTGTTTAAAACATTCAAAATGCTTTAAAATTTGAAAGACTCGACCGATTTGGGTCAAATTTGTACTCAAATGTTGTTTGATGATTGCCCATGTGTGAACCAAAATTTGTGCGAAATCTGTAAAAAAAAATTGCATTTTTTTTATCACAGCAATATTTTTATTTTTATCAAGCAAATTCGAAATTTACCAACATGCCAACTCCTTTGACTTAATATTTCATGGATAATTAATAATCGTAATTTCACATTAAAAATTGCAGCCAGATATCTCAAAATTTTCAGGAGTTGAAGTGGAGTACAGACATTTTGAAAAAATTCAAATGGCTATGAAATTTGAACCACCCTATCGATTCTTGCCAAATTTGGCATTGATCATGGTTAACTACAAAGTCATTTGTGTACAAAATCTCCGCCTGATATATCGTAATTTACAAAAAATATAGCGTAAAAAGACTTTTTTCGAAATATTCAAAATCCTGTAGAATTTGAACTTATCAACCTATTCGCGCCAAGTACAATCCCAAACATTGTTGTATGATAGCTCACTTGTGCTGCAAATTTGAAAACGATACATGAAAAATTACGACAGTTATCGTGTTAACAAGGAAATCTGCACATACAGACATTTTTTAAGCCACTTTTCTCGACGTTATGAACCATTCTGAATATCCTGATATGAAAAACTCGAAAAAAGAAACATTTCCACGAAAAAAAAAGATTTCTGTATGAGGAAGTAAAAACTAATGATTAATTAGCAAATTAATTATACTCAATTAATTACGGCCATTGCTTTCAAACGGCGTCATCGGTCGGCCAGTACTGAGCTGATTGTACGACCCTATATGGAAGTAGCGGTCGACCTTTTGAGTAACTTCTAATTTATTCGCGTTCCTAGAGTCTATATGGCAGAAACAATAGCAAATCCGGCGCGTGTAGCAAACAGCACGCATGCAGAGTGCCAAACGTCAAGGACATGGATATTTCGTTTCATAGCCGTAAACGGTCAAACTCCGCATAGTTCCCACGGACCCATGCGTCTTTTGGCACTACCGGTCGCAATCCATGTGAAATAAAGAAGCGCGGTAGAGTCTCGGGGCGTCAAGCAGTAAAAGAAAATGAATATTGTAATCTCTAAGTCAGTATACATCTATCAGTCGTATCAGAATTGTGCGATTATAACGATTATTTTTATTTGGATAAGATAAAAATTAAGTCATCTTTTGGTAAACTGAAAAAATTCTAATATAAGAAAAAAAAAATTTCGTCTCAGTTTTATAAAGTTGAGTTGAGTGTTTACATATCATAAAGCATGTTCATATTTATAATGTTAAAAAAAGTGATTTTCGTAGATAGATAAAAAGTGCAATCACTTGTTTATAAGTGATTGCACGTTTAACAATTTGTTAAACAAATAAAAATTTGTTTAACAAATTGTTTTATTTGTTTATTTTGTCTTTTAAGAAAACACGCTTAAAAACGTTTTATAGGTAATCCTTATGTTTACTATGTCACTTAGTCCAACTACTAAATTAATATCACTTGGTTAGTCCGACTACCAAAATAGTATCTCTTAGTTAGATCAACAACTAAAATAATATCACTTGGTTAGTCCGTCTACTAAAATAGTATTACTTAGTTAGTCCTAATACTAAAATACTATCACTTAGTTAGTCCAACTACTAAATTAATATCATTTGGTTAGTCCGACTACCAAAATAGTATCTCTTAGTTAGTCCAACAACTAAAATAATATCACTTGGTTAGTCCGGCTACTAAAATAGTATTACTTAATTAGTCCTACTACTAAAATACTATCACTTACTTAGTTCAACTACTAAATTAATATCATTTGGTTAGTCCGACTACCAAAATAGTATCTCTTAGTTAGTCCAACAACTAAAATAATATCACTTGGTTAGTCCGGCTACTAAAATAGTATTACTTAATTAGTCCTACTACTAAAATACTATCACTTACTTAGTTCAACTACTAAATTAATATCACTTGGTTAGTCCGACTACCAAAATAGTATCACCTGGTTAGTCCGGCTACTAAAATAGTATCACTTAGTTAGTCCAACTACTAAAATAGTATCACTTGGTTAGTCCGACTACCAAAATAGTATCACTTAGTTGGTCCTATTACTAAAATAGTATCACTTAGTTAGTCCTACTACTAAAATAGCATCACTTAGTTAGTCCAACTACTAAAATACTATCACTTAATTAGTCCAATTACTAAAATAATATCACTTCGTTAGTCCAACTACTAAAATACTATGACTTAGGTAGTCTAACTACTAATAGTAGTATCACTTAATTAGTCCAACTACTAAAATACTATAACTTAGTAAGTCCGATCACCAAAATAGTATCCAGGGTGGACAATTAATTTTATGGGCACCCCAACCATCTACATTTGTTGGTGCAACAAATTAATTTAGTCTCGTTTCAAGATTCATGATAATTTTAAAAGGGACATATTACAACATCGAACATTTTTATTTACTATCCTATTATGCACCGATAGTCTCTTTGCAGTGCGTATTAATTTTTTATGGAGAAAGTTTTTATTTTTACTCGCTATGGGTCAATGAATCGACCTGCTTATCACGGAAAATTTCACTTTTTACTATATCTTGCGTAAATACAAGTTATGTTGCACTGTATTTTGTATATATCAATGGCAGTACCAATCCATAGATGCCATAACCTATCGAGTAACTTTCTATCCCGACATTTTCAAATCTTGGGCGCGTCGGTATGCAGAGACGAACTAACATTTTCTCACTATTCTGTTTAGGGAAGCTTGAAAAATTTCTTTTCAACATTCTTTTACCTTTTTCTCATCGGTAATCAATTCTCCTATGATGGATATCTAATGGACAAAAGAATAGTCGTGAATGAATATTTATTAATAATATGATCATTTTATTCTGGTATTTCGATTTCTAATTATATAATATTGATATTTGTGACATTTTAAAATTAATTTTAGACTGTTAAATGTAGTTCAACTAAATACAATAAATGTAAATAAGTATTTTTTATGTCATTGATATTGGCTATTATTTAGTAAGGGGAATTTGAGTCTGCGAATTATATGTACTAATAAACGTGTAAAAAAAAAATTATTTGTGACATTTTTTACGATTTCGATGTATCGATCTTTGTGCAGATCCGGTATTGCAAATGAGATAAAATCGCAATGAGTTACATGATATTTTTCGATGAAAAAATTGTGAAGGATATCCGTAACAGAAATACAAGTGGGGTACGGGATTGAGGCTTCACTGAACGAGTTCGAGAGAGAAAGTGGTGCCAACCGTATGAGTTAGACAGAGATAGACGTCGGAACTCTTTTTCTTTTCATTCTGCAAGCCTCAAGAACGCTTCGGGTGGGTAAAACCCCCGTATTTACACCCTGTGAATTAAATATGGGACAATATTCATTGGAAAAACTCGTGAGAATAAGTTTTACCACATTTTTATCATAATTACGATAAAGTTTTTATTTATGCCTCTGTTCCATCGTCCCCCGTAGCCATTATGCCCGGCGTTGTCATTTTGTCCCGCTCTCCCCTAATCAATTTATCGGCTGGCACACATTTAACCAGTAACTTGGTTATCCCAACGTACCTGGTTTTTCCGCGAATTGATCGACCTACGTAAATTTACTCCAGAGGGAAGTTTCTTGCCTGAGCGAATCGAAGGCAGCTATCACATGATGTAATAATCTCGCTCACTCCCGTGTAGCATGCGATTCCTTTTGCGCATTGCACTAAAAAATCGCAATGTTGTCTTGCATGCAACAAGGGCGACAAAACGACAAAGAGCGGTTTTCCTCCCTAGGGAGTGATTATGTACTGCTTGAGTAAAAAAGTAGGCTTTTTGTGCCCCTAACCTGTGCGCAAAAATCCACTTTTCTGCCTTAGTGCGTATAAAAACCAACGCTTGCGCAGATCCTAATATTTAATGTTGACCCTTTAATATTGAAGAAGATAAAATAATCTGTTCTGTCTTATTCTTTTGACTCGGAATTTGAAATGTTAAACAAGGAAAAACTAAAACAAAAATGAATGCAAGTAACAGAGACAAAAAAATAAAACGCTTTTATATATCGACTTAAATAACGACTTTTAGCACAGCATACCCTGTCGTTCACGACGACGGTTTGGTAACTGTCGGAGGACGGTTTTAGCGACGTCGTTTTGGGCCATTCGATTATTTGGTCAAACGACGATATTTATTTACGCCCTAAAACTGTTTTACGATGTTTTTATCGTTTTTGGCAGATCACGATCGTTGTTTCAACTGTTTCGCAACGTTTATTCGATATACCGATTTGTAGGACGAGGTGGCTCCGGACCGATTGTGCACCTTCTAAGTGTATACGAAGACAAGTCTACACAAAAAGTGGATACCGAACGACTGAACACGCGAGCACTTCTACACCGAAATACTCCACCGAAAACTGTCCACCACGCAACCGTACTCAGCGACAAGTGTATATTTTGTCACATGACGCATCGGTGTTTCGCATAATGCCGCTAGATGGCAAATGACTAAAGCGTTTCTCGCAAGTGAATTGAAGCCAAAGTGTTTATAAAACGGCGAAGATATTTGAGAATCGATTGCACATGAGGCAGCAATCATCCGGAGGTAATGGCTCCTTGGTGTTAGTGTTTGTATTCCTTCGATGAAAAGAGAACAGCCGGCAGACTGTCTTTTTCTCATAACTCGAAATTTTGTGATCTCGAAGAATTAATCGGGGCTGGGTTAAAGTTCCGAATGGTAAACACATGAAGGTCTAAAATACCGAAATTTAATTATCTCATCTACATTTTTGACGAAATGTTTTATAACGAATTTCGTCAAAAATGTAGGTGAGATATTAATTTTCGCAATTTTAGACCTTCGTGTATTTACTATTCGGAACTTGAACCCCACCCCAATTAATCAAACTAAAACATTCGTTTTGAAACAGTCGCTACGACGAAACAGTAGGAAAATCGCAACAACAAAAAAGGTCGCAAAACGTCGGAATAGTAGGAAAATTGAAAAATAGTTGCAAAAGTTGAAACAAACGATCGTGATTTGTCAAAAACGATGAAAACGTTGTGACACAGTTTTAGGGCGTAGATAAATAACGTCGCTTGATCAAATAATCGAATTGCTTAAAACAACGTTGTTGAAAGAATCGTCCGACAGTCTTTAGGAACGACAGGGTAGCCTGCTACCATTATGCTGTCACCGTGCTGCAATTATCATCTCAAAAATTCTGCAAAGCTGTCACCATAGTAACAGAATGACGTTCACATCTCAGACACTCAGTAATAAGACATGGACGAATTATGGCACCATGGAGACATGATCTGAGTTTACAGCATGGCGACAGTGGAATTTTATTTCCCTTACAACTCAAATAGTAGTGCCAACGATTTGAATAGTAGTCCCAACAATTCAAATGGAAGCCCTAGTCATTGGATTGGTTAGGCCGAATGATCTTGCGAAAATTAATCGTAAATAGTAGAGATGACTATTCGATATGATTGGGGCAACTAATTTTTGAGGACTTATGTATAGCTAATTGAAAACGTAATTGTCACAACCAAACAATTCTTTCTGTGTGCCGTTGTGTGATGCGTTTATGCTGCCACATAGTGACACGATAGGATACTTCCAAGGCACGTTTGCTTGCTGGGTAATAAACAACAACAATGTTGCGCAATAACAATTACATCCTGAAACATGTGGTTATTGCCATAGTGGCTGTGTCTAAACTGGGCAACGCTGCAGTAACTTAGGAAATAAAAGAGATAAAGACAGCTACATCTTGTTTGCGGCGTTGCTACATAGTCCATAACCGAATGGCCGAAATCGAAACCAGAGGCCCACGACCTTCGTCAGCACCGGTGGACCCTGAAATAAATAACGGCATCTTGCGCTCGCTGCTCCTGAGTCGCATCGTTGATCGGAGTTGTTGAATGTACTATACGTTACTTCGTACCGTCGATGAAGCTGGTTTGCTCGCTGCAACCTTCCCCCGCAGAGATTCTGGTAAACTGGTCAGCTTCTCCAAACGCTAAGTACCAAAAAAAAGTGGGCCGTCCAAATCATTTCGGTCGACCGCCTTCTTTGCGTCTTCTCTCTCTCTCTCTCTTTCTGTTTTATTTTCATTCTCAGACTTGTCCCATCTTCATTACACTTTTGTTACAGTTATTCACATCGTAAAATCTATCGAGAACACCGTTTTCCACTCGATTCCGTTTAGGCGTTGATGATGTCATCAAGAAACATAACTATTATCAAAGACAGTTTAACATTTTTTCACTTTTTTTTCGCTTTCACGTAGACAAAACTTTGGTTTCGTTTAGAAATACAAATATTGTTCACATGTTGACTTACATTAAACATGAAGCGGGATTAAATACAGCACAAATCGGACTACAGGTCACAGTTTTACAGTACTTTGAATTTTAAAAAAAGTTTCTTCACGTTCTAACTTCTGTAAATGTCGACATGTGACGCTGATATTTTCTAATTACAAAGGGATCCTTAATAATCATATGTGCATTCTAGGGATCGTAAACTGGGCAGGATCACAAACAGGGCCCTTGGTCTCTCTATATTATAATTATTACATTACGATACGAGTGCGAAAAAACGTTTTTTGCATGAGTATCGCACAAAATTTTATTTCACGAGGTGTGTAAACGATGTTTGACGCACGCGAAGTGTGCGTAAAACCGCGTTATACGCACTGAGTGAAATAAAGTATATTTCGATACAAGAGGCCAAAGGAGCGTTTCACAGCACGAAGCCTCGGCGAAGCCGAGGTTTCATACTGTCTTCGCACGAGCAGTGTGCAGAACGATCCTTTGGCCTCGTGTATCGAACCATATTTTATGCCATACCCGTGCGCGAAGAACGATTTCGCGCACGCTCCGCTTCGCGTCGTGTGTGCGAAATCGCACTTCGCACACTGGTAGCATAAAATTTTGTTCGGAACTCGTGCGAGAAACTTTTTCTGAACTCGTGTGAGTTTCGTCTGAACTCACACTCATTAAAAAAATGTTTCGTCGCACTCGTATCGAAAACTACTATTTCTTTACTCGTGCATGCAAAATCCGAGTTTGCCCGACGTGTACAAAACATGCAAAATAAGCTGCAACTTCAAGCAGTAAGCAAAATCCAAGAAACAGTGTGCAAAATGAAGGAGCCAGTGCGCAAAATGTTTCGCGCACTAGTGCGTCAACCGGCCATTTTGCATGTCTGAAAACGGTGGGCAAACGAGGATTTTGCATGCACGAGTAAAGACAAAAGATCTTGCCGCCCCCGCACAAAAAGAAAAGTATTAAAACAGTATTAAAAAAGTATGAATAATATCTCAAGTATAATCTATTGGATTGAATTATTATTACTAAAAAGTATTAGTCGGAATTATTAGTTTTGAAGGTCCGGGTCGACATGTTCTTGGTTTTCGGTATCCAGGTCGATATCTCCATGGTTTTTGATGATCACGTCGATATCTCTATAACTTTAAGTGTCCAGGCCGATCGCTCAATATTTTTAGGTGTCCAGGTCAATGTCTGCATTGCTCTCGGCGTTCACGTCAATTTTTTCATAGTTTTCAGTGATCAAATCGATATTTCCATAGTTTTCGATGTCTGGATATATTCAACTACAGCTTTAAGGTAGTTCTATCACGGAATGGCTTTATTCAAGAACTTATTAAAACATGGCGCACATGATATTGAACATGTTACCTAAACGTCTGTTCAATTTTAATTAGATTTACCGTCCCTAAATTGAGATATTTACACTTGAAGTTGGAATAATTTACATGTACTAGAAATCCCGGCGCGCTGCGCGCGCATATAGACCACGTGTCGCTGCAACACTCTTATATAATATAAGTATATATACTATCATTATCCCATCATCATGATCATATATTTTATATTTGTTCATCGGTCTGTCTAACTTTACATATCCTTCTCTAAAAAGGATGCTGCGAGAATTTATCGAATTGCGAGTTCCATTCGTGTCATCACGTTATTCGCGCTGTGATTGGCTCTTTGGTTGCTAGGCAACGAGCAGCTTCAGTTTTGGTTCCAATTGCAATTTAACCACTGTTGTAATTCGGAAGTATCATTCAACAATTTTTTTTTAACCAAAATAACGTCACCTTGAATATTTTATCAAATTCATAAGACATATTTTGAGTTAAACGTTAATAATACAACAATAATCTGGTAAACGCAAGCCTGACTTACCAGCAATAATATGCGATTTGTTTTTCATCCCAATCAACGGAGCGACGCTCGGAAGTATAGATTCTATTTGGAGGCAAAAGATAACGTACCAATAAACAGCGTAACTCGTGATGCGCTCGTAACCTGACAATTTGCATAGTTTCAACCACTCTTTGATGATAAGTATCATTTTTCGGCACGTACCAAAAATATCGTTGAACGATCTGTAAAACAATTTTTTTACTTAACATTATATTGGACACGTATTTACAATTAACATTGTACCCGTGGAAAATTTACAATTAACATTGTAGGGTTACACATTTACAATTAACATCGAATTCGGAGTTTCTTTAATTGCTTATGTACTTGATCAACAGAGTGTTTTCAACCGTGAGTCCATTCTCAAAGGATATATCGCAAGAGAGTCCGTGACTCTGTGATGCGCTCTGATGATGGGAGAACGGCACATCGTCAGGAGTTCTTCAACGTCAAATAAATGTGCCTCTTGACTCAAACATTCATGGTTATCGATTCAGCTATTGCTTTTCCGGTATTTTCAGACCATGCTGTGCAGATATTCGGACACTGTGTTTTCCAGCAACACGTGTGGATCATACTGTTAGAGATTAAACTTAATTGGGAAGAAATTAACAGCGGCGATAAGTGGTCTTCAGAAAATAAACCTGAATGACACGTCAATCGCGAAACTGTCAAAACGTTAATACAATACCAAAACTGAAGCTGCTCGTTGCCTAGCAACCAACGAGCCAATCACAGCGCGAATAACGTGATGACACGAATGGAACTCACAATTCGATAAATTCTCGCAACATCCTTTTTAAACAAGGATCTCGTATACCGAACATGTAAAAACGAGACGTTTTCTGTTCCAAAATCTTCTTGACATTACAGAAATAAAAACAAAAGGTGAATATTTAACAGAGCCATAACACAAATATGGTTAAAAAAATTTGAGAATGGTTTACCGTTTAGTTTTTGAGATATTAGGAATTAAAGCGGAATGAGTCTAGCGCACCGCCGCACATATCCCCACCGCTATGTCGTGATAGAACTACCTTAATGTTCAGGACAATTTTTCTATAGTTTTCGATGTCTAGATATACTCCCACTTGTTTTTTAACTGTCTAGACTGAACTGGATACTGAAAACTGACGTGCGATTCAGGGTTGGGCATATTCGAATATTTGTTTATTCATGAATAATAACATCATTTTATTCATTATCCATTTTGGAATGAATACTGAATCGAGATGGATTCATGATTCATTTTTTAAATGAAAACTGAATATAATGGAATCATTATTCTTTTAAAAAATGAATACCGATTAAACATGTATTTGGTATTATTTTGGTATTCGAATATCAAAAGTATTCTAATATGCCCATCCCTGGTTGGGAATATTCGAACCTTTTTTTCATTCATGAATAATAAAATCATTTTATTCATTATTCATTTTTTAAATTAATACTGAATCGAGGTGGAACCATGATTCATTTTTGAAATGAATACCGATTAAACATGTATTCGATATTATTTTGGTATTCGAATATCAAAAGAATTCGAATGTGCCCATCCCTGGTGCAATTAACATATAGTTCGAGAACTGTAAACGAATATAATTGTATAGCTAAAATTATCAATTGGTCGACCTGGATCAACCTGGACACCGAAAACTGTCGAACAATCGACCTAGACAACTAAAACTATGGGCCAATCGACCTGGACGTCGAAAGCTATGGAGATATCGACATGGACACCGAAAACCATGGACATATTGAACCGGACCATTCATGGGCTACTTCGATTAATCGGAGCTAAAGGCGGACACCCACCCCAGTACTGACCTCAGAATTCATTACTTGGATGGATAAACACCCCTAGCCCGGAATATTAATTCCAGTAATATAAGTAGCCCCCATAAATAGCCTCCCTTGGTTCTGATTTTTCTAAGACCCCCAATGGTCCCTCAAACTCGAATTTGTCTAATTCCCGCATGGGCCACCCAAGGCCCCATTCTTCTAAATCCTACATGGGCCCTTTAAAGGCAGATTTGTGAGCGCGCTAGCCACAATAACATCTAGTCTTAAATAACCACCAATAAATGAATGGGTAAGCTAGTGTGTGGATACACTATACAAACAATCCTGTTGAGTCGAAACTTGCATATTGCTTACGAATTAATGTTAACATTTCACAAAAATTCCTGTATCAGTAAGCCAAAAGCCAACCGATACATCTCCACACAAAGATGAGAAAATATATCAATTACAATATTTATGAATGGCGGAAAATAATGATGAAGCTAATGTAGAAGGTTCCACTTTGCAGGCTTTTTCAAACTTTAAAAACGCACATAGCTGTTATAATTTTTTAAATTTTATCCGCGTGTATTAATCACAAAATTCGGACGGTTGATAGCGATGCATTTTGGTAAAGCGACGGCTATCGGTACGTGATCTGGAGTCACCCATATATCCGGAAACGATAATCGCATTTCATGTAGTGTCGAATAATTATCGCAGCGCGGTCCGTGATGATAACAGCCCATGACCGTTATTAATCTGCGAATCGAGCGTGCGCCAGCGCTTGCCCAACATATGTGCATCGGCGATGCGTTGCCCTCTCCAAAAATTTACGTCACGAGTACGGCTAATCTTATGTCGGGTTTCACTGCATTGTAGTATAGTCAGAGTTGTAAATGCCTAATACTTATAGAAATATTGATGATGATACGATCAGCTCTATAATTATGATTTTATAATAATAACATGTAGCGATTGTAATACGATAATTAAACTTTGGAATGGCTGCAAAAATTATTATTTTTCAATAAAAATTCACGGTAATCCTTTTGAAACAAGGATGCAAAGTAGAACCTTGCACATTGCTTCCTCATTATTTTTCGCATTTTACAAAGCTACCTCTATGAGGAAGTATGTTATTCAATTTTTGGCTTCCTCATAGAGGAAGCTTTGTAAAATGCGAAAAATAATGAGGAAGCAATGTGCAAGGTTCTACTTTGCATCCTTGTTTTAATTAGATAAATATACATATTGTGGATTCGCTTTTTCTATTTCGTTATTGCGTTATTTCGTGATTATTAGAGCGTTTCCGAAGTGAATGTGATAATGTATATATTTAAAAATAATTCAACATTCCATAAAATCAAAAATTTCATACCGTTCGTCACTAAATTATACATATATAATGGCTGAATATTGTTTTATTTATATACAAAATTTGAGCTCGCTATCTTCAGTTTTGCAAAAGTTACAATAGAGCGATAATGTCAATTTTTTGAAAAATTCAAAACATCATAAAATTTTTACGGCTCAACCGATCTTAACCAAATTCAATAGCGATCACCGGCATATGAAAGCTCAAATTCATACCAATTTTTAGATCAATATCTCGAAAATTGAAAGAGTTATCGCGTAAACAGACATTTTTCAAAAAATTAAAAAACGCGTAATAATTTAACGATGAAGTGGATTTTAACAAAAATTTGCATGAACGATGAGGCTTGATCCCTCTATCTATGGTCCAAATTTCAGCTTGATATCTCAAGGCATTCCCGAGTTATAAAGGTTTACATTTTTCGATTGTGTAACATACACACACACATACACACACACACACATACATACACACACACACACACACACACACACACATACAGACATTTTTTCTAAATCACTTTTCTCGATGTTTTGGACCATTCTGAGTGTACTGACATGAAAATCTCGAAAAAAAAAATTTTCACGAAAACAAAGCTTCCTCTATGAGGAAGCAAAAATGGAAAAAAATAAGTAATGCATATTACTTATTTCTTCCATTTTTTCCACTATTTCTTTCAATATTAAACGAAAATTAGTTTTTTTTCAGCTATTCAAATGTTTACACTCTATTTTATAATCACTACATATTATTATTATGAAATCATAATTACAAAACAAATTATACTGTAAACTATATCTCATGAATTAATGGGGATTTACAACTCTGAGTATAGTAAGTATTTTTTAACATTTGCAATTGATGGTAAATGTTCATCGAAAAAAGGTCTTGGAATTAAATCAAAAAGTTTATTTATTCACATTGAAATAATTTTGTTTATACAAATTTTTTATAAAATTATATTTATTTATGTATAAAAATTGATTGGCCCAACTAATGAATTTCTAGATTAATTAAAAGATTACGCGCCAAAAATGGGTTGGTTATATATGGGCCAGCCAATTAATTGGTTGGACTAAGTAAGTTATTGGTTAGTGCAACCAAGCTCATTGTACACCCAGAGAAATCGATCTCATGGGTTTATTTGAATCAAATATGGGATCTATTTGAAAAAATAAAATTTGATTTGAGTCAAATAAATTTTATAAAAAATTAATGCGATTTATTTGTATGCAATAAATTGCATTTGATCAAAATAATATCCTATTAGGTCAGCCATTAAATAAATTTCTTCTTCAAATGCTAGCATAATAGGCCTTTATTTATATAACATTGAAGTTAACAAAATAAAAAATAAAATCCGTTAAAACATTGAAATATTCATTTGCTCATCGACTATTTCGCGCGTTTTCAAATGACAAAATGGTTCATGAAGCGGGAGTCCTGTATGATCAAATTTAGTATTGCCGCATCGATATCGCAGTTTCCCAAAATTCATTTTTTTCATTTGAAAACGCACGAAATAGTCGATGAGCAGACGAATATTTCAATGTTTTAAAGGATTTCATTTTTTGATTTTGTTAACTTCATTGTCGATGCGGCAGTACTAAACATTATCGAGCATGTTTCTGCCTTTACACAATTTCATAGTTTATCGAAAGCAACCACAAGCTCCATGAGCGATTCACGACGCAAAAAACGAATTTCTAAAAAACGCCGCTTTTCATGAATTTTGGCCTTGATGCGGCAATACACGGAAAGAAAAGCTTGGTTGAAACAACCAAGTGCTATGGTTATATATGCGTCAGACAATTCATTGTTTAGACCGACCAATTTCTTAGTTAGGCTACCAATTTCTTGGTTAGACTAACCAAGTGACTTGGTAAGCTAACCAAGTAACTTGGTTAGACCAACCAAGAAATTGGTCACCTAACAAATTACTTGGTTGGTCTAACCAATTAATTGTCTGGCGTATATGGGCGAATCTCCGGAACCTTTAACTTTCATCATTATGAAAAAAAAATTCAAAAAATTAAAAGCACATCTGTTTAATACACAAATTATGGTTTCAAAATTGAAAAACTATCATCAAATGCTGCAGAACATCGTTTTTTCCAGTGCCCGCGGTTGAGAAATTAATAAACAAACCATAACCTAAATTTGTCATTTTTTGCAATAATTTTCATATGTAAAAAATCTAATTAAATCACAAATTCGAATGCAATTCAACATATATATGTTTTAACTTATTATGAATTCCTGTAAATACATTTTTTACAATATTTACCACATTCTTTTCTCAACTGTAAATACACAACATATAAACTTTTTTGACTCTGTTTAAAATTTTTAGTACTAGCCTTTTGCTGTAATTTTTTGCTAAATCTATTCTTCGTCCTCAATATTTCTCTCTTCCTGTCCCTCTCCCTCTTTCTCTCCCTCTTCCTCGCCCTCTTCCTCTCCCTACTTCTACTGTACTCTTTTGCAATTTTCCGGGGTTTGTTCTTTTTTTTGTTATTTCATTTTCACTGAAGATCATTTTATCATCGCTCAAAAAGTCTGTCAATTCATTCAATTTTCTTTTTCTTGTTTTTGGTTCTGCAGCTTTTTCTACAAATAAAAATGATTTTGTATTCAAACTGAAATGATCACAAGGTGGATTTGAAATACATTTTGTGCATGATAAATAATTTAAAAATATTTTGTGTCGATCTTCGCGTGTCCAAATCAATTGATGCAACATCTTTGTGTTCGGAATTGTTTTGAGATTATCAGGAACCGTTTTCACGACTTTTTCAATTTCGTTGTTATCAATTAAAAACATTTTTACTTTCGAATTTTGTTGCTTCGAAACAACGCGAATCACATCTTCAGCAGAGATGATGTCAGTATCATACATAACTGCTTTATCACAAATGCCTTTGACAGTTCCACCTGTACCATCTGCACAACTTTTTCCGTGACCAGCAGTTGAAAAATTCCAAGTCGCGTGACTCAATCCTAGTTCTTGGCATCGAGCATGAAAAAAATAAAAATTGGTCTTATTTTTGTACTGGGTACTGGGTCCGTCACTCTGAAAGTGTATAGTGTCTAAATTCGGAATAAAAACTTTTAGAAGCTTCAAAATGGGAACCATGTGAGCCCAGATTGATGCAGCATCATGTTGCAGATTTTCGGAAACTGTGCAAAAAGATATACACTCAGTTTCTTCTTCCTCTTTTTTCTTATAAAAAATGGCTCCAGTGTGCAAAGAAATTTGTTTTTGAGAAGCTCCGAAATGCTTGAGGTGCTCTGATTTTAGAAATATCTTTATAAATTTCAATATAATTTCAAAAAACCATTATAATTATATTTACAAAAAATGAATTAAAAAAATTAAAATACATACTTTTAACCGTATTTAATTATAGTTTTTATCAATATATTCAATAAAAACCAAGTTTATGTTACTTAATTTGAATTTTCAACATTGATTATGACAAGATTTCGGTTGTGACGGAATTTCGGTCGTGACATTTAATGGTTACATCAAAATCTTTAAAAATAGTCTAAATTTATCAAAGCACACTTACCCACTGATAAAGGAAACAAAAACGACTGTGTGCATATAAATTTTAAATGAATTTATTGGTAACTGTTCAAGTCCGCGAGGATTTAAATTGTGACATTGTAACCTAGACAGGCTGACAGATAATGTGTCTTCGTCTATAAACAATATAAAGAAATTTTTTTTTGAAAATAAATCGATACGTTTTTTTTCTATTTGATTTGAATTTCATGTGCAATACAAAAAATTAGCTTTATATTAACAATTACTTACCTTATTTTTTAAAATTCCGTGATTTTGGTCGTGACACCTCAAATTGAGAGACAAACTTTAACTGATCGAATATGTCAAATTAAACAACGGATGTCATTAAAATATATTAAATCGAATTTTCGAATTAAAAATTCATTGTTTTCCATGTTTAAAGTTTTAATTAGTTAATGTATTAATTACAAAATAGTATAATAAAAGTAAGAAATCGCGAAAAGACAGCCGCAATATTGTTATAGGTATAGTATGTGAAGTCAAAATCAAGGATAATTAATATTTAGACATCATTAAAATCGTAAAAAAAGCTAGTAATGATAAACCGATTTGATATTTATTCATTTTTTTAGATGTTTTATTATTCATTTAATTGGCTAACCATACGAGAAGTCGTAAGACATATAGATTAAAGATTCCGGAGATTCGCCCATATATAACCATAGCACTTGGTAGTTCCAACCAAGCCTTTTTTTGCGTGTAGTTAATATCATCGCACAACTTCCACCTTTCGCGAAAACATTTTTTTTGTAATAATCAATACAGCATTTCAAGAGCAACCGATTATAAGAAAATTATGTTTTTTTTAACAGCCTTAATATGTATTTAACAAAATGAGCGATTTCTTTTCGTCATGCGATGTACATGTGCACAGAGCCTGTACATCGCACAATATAGATACTATGTATATCCTCATGTATAATGCAGTGTATGTTCGATTTACATGAATAAGTGTCTGATTTGCAAATACATTTCATATACGTATGATGTGATATGAAGTACATATGGGATATTCCTGGCCAACTCAGTAAGCGTTTACCCCTGACCCCTCCCAATTTGCTCCATATTTTGTTATACTATTCTATATGCTCGAAAAAACGCTTTTAATTTCTTTTATATTTTTTTTTACTGGAACTTTTTTTCATGAGTTTTTTAAATAAAAATTTTGCGCCACGATAAAAAATTTGTAATTATTCTCAAAAAGCCTGTATTAGATATACAAACTTTGTAGATATGACCCAGAATGGATAATTAAGCCATTTTGTTGAAAAAAAAACCGTTAAAAATGGAAACAAATGAAACAAGATGGCAGTTCATGGACGATTGTTACGTAAACATTTTATACATAACGCAATATTATTTTAGAATTTCGCTGTAGCTTTTTTTTATCGATGTAAAAAAAATCATGTATTAAATAATACAATGTTGGTTTACGGTTGATCATGTATTAAATAATACAATGTTGGTTTACGGTTGATTAAGACAAAATAATCATAATTCCAACCCTGAGCTGAGTACGCGATGGTTGGCTTTTGGTTGATTTTTCAGAACCGACAATAATCTAATAGTCTCACTTAACTACCAATGGTTGCTATTGAAAGATCAACCAAAAGCCAACCATCACTCTACTCAGCTCAGGGTTGAAATTATGGTTAGTTTGTCTTATTCGACCGTAAACCAACGTTACATTATGGCCAATTATGAGAGTTGGAATTATAATTATTTTGTCTTATTCAATCGTAAACCAATGTTTCATCATGGCCGAGAATAATTGGTTGATGGTTGCATTTGAGAAATTTACAAATCGAGAGTTAAAAATGTCTCACTTCATTTTCTATTTAAACAACTCATTGTTTAATACGTGATTTTTTTATGTGGATAAAAAGAGCTGCAGCACAGTTCTAAAAAAAAAAATGCGTTATGTATAAAATGTTTATGCAACAACCGACCGTAAACTGTCATTTGGTTTCATTTTTTTCCATTTTTATCGGGTTTTTTTTTCGAAAAATGACTTAAAATATCGATGCAAACGTTTTTCCACTCTGGGTCATAGCTCAAAAATTTTGATATCTAATACAGAATTTTTGAGAACAAATACAAATTTTTTAAATGGGGCGCAAAATTTTGTTTTAAAAAATTCATGAAAAAATAAATCTAAAAAAAGTAAAACCTTGCACATTGCTTCCTAATTATTTTTCGCTTTTTACAAAGCTACCTCTATGAGGAAGTATGTTATTCAATAAATGTACATAAACATGTTGTAAATTCGCTTTTTCTATTTCGTTATTCCGTTATTTCCTTATTATTAGAGCGTTTCCGAAAGTGAATGTGATAACATATATTTTTAAAAATAATTTAACATTCCATAAAATTAAAAATTTCATACCGTTCGTCACTAAATTATACATATATAATGGTTGAGTATTGTTTCATTTATATACAAAATTTGAGCTCGCTATCTCAAGTTTTGCAAAAGTTACAATAAAGCAATAATGTCAATTCTTTTGAAAAATTAAAAATTCCATAAAATTTGAATCACTTTACCGATTTGAGCCAAATTCAATACCAAACAACATTGAGTGCACCTGCTCTTATAACCAACTATTTAGCAAAATAGACTAAATTTTACGAAAGTTAGAACGCGCACCTCCTTTTTTCAAAAATGTCCAAACGGCATAAAATTGAAATTTTCGCACACATTTTGTCGAAAATTGCTACAGTTGAAGACGGTCTGCTGCTACACTTATGTGCCAAATTTGAGCTCGATATACAAAACGGTTCTTAAGTTATCGGCGTTCGCATTTTCGGAGTTGTATACATACAGACACATACACACATACATACGGACATTTTTTCTAGATCACTTTTCTGGACATTTTGGACAATTCTAAGTGTCTCGACATAAAAATCTCGAAAATTTTTTTGTTTTCATGAAAACAAAGCTTCCTCTATGAAGAAGCAAAAGATTAATAGTACATTACGTTACAAGGGAGGGAAGTGCAACTTTTCACCGAGTGCGAAGTTTGATTCACACGAGGAAGAAAGAAAAAGTATTTTCTCCCGACTTCACTAAAATAACCCCATTTCATGTCCGCAACGCGGGCAGGAAATCGCTCATTTGTTACGAATGACGTACGCATGCACACGCATGCTTTCATTACCTCCCGGGGGAGGTAATCATCATACTACGCATGGGCAGTCCGCTTTCATTACCTCCCGAGGGAGGTAATCATCGTACTACGCATGCGTGTCGTCATTTGTTAAAAATGAGCTTATTCTCCGTCCTTGTTGCACACACGAAATGTGGTTATTTTTTATCGAAATCGGGAGAAAAGTATAGTACGTTACATGGGAGGGAAGTGAAACTTTTCACCTCGTGTGAATTTCTGCCCTCGCTTCGCTCGGGGCATCAAACTTCACTCTCGGTGATACGTTGCACTTCCCTCCCTTGTAACGTAATGTACTATTTTTCGAGCATATAGAGTGGTATAAAAAATAGGGAATTGGAAGGGGTCAGGGTCGAACGCTTACTGAATTGGCAAGGAATACCCCATACACATTGAACATTGTATTTCCGCAAATGTTAATACAATGTATATACAATGTATGTGAAAATCCTATATGAAAATTGTGACGGCCAATAATTTTTTCTATTGTTATAAATTTGAAATAAATAAATCAATGTTTGAAATCAGCGCTTGTCTGGTGCATTTAGATAAACAGTGTAAAAACCCGAGATGAGTAATAAACACTTCCAAAAGGGGATAACAAATTGAGCACATCCACTTTGAATATTTAATGCAATTGTTAACGGGAATCGGTGACTTCACAGAGTGGAACGACGACACGTTGCGCAAACGAGAGTAAACATTAAGTTCGTGTAAGTTCTACTACAGCATATATAAAACATATGAACACATCGTCGTGGTTACTTGAGAAACACGATATACTACTTTGAGAGAATTCCTGAGAAGAACAAGCAGCTCTTTGATTCAGCATCTTTTGTCGAATCAAGACAATTTACAACACTCTCGATATTTAAAATTTGTGTACATAACATACATGCTGGAACGTTGTTAGTGTCAACTGTTTGATGAGACACGTTTTGAGACGATATAGATATAGCGTCAAAAACAGCGGAAATACGCGTGGAACAGGATAACTTAAATTACACTGAGCATTGACAATCAATTGTAGTCATCTGGATAGGAATTTACGTCGATAATAGCGCATTCTGTAATTAACCGATCTGTTTACCATTAATTATCTGTTGGAACAATACGTGCCATTGGCGGCTTAAGACTTGACGTCAATCGAAAGATGTTGTGAGATGGACATTAATCTTGCTTGCTGTACGGAAAAATAAATCAAGACTGGTCAAACTTACTCAGTATTAAACCAGGTGGATAAATTATATTCTATAAAAATATTCTATTCTATAAAATATCTTAAAAAATTCTAATCTATTTTATTCTATATTTTTTATATTTATATTTATATTCCATAAAAATAAACATTTTTATAGAATATAAATAAAAAGCAAAGATGCTATAAAAATTATATAGATATATCATTCGGTATATAGGCCAGTCGGTATTTATTCTTTTTATTATTTTTTACTTTGGTCAAATCGAGAATGAATTTTCAGCCAAAGGACTCGGTGGCTAACTCAATTCTTCTCAATATATGATTTTTTGAAATCATATCTTGAGACGAATTGAATTTGCCATCTGGTTGTCTGTAAAAAATAGAAAAAAAATCGTCGACGTACTTTTTGAGAAAATCAAATTTTAGGTAATTATAAAAACACAATTTTTTTTTGAACCCAAAAAAATTTGGAGGGTGTTTTTTTATATTGCTCTAAAACATATCAAAAGAAAAAAATGAGGGTCATGACGCTGTCGATAACCGGTGGAATGCCCCATATATATATGGGTCCTTCCACGGGATTTCGCACAAAAAAAACCCCGACCGACTCCAATTTTCGCCTAATTTTTTTATATTGTTGACTATGTCAAACGGAGCATCTGTGAATTTTTTGAGAATTTTATTCTTATATTTCGACGAGCCATAAAATAAAAGGTGAAAAAAATGAAAAAAATTCTGACGTCAAGTGGAATAATGATATCGACAAAAATAACTAGGTCAAAATTTTCGTAATTCAACACAGTTTACGGTAAAAATAATCAAAATAAAAAATAAACATAACTTCTATTTTATTTGTCTTCTACCAAGAAAAGGTACCATTTCGCTAATTTGGCCCCCTCCGATTTCAATACAAAAAATCACGAATATACTACATGGAGTCCCAAACATTTTAAGCACAAGCCCAAGATGGAGAACGCATTTTACCCATGTTTAAAAAAATATTTCGGGTAAATGATTTTTTTAATTTTCTTCCAATCTTCTGCGTATTTTTTTATGTAATAGGTAATATTAAAAGGAGCTTATGTGATTTTTTTTCATAATTTTATATGTAGATGTATTCGATTCATTAAATGTAATCGAATTACAAATTAGGCGAAAATTGGAGTCGGTCGGGTTTTTTTTTGTGCGAAATCCCGTGGAATGACCCATATGTAAAATTTATTGAAATTTTATATATTTGATAATGTTTGCTTTTTAATTTGTTGAAATCTTAATGCGATTATTTAAATTTTATATGTATTAAATGATATATACACTGTTAAAAAAAATGAAATTTACAACACAAATATTGGAAATTACTATTCAAGTATATATTAAATTCACAAATTTTGCGCAGTAAATGTGAATTAATACACATTGTGTTGTAAATTTTCAAATAACCCGTAAATGTACTATACGTACAGTAAATTTACAACGCACGACGGTAAATATAGTATCGGTATAATAAAATTACAACACATGGAGATAATTTTAGTATAGGTATAGTAAATCTACAAAATGAATATTGAAAATTACTATTCGAGTGTATATTAAATTCACAAACTTTGCGTAGTACATGAGAATTAATATACATTGCGTTGTAAATTTCCGAATAACCCTTTATTTTACTATACGTATAGAAAATGTACAACACACAGCTTTGTATTTTCAAAGACGACTTATATACTTCTTGTATAAGGTTTTTAATTTCTTGGTTTTTAAACCTTCAACTTTCTTCCTTCAGTTTTTTACTTTCTTCTTCATTTTTAAGATATAAATTCGATTACGAACAGGTTCCTCTCTTTCTCTTGTTCTACAATTTTCATGTGATGTAATTAAAGAACATGCGTTTCGATTCTTGAAACCGGTGGCGATATTACTACTGTTAATTAAATATTCATCTATGGATATATTATAATGATAATAAAGTTATGTAAGTATATCTAGGAATAATATGTTAAGGTGAGGTTTTAGAAATTTTGGTGACGCAAGTTTGTGGGGAACCCAAGCGGATATATGCAGCCTAAGAAAAAGACGGGATTTGGAAAGTACTGATTCAGTTAAGCAGCTAATCAGAGTCGACAAAATAATACAATGGGAAGTAGCTCGAATTCGAGTCGTCAAAAAAATAGTAAAACATAAATAAATGCTGATGAGACAATGCATGAATGAGAAAGTACGCAAGCCAGTAGCAATGACCATTTTCACAATAATTTATTCCAAACCGATATTTACTAGGTGAAATTAACAAAATGATCCACTCGATTTTTTCTAGAATCAACAATATTAATAATATTATCCTTTCAAACTTGGTGATAAACAAGGATGCAAAGTAGAACCTTGCACATTGCTTCCTCATTATTTTTCGGTTTCTACAAAGCTATGAGGAAGTATGTTAATCAATTTTGGCTTCCTCATAGAGGAAGCTTTGTAAAAAGCGAAAAATAATGAGGAAGCAATGTGCAACGTTCTACTTTGCATCCTTGTTTTATTTTATTCTTATTTTCTGATGTTTTACGAAATGCAGAGCGAGACCAGTGAATTTTTTTTTAAATTCAAATTAACGTAAAATCCGAACCGCTCTACCGATCATCACCAAATTTGGTACGTAGCAGGGCTGAATATTATTTTTCCTGTGTAGAAAATTTCACTCGATTATTTGAAATTTTACCTGAATTAGAGCAAAACGAAAATTTTTCGAAAAATTCAAAATCTCATAAAAACCGAACCGCTTTACCGATTTGGCCCAAATTCAATCCCAAAGGTCGCATCACTTTTTTGAATTTTAATACGAAGTTTCAGCCCGATATTTAAAAATTCGTTCGAGCTAGAGCATTTACGTACTTTTTTCAAAATTTAAAAATTCTTATAAAATTGAAATGTGTCAATCGACTTTCCCGAAATTTATACCAATTGAAGATTAGGTAGTACTGCACATGTTGTTTAAATTTGAGCTGATTCGATCGAATAGTTTAAAAGTTACAGTTAAATGAATTTTTGGGCTTTCATAACCACTTTTCTCGATGTTTTGGACCATTCTGAGTAATTTGACATAAAAATCTCGAAAAATTTTTTTTTCATGAAAACAAAGCTTCCTCTATGAGGAAGCAGAAATAGACCAAATGTGGCCAAAAACCGTGCATCCATAAATTTTCGCATCTTGAAATATGGCACATCGGCACATGAAAAATCGTTAAATGGAAAATCCTAATTTTTTAATAGATGATTACCGCGGAATATTACTGTTCCGAGAATTTCTGCAAAAATTATTCACCACGAAGAATGCAGTCGTCTCGTAAATTTATGGCAGTCTTCGAGAACTAAAAAGCATTCGGGCACCTGACAGTCTGCCGAATCCGTCAAATAAAAATATATATGGTGCCATCTACCAGGTAATATCGGCAAACGAAGAAATGAACCAGTGATTAAAGTAAATGTTCCTACATGCAGATAAGTATAGATTCCCAACAGTTTATATCGTCAGTTGGTTCTTAACAAATGGGTCGTGGCCGACGAAGGAATTTCAGCAATAATGTTTCTATTCAGAACTGGGGCATGTTCATTCAGTACCCGTGAAACAGTATAATAAGAGTCTTAGAATGGTATAAAATTGATAATATGAGAAATATATCGTATTGGACTGAATCATACTTAAATTATACTCAAGCAATGTTTTGTCAAAGACTATTAAGTATTAAAGTACTATGACATAGAGGACGCTTTGTAAAAAGCAAAAAATAATGAGGAAGGAATGCGCAAGGTTCTACTTTGCATCTTTGTTTTAAATAAATAAATATCATGGCTGAATATTAGTTTTTTTATATGGGGCATTACAGCTGAATTTTTTATGCTCTGACCCTGACCTCCATCAATAATTTTGACAATTTTTAATCAAAAAGTATTTTGAAAAAGAAGAGAAACATATTTTTTTATGTAGCGCTAGGACCAATATTTCCGAGAGACAAATTTTTGTAAGAGTTTCAATTTTTCAGTAATAATATTATTTTTATCGTTAATATCTTGGAAATGAACAGTCCTATTGAAAAATGTCTATGATGAAATTCGTTCAGTTTGCAAAGAACTACATAACGTATATAAAAAAAATAGGATGTTATTGTGGCTCGCACGCTTCGCGCGCTCTCGAAACCGCGGTTGAATATCTCGAATTAATTTTTTACAATTCCATCGCCAACTTGATACCATTCTCCCGAATTTCGATGTGTTCAATAGTGTTATTGACAACTCTTAAAAGATTCAAGACTTAAGGAAAAGGGCATTGGTTTTTGGCCAAAATCGTTCAGAATATGTGTGTAGTCCTGGAAAAACTGCCGAATATATTATTCCCATATTATGAACGAATCTATTGTTAAGATGCACCACGGGAAGGTAAACTAACTTAAGGATGTTATGGGGTAAAATTAAATTAATATGATTGAGATGCATTAAGGGACATTTTAGTCTGGAAAGGATAACAAATCATTTGCGCACTCAACTGGATGAAATATCAATAATAGAACCTCATAACAACCTTAGCATCTCATCTGTAACTTGAAAATTTAAATTAATTGTGATATCTAAAAACAACAATTACTAAGAGCTGTTGAATCTGCATTGCACACAATAAAATTACTATATGCGTGAGGTTACACTGTATAGCTTCTTTGTATACAATGTTTGTAGTTTTTCCTTCTGGCGCGTGAATGAACAACCTTTTTTCTGAGCCCACGCAGAGTTGTAAATGCCTAATACTTATAGAAATAATGATAATGATACGATCAGCTCTATAATTATGATTTTATAATAATAACATGTAGCGATTGTAATACGATGATTAAACTTTGGAATGGCTGCAAAAATTATTATTTTTCAATAAAAATTCACGGTAATTCTTTTGAAAAAATGGAAAAAAATAAGTAATGCATTACTTGTTTCTTCCATTTTTCCACTATTTCTTGCAATATTAAAGCGAGAATTAGTTTTTTTTTCAGCTGTTTAAATGTTTATACTCTCTTTTATAATCACTATATATTATTATAATGAAATCATAATAATAATACGACATTTTTTGATAAGACTGTTAATTTTCAAGATATGAACGAATAAAAAAAATACATACCGAAAAATTCAAATTTTTATAAAAATTCGTCCGTCTTTTCTTTTTCAAAATACTTTCTGATAAAAAATTGTTAAAATTAATGAAGGGTCTCAGGGTCGAAGTATGAAAAATTTAAATGGAATGCCCCATAGACAAAATTTGAGCTCGCCATTGCGAGTTTTGGAATAATTAGAGCAGGAACATCAATACTTTTTTTTTAAATTCAAAGTACCATAAAACTGAAATTTCGTACCGTTTGTCACGAAAATAATATATCTTTAAAGACTGAATATAACCGGTGCGGTGGTCTAGTGGTCAGTGTACTGGCCTCTAATCCAGAGCATCGGTAGGTCGCGGGTTCGATTCCCGGTGCCGTCGATTTTCGTCGAAAATATAAATACGGGCGCGATGAAACTCCAGATGTACGCTGTTAAAAATCTGTATTAAAATTAATACAAACGTGTTGGAAGTTTTTTTGCAGATACCGTATATGAAATTTTGTACACACGTGTATATGAAAAATCATAACATTTAGAGGAATATTAAAATTCAACGTTATTAAGATTTAATGTCAATATGACCATATGCATAAACTGTGCATTAAATTTCATAAACATGTATGATGAATTTTCATATGAGCGGTATCTGAAAACTCAAGCACATATGTGTTGGAAATTTAAAGTGGACATAAAAACAATTTTAAAAAATAGAAATATTATTCGGACATTATTTTTTCAAACAAATTATGTCATCAGAAATTGTTGGGTATTCGTTTTCGCCACAGTAAATTTTTCGCTTACACTGGGGTTTGAACCTACGACCTACCTACCTAAGTACCTAACAACGCACGCACGCTACCAACTACGCTATCAACGAATTAGTAATTTTGGATATCTAAATGGCATAAGAGTTGTATAACTATTATTCTTTCAAGCATACTTATAATTGACATAACAAAATATTCAATTGATTGCAATCAGAGCGCGAAGTGGGTTGGAAATATTTTCAAGTGAACATAATTTTTGGACGAACGGAATCTTTTTCTCACGAGGGAGCTCAGATATCCGGATTTTCGAAAAAATTATATTCACAGACCTGTGAAGTTCTAGCAACAAACATAAATCAAACATAAATTTTCCGCAATGGCAGCGCGAGATGCTCCAGTGTTTAAAAAAATCGATTTTGGAAATCTCGAGTAACTTATCAGAAGTCGATGCTAAGTAATAAGTGATAGCGATCTACTGCGGTTTTTTTTTCGTTATTGGAAAATGTGTATTAAATTTCATATCAGTCACTAAAAACCCAAAAAATTCATGTTGATTTTCATGTACTAATATAGTAATTATTGATTTAGTAACCATGTGTTATAATTTTATATCACTGGATTGGTAAAATCCATACACGCATATTAAATTTACTGTGCAACTATATTAATGTTTATTTTCTATACCGAGTTTTGTAAATTTCTCACACGTTTGTGTCTCAAAAACACAAACATTTTGCAAAAAGTAGTACACCTATGTGGACAAAACTGCAAATACTTTGACGGGTATTTTTCAACATTAGTAACTGAAATTTTGATAACTTTGATCTTAAATTTAATGCGACAATTTGTATTAAATTTCAAATCGGACACTAAAATTCCTAAAATGCATGTTGATTTTCATGTACTGATTTAGTAATTATTGATTTAATAATCATGTATTGTAATTTTCTATCACCGGGTTATCAAAATTCATTGATCTGTATTAAAGTTATTATGCAAACATATTAATTTCGATTTCCTATACCAAGTTTTACAAAATTCATACACGTTTGTATAGGAAAAACTAGAACATTTTTTACAGTGTATACATGAGACCCACACAGGTATTTCTACTTGTGGACGTCACATGTATACAGCTGTAGTCTGTGTTTACGTTCTCGACGAAACGTGACGTAGCTCCGGTGCCGTGAGGCGAACTCGAGACCGGCTATATCGGCATAGGTTTTCCGCAGTTTTCCTATGCCCATAGCGGAAATGCTATGGCGAATGCGATATAGAGGGGGAAATCGGATGCGGCCGCATGGGGGCCTGGTTACTGATCCGGACCAGACCCCCAGGAGGGACTGGCTACTGATCCGGGCCGACCCTGCAATAGGCGTAATGCCGATAATAATAATAATAATCGAATATTGACTTTTGATTCATAGTCGTGCTTTTGAAAATAGAAAAGAAAGCATCAGTGCATACATACCCAAGTGGAAAAACTATATCAAGATTATATAAAAACTATCTATGGATCATTTCATACCAAATGGGTTTTTCATTTTGACCACGTCAATTTTTCTGTAGTTCGTCAGTGTAATAATGGAAATTCTGTGAAATTTTGAGAAAAATCGGAATCATCGTCAACAAAAATAAATATTATTACATTTATTTTGTCAAAAAATGGCGGACATTTTTTTGGAGGGGCTAGGGAATTTTTTTTATTAAAAAGTACATTCAAGAACTTAAATTTTATACAGAAACAAATTTTTTGTACGGTCGGTATTTTTGAATATACAGCGATGTGAAAAAAAAATTAAATAAAAAAATTGTTATTAAATTTCGGGCAAACCATATGTGCTAAAATTCTGAAATAATTTATGGATGTTCGTGATACTATAAACAATTTTTGAAAAAATTATGAACCCTTTTTGCGAGCATGCTAAATTTGGGTGGCCCAGTTGGTATGGAATGACCCATATAGTTTGAGGGTGAAAAAAGTATCAGACAGTGAGGGAGTAAAGGGTTTGAGTCGTCGAGAATGCGATGCTGTTGGTGTGACGGACAGAAAATGACTCCAAACGCAGCACATCTTTATTTATGCCAATCACAAAATCTGATATTAATTCCTAGATGACATCAGGCACCCTAAAATAATTAAGAGGTTTCTCGCCGATACTTAAACGATGGTGTTTCAATATCGCAATAATCAAAAAAGGAACATGATGAAATTGATGAACGTCGACAACAATGATTGTATGTTTAGGTGTATCTCATTGAAGATTAGATGAAACTAGATGCCAAGCAAGGCTGGACCTACTTCGACAAAATTTTACTGATCTTTAGGCTTGCTATTAGATGATTCATTCTTAATTCCATTTTGTTCATCCGTTACTGTGGTTTCTGTCGATGGCGCTTTCTTGGGTGATCGTTTCTTGACGTACGTCTTGTAGTAAAAATCAGAGAACAAGACGATCATAAAGAGATTCTGAGGAATGAAGACTGCAGCTGGCCACTTCGGGAATCCACAATCAGGGGTCCAAATAAGTTGAGCGAAATGATAGAGAATTAGGAAGAATTGGACGAGCTGAAGTTGCGTGATGTACTTCTTCCACCAAGGTCTTTGGATCTTCATCGACGTCACCAGGTAGTGAGTATACATTATCACGTGGACGAACGAGTTGACTAAACCTAATAAAGAAAAAACCAAATTTATAAATTAATAAAAAAACGCCGTGATCTTTTATGTTTAGTGAATAGAAATTTCGACAATTTCAACCAAACTGTACCAAATGTTTACAATAAGCACCATAAGAAACAGTACGCCCCCCTCTTGCTATAACCCATATCAGGTGGTACAATGACAAGCGACATGGGGGGTTAAAGCGACTCTGGCTAAGACAATGGCCCAGTCATGGCAAACTGCGGCAGTCTTTATTTGGCGATAGTCCGATGGCCACTCCTGGTATCGATCAAACCCGGACAAAAAAAATAGTCCGGGATGGAGTCCCGGATGATGTCCAGGATGGAGTCTCGGATGGAATCTGGGCAGTCCGGGCGAGAGTACCACATGGACCCTCAAATAGACTTCGGCTTTTGATCCGATCCCGAACTCTATCCTGAAGTCCATCACCCCACCCGGGACTCCTGAAGGGATCCAATCTGGATTCCATCAGGACTCAAAAAACTTTCCCGAACTCAATTCGGGATGCCAAATACTCTCCTGGACTCCACCCTGGACGTTCAGCGAATCTCGGCGAATCTATCGCAGAGTTTATCCTGGAGTCTATTTTCGACTCTCGCCTGGACTGTCCAGACTCCATCCCGGACTCTACCTTGGACGATCCTGGTGTCCATTTTGGACTCTCGAGGCTGTGTTAGACTCCATCTCGGACACTATTCGCGGATTTCGGCTATTCAATCGCAGAGTCCATCCTGGTGTCCATTTGGGATCATGACAGCTTTGCAGACTTACATACGCTGAGTCTTCAAGTCACAGTCGAGAAACGCTTCGACCGCTCGCCATTTAGGACGGAGCGTTTCGCGCAACTGCTTTGAAGCATCAGCATATATAAGACTGCTAAGTTGACCTGAGTTCGACTACATACGAGGGAGATTTACCTTTCGAAGGAGAGTCTAAAATGGACACCAAAATGGACCTTGCGATTCAATCGCCGAGATTGGCAGATCGTCCAGGGTAGAGGCCGGAGTTTAAGACAGTCCAGGCGAGAATCCAAAATTAACACCAGGATGGACTCCGGAAAAGTTTTTTGAGTCCTGGATGGAATCCAGATTGACTCCTTTCGGGGGCCCGGATGGAGTGATGGACTTCGGGATCGGATTAAAAGCCGAAGTCCATATGAGAATCCATCTGGTACTCCCACCCGAACTACCCAGTTTCCATCTGGATAGTCCGGCCTGCTGGTAGCCAGAAATGACTCAAAGGTTAACCAGTATGGCTACTATCGCTTGGTAGCCATTACTGGATCAGGCATTGGCCCTTTTGTAACTACAGAGAGATCCTATATGGGTTGAGGCTAAAGTCTTTTATGCTTAGTGAATAGATATTTTGTTAATTTAAATCAGACTGTACCGAATATTTACAATAACACCCATAATAAACTGTATCTCCCTTCTACTATAAGAATTTGCACCTTCATAAACAATAAAGACTTTCTATCTATCTTCTAAGTTTGACAACAAAAAGCATCCCGTGTTTGCAAAATAAATATCCCATATAGAACTTGAAAATCTACAATAACTCACCTAAGAAGGTCACATGACCACCAGGCAGATACTTGACAGCGCACCAACCACCGAAGACCATTCCTGCATGATGATAAACGTGCAGAAAGGATACCTGATTCTGTTTCTTCCGTAGTACGAAGAATATAGTGTCTAACAGATCAATGATTTTGACGATGAAGTAGAGCCACACCGTTTGTGCAATCTAAAAGGGAAATCCATGAGTGCTGTTGTCGAGTTGAGAATTCGTCACGAAATTATTCCATTTGAACTTACCTTCAGCGACCGTGGATCCATTGAATAATCCACGGGTTGACAAGTGAAATTGTAATGACCTAGCCAACCAAGTACAAGCGCCTGAAATAATTTAAATAAATGACTACAATCAAAGGGTACCCAGCTTTGATAGAATATTCGCTCCTCTGTAATGTGTTAAAAGACCAGATAGAGAGAAGAGAAAAATCGACGTACGGCGGCGACATTTTTTTTTAATATTATTTTTTCATCGTATGCGAATATTCTCGGTCAGTTTTTAATAATGAAATTGTGCGAAGCACCTCTCAGGATTGAGACAGTGATCGCTAGATTCAAAGCGGGCGAAATTCAAATTCCACTAATGCAAATCTTTACAAATATCGAAAATCGAGTTCGAACCGGAAATACCCAAAGTTTCTTTTTTAATACATGGCGTCGAGATGCTGCCGCGTCTCTTGATAAATGTAATTACCTGGTAAAGTAGATACCCGCTTAAAATGATTTGTACGACGTTGTATATCTGCATTATCCTGTTGAGTTCAAATGGTTTTCTGTTGGCCATCCATCGCGGTCCCAATGTATGAACAAAATAAAGATATGTACCAATTATAGCTACTCCGGGCCATGGTGTGCTCATTAAGAACCAATTTTGAGTTCTGGGATCTGCAGACGAGCAAAGAAACAGAAAGTAATCACTCAAATTTCATACCAAATCACTATTAGTACGTACCTGACACCTCCACGTTTAAGTAGTGATAGCCCTTGATGAGGGCATTTATTATCGTTGCCATGATGATGTGTTCTGTATCTTCTCACTGTTGATGAGATCTCAACCAAACGTTTACGTTTTTCAAACACCAAGTTTGATAAACTTACTATTTGCTTTCTTTACGATAGTTAAACTATTATCACTATTTTACAGTCGTCGTTCGCTACCGTGGATCTTGTTTCTTCGGTAGCGCGCTGCTCCTGATGATCAGCTAGACAATCAGCTTTAATGATTGGCAAGTTGTCGCGGCCACGACTCAAATTGAAAAGACACGGAAAAAAGTATGTTGAAGCATTTGAGAATCCCTCCAACCCACCCAGCCACCATGGAGTACCGTAACAGACTGAAGTCGACACTCAAGCCGAAAGGAAAAATCACTTAACCTTAGTATTGTAATTAAATATTTACATTTACTTCGGGAGAAATAATGAAATGTGTAGTGTTTTAATGTCCATCGTATCAAAGCGCTTGTGCATACAATGAAAGTGGCGAGCTTTGTATAAGAATCTGACCAGCTGTTGTGGGCTTTCAAACATTAACAAATACGAAGGCTAATCATGGGTATAGGTAAATGTACTATCCCACTCTTTGATCTGTTGTACCTGTTGTATCTGCTTGATATATAAATAAGATCTTCTCGAAAACTTCTACACTTTTGATTTATATATGGCTAACCAAAATGGAAAAGAAAGATCCCGAAACGTATGCATATGTATTGCATTTATAGTGACCGTGCCTCCTGACCCCTGAAGCCCGTGACGTAAGATATCCGTTTTGTATACCCTATATCGATTACATTAAACTTTCACGATCCATTTCCACTTAATTGTCAAAAGGTAATCGTTTATCAAATTTCCGTTACTTCAGAAGTAATACTCATACTTATATAAGCTTATCAAATGCATTAAGTGCCAACACCACTCCAGGATTTTGGAAAAATCGATATTTTCTATTTTTTTTTTGCTTGAATAATACTTTACTATCATAAAAACAAAATGCAGTTGGTCCTATAGTGACATTTTTTTTAACAGGTAAAATTATCGAGCGGCGGCCGTTGAACCGTTACGAAATGAAAAAGTCAAGCCTCGAGAAGATTGACACATCAACAACTTTCACATACAAGAACTTTCGTCTGTGGAACTTTCGTCATAACAATTTTTACTCGATTAATTTAATTGATACTGTCAATGAAAGAACGTACAATGGAATTATAATCAATACCTCACGTTACGAAGGAATGAATCACGATGATCGTCAACGAAGTTCCAAGTTCGAAGCCCCCCAAGTTCAATGACCCCCAAATTTTTCATTGTCATTGCCTTCTTCGTTGCATTATATCATAGATATACAGAGTCACCGGTGGATTACAGTCTAGAAGGTTTTCCGCCTATTAGCCGTGAGAATATTAGACTTTGTTCTTTCCAAGTCTATCAATGCTTACCTCCATCTGATGACTCGCATGTTTGGTATAGTTCAAAATTGAGTCGTTTTGTCTGTTTGCAACTATATTTTTATGGTTGCTGTAACAATAAATAATATATCTAGCAACTAAATTATGGCACGTTTCATTATTTTTATAGTAGAACTCACTATATTTAGCAAGTTGTCGCATTTATTTTTCCCAGTGTGTGCATGAGCTCTCTCGCAAACAGTGTCACCGACTTTTTAACCGGTGTTTTAAGCAGTCTTGTTTAGCCCCTGTTTCACCCAGTTTAACTGATTTTTTAACCGAAATTGTTATTTTTTAAGCGTTTTTTACTGGTGAAATAACCGATTGTAACCGACATTCTCATTAAGTTTTAGAACAATCAATTTTGTTTGGTGAATTCAATCGATTTTAACTGACAATTTAACCGAACGAAACGTTTTTTCTCGGTTAAAAAGTCGGTTAACTTCAGCTATATTCGGATAACACTACGGTGACACAGCTTGCCAGGGCTATGTTATGTTTTACGTCATCTTTTTCAAACTAACCCGTGGAAATAATATCGGGCGAATGGTTATTCGGTGAGAAGGGGAACATATATATGGGGTATTCCTGGCCAACTCAATAAGTCTTCAACCCTGATCCCTTCCAAACCCCTCCATAATTTCGTATACTATTCTCTATGCTCGAAATAGTGCACTGTAAAATTTTTTGTTTGACAATTAATATACAGTATATAAAGCTCGGATGCATATACCGTTATATTAATTTTCAGATGCATTCGTCATTGACAAATACTAATTTTTAGTAATTTTCAAATACCAGTATCGGAGAATTCTTATAATATTCTTAAATTTACTATAAAAGTATATTAATATGCAATTCATATACCCGTTTCGTAAATCTCATATCGTATGATATATTAATTTCACCTGCATTTTTAATCGTGTGAAACATTTGTTTTTGAAAATTAATATACCGTATATAAAGCTCGAATGCATATACCGTATATTAATTTTCCGATATATTCGTCATTGATAAATACAATATTTGTACAATATTAAAATAAATATTACAATACTCACGAAATGTAATTTTCAAATACCAGTATCAGAGAATTCTTATACTATTCTTAAATTTACAATAAAAGTATATTAATATGGAATTCATATACCCGTTTCGTAAATCTCATATCGTTTTGTATATTAAATTCTCTTGCATTTTTAACAGTGTGATGCCGCGCGAGGTTCAAATTCTCGCTCCCTCGTTTGACAGACCTCAGTCAAGATACACTCTCGAATCGTATATATTGCGTTTACTCTTTGGTAAAATCGCCTTGCCTCGTCTCGAGAATTGACTCAAGATTCGTCTCATAGTCGATTGTATTGTGTGTCTCTTATATTGCTTCTGTATACAATATATAAACAAGCTTGCAAAATATCAAAGTCTGTTTTCACTTAAAATTGGGGGTTCTGAAAGGAGTTGCTCGCATTTGTCGCACTAAGTTCTTCAAAATGTTGAGGATACGCTTTTTGCACATGATCTCTCACTGCAGTCGTGGTGCTGTTCGTCAATTCTATTATTTTTTGAGTCTTCGATTCTTCGAAGCACGTTTTGCAAACAGTTTTATCTGAGTTTTTATTCAGATAAAAATCATAATTTTACTTTTTTACGCTTGTGAGGTGACTTTTGAGTGCCGTCTTTGTACTTTTTGCTTTCCTTCATTATCGAATTTCTCAAATAATCTTGTATTGTATCGATACTGTCAAATTCTCGTGATGTCAATTAAGATCTCGACACATTTGACGATGCAATCTGAACATCTCGTATATGAGGCATTCTCTGTCAGTTCAGCCACTTTTTTTTCGACCCTCTCAGATCTATCCTATAATTGGACACATTTTAGTACCACTCGAAAGCACTCTTTGTGAATTTTTTCAGATTTTTAAAACAATCCATTTGAGAAATGTATTTTTTTTTTATTATTCATATAACTTTGATGGAGTAAGTCTGACAAAAAAATACATATACAAAAAAATGTTGTTTTTCACTCAACTTTGTAATACGATAGGTCTCATATTTTTATTCGTGTTGCCAAAGTGATATTCAGTAAAAAAAAATGTTAAACAATTTTTTTCATTCATTCGGTCACCTTCGATATTACTTTCAATTTTTTATAAGCTGTAGGGTCATGTATAGAACCTACAACAAAATTGCTATAGTCGGCATCGACTACTTGAAGGATTAAAAAAAGAAGGAAAATTAATTAATTGTTTTTTTATTTTTATATATTTTTTTATTTCACTTTTTTTTTGTTATTCCTTCAAATAATCGATCCACTGAGCTACTTGACGCGTAACGACGACACGGCCTTCAGGGTTTACATACAGTTATTCGTGCGTATAGCCATTTATTGGATCGAAAATTTTGGAAAATATTTTTTTTTCTCCTTCAGATAGTCGATGCCCACTATGCCAATTTTTTGGTATGTTTTTGACATATCCCTGTAGCTTGTATAAAATTGGCAGTGATATCGAAGGTGTCCGAATGAGTAAAAAAAATAGTTTAACATTTTTTTTTGCTGTAAATAGCTTTTGCAACACGAATAAAAATATGAGACATATTGCAATACAAAGTTAAGTGAAAAACCACATTTTTTTGTATGTGTGATTTTTTTGTCAGATTTACTCCATCGAAGTTATATGAATAACAAAAAAAATATACATTTCCTAAATGAATGAATTAAAAAATCTGAAAAAATTCACAAAGAGTGCTTTTAAGTGGTACTAAAATGTGGCCAATGATAGGATAGATCTGAGAGGGTCGAAAAAAAATGTGGCGGAACTGACAGGGAATGCCTCATATCGTGATTGCATTCACACTTGTCGAGATAGATTGAAATTCAATTGTTCAATACGACGTTTATTGACTTCATGCACCTCGACTTGTCTCAACTTTCTTGAGGGCATCACTCTCGAAAATTGTTTTTTTATTTTTTTTTAGATTTGTTTACTGAAATTTTTTTTCCTGAATTTTTTAAATAAAAATCTTGCGTGCCAATTAAAAAATTTGACATTATTCTGAAATTCTATCCTGTATTAGATATCAACATTTTTTAGCTATGATCCAAAGTGAGCAAATAATTGTGTCGATTTTTTAAACCACTTTTTCGAATAAAAAGCCGTGGAAAATGGAAATAAAATTCTGCTTATGCTTGCCCAGTAATATTTTTTTCAGCAATACATAATATAATATACGCAATTTGAGCACCATTTAATTTTCATGATCTTTTAAGTGACTTGGTTCTTCTAAAACGATTTGAAACATGTATGAGTGGGAGGAAGATAAGTTGTATCGGAAGTTGTGTAATTTTGCAGAAATTCAGGGTCGAAAGATGAGTTGCATTTTTCAACCCTGAATTTCTCTGGCTTGAATTGCTTTTCAAATGTAATACGTGAACGACGAGGTCTTTATGAATTATTATTAAGTGTTACAGTTTGGTCAATATAATTGTAATATGAGTTGCATCTGTTTTGCTAATAGTGTGTTTTTTGACGTCTGATTTTTTATGTTCTGCTACTTTAGTAATGCTAATAAAACGACGCTGACGCTTTTTACTGTGACTTGATTTATTTTGCGCGTGGCCTTTTGATTTGCAATCGTGGAGAGGGGAGTATTGGATTTCCACTACTAAGTCTCTTCGTCGTTCAAACGTCATTATTGGACAGCGTACGTTCGATACCTCTTAGCAAAGTCTCCCATTCACTGCCATTTTAAGAGGCAGTGATACATCCGTAGGAATTTATTCACCCAATTTTAAACGTCTATAATTCTGTCTCTCTCACATATAACCTCACTTGTTGGTTTTACGATACTCCTCGGATAAACGGATTTGAGTTTCGTGAGGCCAAAAACTTAGCCTAATTCAACCATTCCTCTGCGTATTCTCTCAAAATGCAAGCCCGATCTGTGGTGTTATTTCAGAGAAAACAGCTTTTAAAATACTGAAAGTAATAGGGGAACGTAACACTGCTTCTTAAAATGATCACGGTGAATAGAATTAATTGTCCATGATTGAGAATTCGATGGGTTATTGTTCCAAACCCTAGCAATTTGGCGGAGAACAAAACGAACCGAGTAAACATTTTATACATAACGCAAGATTATTTTAGAACTTTGCTGAAGCTTACTTTATCGATATAATACAAAAATCGTCCCTTCCATAAAAAATCGGCGGTTTATTCGTTCTCGAGTTAATTAGTTGTCGAGTTAGCTGAAACTCGTGCTAACCAATGAGCAGTTTCAGTCGTGTTATTGTATTTTGACACACCGAGAGAAAAATATAGTACTCATTCCCCGATTCGTACAGTAATCAAGATCCAAAGTGGAAAAATGGCATCTTTATCCAGACACATACAAATATTTACTAGGCGTCGTCTGCTGTACTATTTACACTGCTATACAACGCTATACAACGCATCTCATACTTCTCTATATTTTGGGCCCACAAATCTTCGGAATAATCTTCATACGCATATAGGTTAAAGCAACCCAGTAAATACAAAATATTGTTATGTTGATGTTCAATTTCAATTTCAATTTCCTACTCAGTAACGTAACTGTTACATAACACCGTTGTTATGTTCCCTAGCAGACCCGGTCACCGCGCAAACCACCATGAAATCACGGTCGTTTCCACTATAGCGGTTTTGTGCAAAAAGTTCACTTAGAATTTTGACAAAACCACCACGTAAACCACTACTCTGAGATTTAAATGAATCTGGGAGTGGTGGTTTACGGGGTGGTTTCGACAAAATGTTGACAAAACCACCACGTAAACCACCATTCCGAGATTTAAACGAATCTCGGAGTGGTGGTTTACGTGGTGGTTTCGACAAAATTCTAAGTGAACTTTTTGTACAAAACCACCATGGTGATTTCGACGGTGGTTTGTTCGGTGACCGGATCTGCTAGGGTTACAGTAACATTGCTGAGTAGAAAATTGAAATTGAACAGCAACATAACAATATTTTGTGTTTACTGGGAATTCACGTTACGAAAAATAACGCAAAATCTATTGACAGCCTGCAAAATGTCTGTAGTTTAGTACAACATGAGATTTACGAACGATATACAGTCCCCGTGTATAGCGTCGATCGTTCAACGTTTGCCGTCATAACCTTAAAGTTGCCCGAAAATGCCCAGAAGTTTCGCGAGCACCCCTCCGCGTGCATCGCGTTTCTATTCACGGTATAAGTAAACATTTCCAAACTTCCAAGATTCATCCCATTTACAATGTTGTCTGGGTTTTTTTACCAAACTGTTTTAGATGTCTTAACTACACGGAGAAAAAAGAGTAGTTGGGCCAACACAGCTTTAATGAGTTGGCCAGAAATTAGTTGCTACAACGATTTACTCGGTGCCTATAACAATCTCGAATAGTTGTGACATCGAAAAGTGAGTTCGCCCAACTCTCTAGTGAGTTCGCCCAACTAATCAGTGAGACCGCGCAACCATTTTAAACCAACGCAACGAGCACTCGCAGCCAAATATTTTTCTTTTAATCGAAGCGTGCGTGATAACCGAAGTGTGACGAACGCCTATTTTCGTGAAGTTTCGCATCACTATTAGACATATACATTTTTTGCAAAAAAATGCTGTCCATAGACATTTTTTGCAAAAAAATGCTTTCGATAAACATTTTTTGCAAAGAATTGCTATCGATGCACATTTTTTGCAAAAAAATGCTATCGATAGACAGAATGCCGCACTCATCTTAGAATGCACTCTTCGACAGATGAAATAAGACATCGAACACTATAACCTCAAACCGTCTTAATTTTATCAACTGTAATCTCAAACTGAATTAACTGTATCAACTGTAACCCCAAACTGTATGAATTTCATCAAGCATAACGTCAAAACGCATAAATTTATCGACTATATGTCAATTTATTACATATTTAATCAATACGCACAATTTCTACCGATAGCCGGGTCAAATCGTGTTCTGTTTGGCAAGTTAGTTGTGCCAACTAACCGGTGGGTTGCATACAACCACAATAAATGATCACTGCAACCCACCCTATACAACTAATTAAAAGCAGTTGTCTCAACTCACAAAATTTGAGGTTGTATGGACTTACGAAAAGTGAGTCCGTGCAACTATTTCTTGGGTGTACCCAATTACTTTTTTTTCTCCGTGTATATTTTTCTCTCGGTGCAGTTCTCGGACATGCCAACTTTGAAGGTTTAAATTTAACCTTATTGTGCGAAACGCCGATTATTGAATCTTGTATAGTTCTGGTAGCATTTTTAATCAAACGTAAATCATTGATAAGAATTATGAAGTAGTACGTTAAACAAGGTTCGTTTAGAAGTATGAAATCAACATCTGAAAAGTCTCTCATGTCTAAGATAAGCTTCAATGACTTTCCCAACGTCAAAATACCAGAAAATGTATATAGAGAATAATTTTCGACATACAAGAAAGGATCCAAGATACGGAATCCTGGAACAGTATCCATCGCAACATATTATAAGGAGCTTGGAAAGTTTAAACGAAGGGTCGACTATAAACTCGAAAATTTGAGATCGATGTGTACTACAAAGCTCCTAGAAATTTTTTTGAAAGAACCTAGAAAGAATTTGGGGCTGCTGAAAAATCTCGATACGATTCATCATATGGTTGTGTGTTCTCACTTTGTCCCCAGCTAAATTTTACATTTCACATAATTCACATAATTTCTATAAATTTCACATAATTCTCATCAGATTTTTGGTTCTTAAAAAGGGTTATGTCGACTACGGGAATTCAGAGTTAAAATACAAACCTCCTCTCGTCGACAAGAAAGAAGATGTCGATAGAATTGAGATTAAAAATAGAGAACTTATGACTAAAATACAACAAGCCACTGGTTTATATTGCGCAACGGATTTAATGCGCGAATGGAGAGAATCTAGAGCAGCTACCAAAAAAACTTCCGAGTAATTTTGCTACTCGTTTACTTAAAAAAAATAAAAAATAAAACAAATTAATCTTTAGGAAGCCTTTGTCAAGTAAATAGAGTTCCGCGCCTCGATCAACTAAAAGAAAAATTATCACCTTCTCATAATTGGCCATAATGTAACGTTGGTTTATGGTCGAATAAGACAAACTAACCATAATTTCAACCCTGAGCTGAGTAGAGTGATGGTTGGCTTTTGGTTGATTTTTCAATACCAACCATTGGTGGTTATGTGACAGTATTAGTTTATGGTCGGTTCTGAAAAATCAACGAAAAACCAACCATCATTGTATTCAGCTCAGGGTTGGAATATGATATTAGATTCGATTGCCGTGACATCAAAAACATTAAGATACCCTACGACAATCAGATTGTAATAGTACAAATATGTTTATTTCAAGATGCCCCTATAGAGGCCCCTGATGGTGAAGGGGCTGAACGAACTAACATATGATAATTTCATACCATTTATGCTATCGATTCATCGTAAGTAAACGTATGCTAAAATAAAGATGGCGCTCACTGAGCGCTCAGACGCTAATCTGAATGTTGAGCCGTTCAAACTGTTGATTTTACTGTCCACGCATGCTAAATAGCATACACAACGTAAACTTTTTCTTTTATGTTGCATTTCCCCCCACCTGCAGGCATTTCGCCTATTACAGGGTCGGCCCGGGTCAGTAGCCAGTCCCCCCTGGGGGTCTGGTCCGGATCAGTAATCAGGCCGCATCCAACTTCCCCCTCTATATCCCATTGGACATAGCATTTCTGTCCATAATGCAAACTATGTTTCATAGATTACAATGATCACACAGAAGATGCCACACTGAGAGAAGAGTTTGTTAACAGTTAACAAATCTTGGTTAAATATGGCGAAATGAACCATTTAGTTATTTTTATTGAATCTCACTTGAGCCAAATAAGATTTGTTATCTATTAACAAATGTCAGCGAGCTTCATTTGCGACAAGTACATTTTATTTTGCTCAAGTGAGATTCAATACGAATAACTAAACGGTTCATTTCGCCATATTTAACCAAGATTTGATGCCGGAGCCAGCCCAAAGGCAAAAGAAGAAGAAGAAGAACCAAGATTTGTTAACTGTTAACAAACTCTTCTCTCAGTGTAGATAAGTTATTTACGAAGAACTATGTTTAGGTAAATATATCCATTGTATATGGGAGATTCCCGGTGGTTTCGACCTGGTTCTGATCGTCGACCTCTCGGATTCTGTCCACAATTTTTAGTGTTATTGTCCCAACTCTAAAAAGAATTCGAAATTTTTTTCAGATTTCTTTTCCAAAATTGAATTTATTAAAAATTTTAAATGAAAATAATGTTAGCCAAAATTTAAAAATCTGAAAAGAACTCAAAAATTCCATATTAGATATAAAAGCTTTTAAACTTAGAGCCAAAGTGAGTCGACCCTTGCTTCTATTTTTTTTTACTGTCATAATTTATATTACTATACGTCGTCGTTGGAAAAGTTGTCAATATGAAAAATATTATATATAGTTTATTAAATTAAGTAAATTTTATATAGTAGAGACCGGGGCACGATGGAACAGGGTGTTAGTGACACACCTCGTCGCAATGGCACGAGCGTACGCTGAAAACGTAAAAAAATTGTTATGGTTTAATTGCCATCATCACGATACCTTTGAAATTAAATTTAATAGAATATAAACATCTATTATGTTTTTTACACCAAATATTTAACTCGCTTCATATTTATTTTGAATTACATTGGACGCAAGGTTCACAAATATAGTCGACGATATCCTGATCGACATCAACACACGAAAAGTGTCTCCATTGAGTAGTTTTTTTCAGGTTTTTTAAGTACATTGAAGAGAATAGTTTTTTTTAAATGTAAGTTTGAAAGATTAGAAAAAAATTAAAGCTCTCGTAAAAGAACTTAAAAAAATTGTCTCATTTCTAATTTGTAATCTCAAAGTGGGACACAATTTTTTTCCAAAATTTTATGAGAGTTTTCATTTTTTATCTATTTTTTAAACTCTCATAAAGATTCACAAAAAAGTTTGTCCCACTTCGCGTCTATGCTTAAAAGGTTCGTCTATATGAGTAGTACTTAAGTTATTTTTTCCGGAAAAAATAAAAAATGTCCAAGTATTAGAAAAATCAATTTTTATGTTCATTAATTAAAAATCGACAATTCGAAGGACTTGAAGAATTTTAGAAATAAATTTGCATAAAAGTATACTGTAAAATGGGCAATGTTTATATACGTTTTTTTTTTACGATACGACTTATATCCAAGAAGATACGTTTCGCATTCGAAAGCTTTTAGACGCAATTTTTAGATATTCACAAGTGCGCGAAAGTATTTGAAAGTCCAAGTATTTGAAAAACCAATTTTTATGTTCATTAATTAAAAATCGATGATTCGAAGAACTTGAAGAACTTTAAAAATAAATTTGCATAAAAGTATACTGTATAATAAAAAAAATATTTATATACGTTTTTTTACAATACGACTTATATCCAAGAAAATACGTTTCGCATTCGAAAGCTTTTAGACGCAATTTTTAGATATTCACAAGTGCGCGAAAAATTCGATGAAAAATTGGAAAAAAAATGAAGCATACTACCATTGGGGTGAATGACTAAAAAAATAATCAACTATTTCGACGATGGTCGTGGTAAAAGGTGTTCCGATCGGTGCATGATGCCCATATACCAAATCCGAAAACATATGCTTTTTATCGATAGTGCAATGGTAACACAATTTTTTCTCTATCTGTGTCATTCAGCTCAATAGGAAACAAATTCATAGTCGAGACAATGATATCCAGCTATACCGAAATGTGTATAAATAGCCGGAAATGGTGGCCGCGCAGGTCCCACAGTCCTGACCTTACAGTACTCGACCACAACAACAGCGATGTACGACGCACCGTGATTCAGTAATTTTATTATCTACGATTAGCATATCTATGTAACGGCAGTCAGTGTAGAATAACTTCGAGTGCTGATATCGTCCATCTTGCGCTGGTTGACGAGTTATTAGCTTCATTGGAGTATCACGTATAACGTATACCAAAATTCATGTGAATTCTAATTAAAACGATCTTCCGGATCACACGACATTTCGCAAGGCAACGTTTTTTATTATTCATGAAATATCGCCGTCACTAATGGAGCTAGTAACGTTGAGGAGTGATACAAAGGTGAAATGAATTAGTAAATAAAGTACATTGTAAACATATTTCTCACACATTGTATTTTTATTAAATTTTTGTCATGGCATTACCAATGTGAAAAAAGAGACCTTAAAAAATATCATCATAGTGAATCTACGCGTAGCACCCACAAATAATACGAGACTACAATTCCTTTCGTAAGGTAAACCATATTCTACGAGAAAAAAATCAAATTATTGACATTAATTTGAAGTTTCGAAAAAATGTCGACTAAGTTTGTCGAACGGTGGGCATAATTCATAAAATAATTTCCTGCTGACTTGCAGTCGCGTTACTGTCTAAGTTTCTGCATCCTTTCCTGTCAGCTTAGTGAGCTCTTTATTAAGTACTGTACGATTTTGTTTTTCAATCTAAAAATTACCTTCAATTTTGTCATATATTACAATTCCTTGATTCGACTACAACCAGACGTGGTAATTACGAGATTTGGTATAAAGATTCCGCTTTTATCAACCACAGAAAGGTTCACTCTCCACTTCACTTCCTACATTATCCACAGCAAAAGACCTTTTTTTCCAATCATTTACCGATCGTTATCGGCAAAACCGATCGTCTTTTCACAGGTTTAAATGGACCATTCAATTTCTTTGGAAACCTCTCAGCGAGTCAAAAAGGTTCTAACATTTGTATTATATTTGATAAAGAGCAAGATTTTGACGCTTGTTTATTCTGATCACTGTGCTCGTTTATAACACGGTGAACAGAAAATATCGTTTTGGCAGATCCCGTGAAGAAAACTTATCAGGGTTTTGATAAGGCCCCGGTATTGTGGGTTCCACGATGAAGTCTAATTAGTCCCAAGGCTTCATATAAAGCCGGAATCCTTATGAAGCCTGATTGGATTCTGAATTTATTTCCTCATCAAAGCCTTATCAAACTTCGCCATGAAAATCTAGAATGGCCTCATGAGATCCTTATCCGGCAAAATTATTATTGATTTGTTTACTTGCTACCATGATTAAGCCTGACAGGGCCCGTAAGTAATTACCCTATGAAGCCCTTATTGAACTTCGCCATGGAAACCTAGAATTGATTTATGAGGTCCTTATTTGGCAAAATTATTATTAATTTGTTCACTTGGTACCATGATTAAGCCTGACTGGGCCCTTAAGGAATTACCCTATGAAGCCCTTATTGAATCGCCATGGAAACCTAGAATTGCTTTATGAAATCCTTATCTGGTAAAATTATTATTGATTTGTTTACGTGGTACCATGATTAAGCCTGACTAGGCCCTTAAGTAATTACCCTATGAAGCCCTTGTTGAACTTCGCCGTGGAAACCTTGAATTGCCTCATGAAATCTTTATCTGGCAAAATTATTATTGATTTGTTTACTTGGTGCCATGATTAAGCCTAACTGGGCCCTTAATTAATGAACCTAATATGACCCTATTAAATTTCGGCATGAAAACCAAAAATTTCTTTATTAGGTCCGTAATTGGGAGTGATATGGAAATTGCTTTTACGGTATCCACATTAAAGTCCGATAAGACCCTACATTATCTTAGGGCATCCCTGATAATTTTTTTCACGGGATAACATACCGACAAGTTTCCGTTGCTTCGTTACTGACCGTTAGTCGGTAAGTCAGGATAAACACGCTGTGCGCTCGGCGCAGCGCCGTGCGCGCAGAAGGACTTATCATGAGATCGCGATCGAAACTGTAATCGATCGTACGATGTTTTTGCTGAGGCTTCTTGCCGTAAGTAAATCCTTTCTCCATTCCTCTTGACATTCTTTGTATCAGTCAGATTTAATCCTTTCGTTGTGGGTAGTTGAATTACTCAAAACACCATTGGCTTTTGCTTTATGACTGTCCGCCCTCGATTTCAGATAGTTCTTTACGTAGAATGATCCGAAAAGGTAGATGAACAAAAATGAATTGAACACCAATAGTCCAGCCAATGACTTCGGAAAGTCGCACTGCATTAAGAGCAGTAGAACATTTTGTACGAGAATTATTGAGAACTGAACGAGTTGCAGTGATGTCAGGTATTTCTTCCACCAGAGATATTTCTGTACTTCTGGGCCCATTGCTGATAGCATGTAATATCCGTACATTATTACGTGAATGAAGGAATTTATGAAACCTAGTAGCGTGACGTGTCCACCAGGAAAGAATCTCACGCCTATCCACGCGGTTATTGGCATAATCGAGTGATGATAGACATGAAGGAACGAAATTTGGCGGTCTTTCTTTCGGAGAACGAAGAACACCGTGTCGAGTAACTCAATGAGCTTGCAGATATAGTAGAGCCAAACTGCACGTGCTATCTGCAATATAAGAAATAGGAATCCGTTAATTAAATGTAAAAATATAAATGTTTATTATTAATTAGCACGTACTACAGGGATTTTTATGAAAACATACATCTGTGTGCTTATGCGAGTTATTCATATATAAAAAGTATTTTAATCAATTTTGGCTTCCTGGTAGAGGAAGCTTTGTAAAAAGCAAAAAATAATGAGGAAGCAATGTGCAAGGTTCTACTTTGCATCCTTGTTTTAATTAGATAAATAAATATATTGTGAATTGACTTTTTCTATTTCGTTATACCGTTACTTCGTTATTATTAGAGCGTTTCCGAAAGTAAATGTGATAACCTATATTTTTTTTAATAATTCAACATTCCATAAAATAAAAAATTTCATAACGTTCGTCACTAAATTATACATATATAATGGCTGAATATTGTTTCATTTACACATAAAATTTGAGCTCGCTATCTCAAGTTTTGCAAATGTTACAATAGAGCGGTAATGTCAATTTTTTTTTAAATTCCAAATTCTATAAAATCCGAACCGCTTAACCGATTTCGTCGAAATTCAATACCAAACAACATTGAACGTGTCTTCAGTTATGAAGAACTATTTAGCTAAATCATCGAACTTTTACGAACGTTACAGCGACCACGCCCTTTTTTCAAAAAATTAAAAATTACATAAAGTCAAAATGGATGCATATATTTAGTCAAAAATCGCAATATTTAAAGGAGGTCAACTGCTTCACTTGCCTGCCAAATTTGAGCCCTATCGCTCAAACGGTTACTAATAATAATGTAATAACGGAATAACGAAGGAAAAAAGCGAATTCACAACATGTTTAATTATCCAATTAAAACAAGGATGCAAGATTCTATTTTTTTTAACGGTAACGATCGGTCGGTAACAAAAACTGTAACGATCGGTCGGTAACAAAAACTGTAACGATCGATCGGTAACAAAAACTGTAAGGATCGATCGGTAACAAAAGCTGTAATGATCAGTCGGTAACAAAAACTGTAACGATCGATCGGTAACTAAAAATGTAACGATCAGTCGGTAAAGCACGAGGAGATCGACAAATGGGCTATTTTTTCCATATGTTTTTTTCCACCGACAATTGTTACTACGCCTTTTTTTCGCAGCCATTTTTTTCCTGATAGAGTAAAAAATAATGTTGTAAATTTATAATTGTATAGTATTTCATTACGAATGGCTTCTTATTTAAATTAACGAACTTGAAAAAAAAAACTTCAATCTTACCCTAATGGCTTTGGGATCCATGGAATAATCGACTGGTTCGCACGCATACTTGTAGCCGGTAAACCAACCGGCCATGCCACCCTCGTGTACCAAATACATGCTCAACAACACTTGAATAAAGTTGTAAAGGATGAGAGTTTTCCTGAGAGTATACGGTTTCTTGTCACGCATATACCTTGGTCCTGCCGAAGTGCTGAAGTAGGCATACGTCATAATGATCATAAGCAACGGCCCTGGTCCAGTGACCATGAACCAATCGCTCGTCCTCGGATCTGAAACGTTAATTGCCAATTATAGTTCCCTTTGTCTCAGAATCTGAACTCTGCCAAAAGGTAAAAATTGATCGATAGGTTCACTATTAAAAATAAAAAAGAATTTAATATACAAAACGATATGAGATTTACGAAACGTATATATGAATTCCATATTAATGTACTTTTATTGTACATTTTTACAATAGTATGAGAATTCTCTGATACAAGTAATTGAAAATTACAGTACGTGAGTATTGTAATCTTCATTTTAATATAGAAATATTGTATTTTTCAATGACGAATGCATCTGAAAATTAATATACGGTATATGCATTCGAGCTTAATATACGGTATATTAATTTTCAAAAACAAATGTTTTATACTGTTAAAAATGTAGGTGAATTTAATAATATACCAAACGATATGAGATTTACGAAACGGGTATATGAATTCCATATTATTATACTTTTATAGTAAATTTAAGAATAGTATAAGAATTATCCGATACTGGTATTTGAAAATTACTAAAAATTAGTATTTGTCAATGACGAATGCATCTGAAAATTAATATAACGGTATATGCATCCGAGCTTTATATACTGTATATTAATTTTCACTTGTAATACCACAAGAGCTTTGAAATTATCGGATATTTCCTGACAGGTTCGTTGCAAACAAATGAACGAGTCAAGTTTTCCAGGTTAAAAAATCACGAGCGCGTAGCGCGAGTGATTTTTCTGGAAAACTTGACGAGTTTATTTGTTTGCAGGGAACCTGGAGGGAAATATCAGATTAATTTCGAAGCTCGAGTGGTATTCGGGGGATTATTTTTTCTATTCAAATTGCGACAAATGGAATTGCACCATGAGACAAAAATTATCATTCTGACAAGGAAATTTCATAATCAGAACAAAAACCTATGTTGCATCCAACACATATTTTCTCTCTGCACAAAATGCAGTGAATTGCGCCCAAATCGATTTTTTACTCTTTTCTGTATTTGCCGGGACATTTTGTTTTATTTTTTTAGCGATGTTCTGAAGCGATTCATCACCAAATCGCTTTTTTGACTCACTCATATTGACGACCGTTAATAGTACCTTGACGTTTTAAAGATTCGCAGAGGTTACAAGTGTCAAAAAAATTATTGTTTATCGCTTAGCAACCGAGCCGGGAAATTTTCGAAAAATTATCGATATAATTTTACCCTAGCTGTACCACGTGATGTTGAATACCGCGCTCTGATTGGTCGAAATTGGAGTTGAAAAAATAATCAAACAAATTTTTTTTACACTGTTAGTCGTAATTACCAATCTTGTTTTGCATGAGATCCTGATACCACTCCACAATCCCCATCTTTGCGGCCGTTTTCGAATCAGTATTCACTTGATGAGAAAAAAATCTGTAACATAAAAAATCGATCGTGAAACATCCGGCGCTGATTGCCCACATGGAAAATTTTATGGGCTGTATGTTGCTAATACATTTGATCGTTTACATGATTTTTTTTCAAGATTTTCATGTCAGGAAACTTAAAATGTTCGAAAATGTCGAGAAAAGTGGTGTAGAAAAAATATCAGTATGATCGAACTGAAACTTGGGGCACAAGTGAAGTATGAGCCCCTCTTTAATTGTTGCAGTTTTTGACAAATTGTATACACAAATTTCGATTTTATGCCTTTTTGAATTTTTTGAAAAAAGGACATAGTCGCTCTAATTTTCGTAAAATTCAGTCTATTGTGCTGAATCATTCTTTAAAAAAGCAGGTGCATTCAATGTTGTTTAATATTGAATTTGGCTGAAATCTGTAAGGTGGTACAGATTTTATGAAATTTTGAATTTTTCAAAAATTTACGTTATTGCTCTAACTTTTGCAAAATTTGAGATAGCGAGAACAAATTTTATACGTATACGTATAGTCACAACGAATAGTTGATTGATGGTTATATTTGAGAAATTTACAAATCGAAAGTTAAAAATGTTTCACCTCATTTTCCATTTCAACAATTCATTATTTAATACGTGGTTTTTTTTTATATCGATAAAAACAAGCTTCAGTAAAATTCTAAAATAATGTTGCGTTATATATTAAATATTTGCGTAACAGCCGACCATGAACTGCCATCTTGTGTCATTTCATTCCATTTTTAAAGGCTTTTTTTTTAAATGGCTTTAAAAATCGTCGCAAACGTTTGCCCACTCTGAGTCATAGCTCAAAAATTACAAATTTTTAAATTGGAGCGCAATATTTTATTATTTAAAAAATCCATGAAAAAAAAAAGTTTTAGTAAAAAAAATCTAAAAAAAAATAAAAAATTATGGAGCGAATTGAAAGGGGTCAGAGTTTACGGCTCACTGAGTTGTTCACGAATACCCCATATATATATTAAAAATATATGATACATCATATTAAACGACATGACCAGCCTATCGCGTGTCACCAATACGTTTCTCAGTTACCCTATCGTAGAATATATTTCCAAAGTACAACACGGCTTCATGATCAAGAATCTCATAATTATTCTAGCCCCGGGAGACGCTCATTCACTTTGAAGCATCGCGACACTACGGTTATTACCGCATCGTGAGCGATTATAACTAATAACATTAATTGCCATCTCACGACTTCGAACGAATAATTTTTAGCACGAATACAGTGTATTTACTACGAAAGTGTCGACTGCTCGACACGTGACTCAGTTGCTTCGGTAACAAAAGTAATCATTGACACTGTAGACTCTGATTAGCAAGACAGACATTTCTTGTAATCCTTTGTCACAATTTTGCTCAATCTTAATTTCTTTTTTAATTGTCACGAAATTGTCTTTTTTTTTTACCAGTGTACAATAAACGTGTATGGGTGGCATTTTAGTTGCAGGAACGCAGATGCATGTATGAATATTCACATCAGGTTACATTCTGGTGAATATACTTTTTTTTTTTTGCATTGCAAGTGCAGCAATGCTCTCCTTGCCTCGGCTTTGTCAGTGCGACATAAACGAAAAGAAAAATCTTGAACCAAGGTGAACGGGATCTTTTATTATATATATTGCACCGTATATATGTGTGCGGTTGTATTCGCCGCGTCTCAATCTCCTTCGGTGAGTTCTTTACTCTCGCTTTCATCCGACTCCGTGAACTCATCACGATCCTTCAACCCGGTCATCACATCTAACCAGACGTAGCCAACATTAATAATAGGGAATTTCCTCGTGAAATAACTTTGCCAATGAAATTAGCAGACCTAAAACCTCGTGTTGTCCGAAAGTGGATACATTTCTGGGCAAAGAGAGTTAATAAACGACTTTTGATTTCAGTTTTGTGGAATCGCCGATTTGTTCGGTATGGAGAGAAATTTTTTTTGATAATTAACGTTCATAAAAATATGGGAGAGTTTTCGAGTTTAGCAACTTAAAAATATTCCGGATTTTTTTGTGACATTCGATGTGGATCGAGAAATTTGTGAGAATTGTTAACATGTTAAACATGGGAAATTAATATTCTACGTTAAATTATACTGGAGTTTATTTTTATGTCTTTAGAATGCAAGCGATCGAGGTTATACTGAAATACGAATAAAGGAGAACAAAATTTAATAAATAAATATTTGAAACAAATAGAAAGCTTGAGAATGGTGTGAATTGATCTTAAGGTGTGAATGAGAAGTTCGTGTGATTATAAAACAAAAATTTGTTATTTAAAATCGGTGTATAGATAAATTAGAATCTCACTTGTAATATAATGTAATATAGAGAAAAAATTCGTAAAATAAAAATTATTGAAAATAAAACGAAATAATAAATAAAACTAAAAATTATTATTACTATTATATTTATTTTTAAATATCCTGTCGAAAGCAACACAATAGTATAGCGATGCCTCTTAAGCATATATCTGAACTAATACTACATATCGAGTAGTTAAGCAATATGGTAAAAGTTCTTATATGCACAATTGCAGAATCATCGTCAGCTATGCTGCCACTATGACGAAGTATGTTCAATGATTTTGGCTTCCTCCTAGAGGAGGCCTTGCGAAAGATGAAAATTATTGACGAAGTTGATGATTTTTGACGTTTTACGAAATCCAAAGCGATACCAATAAATTTTAAAAAAATTCAAAATCACGTAAAATCCGAACCGCTTTGGCGATCATCATCAAATTTGGTACGTAGCAGGGCTGAATGTTATTTCTCCTGTGTAGAAAATTTAAGTCGATTAGTTGAAATTTTACCTGAATTAGAACAAAACGAAATTTTTTCGAAAAATTCAAAATCCCATAAAAACCGAAACGCTTTACCGATTTGACCCAAATTCAATACCGATGGTCGTCTCACTTTGCTTAATTTTAATACGAAGTTTCAGCCCGATAGCTAAAAATTCGTTCGAGCTAGAGCATTTACGTACTTTTTTCATAATTTCAAAATTCTTATAAAAATGAAATGCGTTACGCGATTTTTGTAAAATTTACACCAATTGAAAATTAGCCAGTACTGCACATGTTGTTTAAATTTTAGTTGATTTGGTCGAATACTTCACAAGTTACAGTTATATGAATTTTTGGCCTTTCATCACACACACACACACACACACACACACACACACATACATACATACATCCGGACAATTTTTAGAAACCACTTTTCTCGTCGTTTCAGACCATTTTGAACGTTTTGCCATGAAAATCACGAAATTTTATTTTTTCATGAAAACAAAGCGTCCTCTATGAGGAAGCCTCAATGAGGAAGCAATAATCACCATACATAATAATGAAACAATGTAAATTTTATGCAGAATAGGCGTGTGGCATATGACATATTATTACGCAAAAATATTAAATGTCCATGAAATAAAGAGTCTGGTATAACATATGACGTCAGGGCGACAGACCCTGAAGTCAGATGCGCCTACTGAACTTTATGTTGAACAGGCTGTGACATTCCACTTTCCCTTTATTCTATTGAAAATGAGAGTACATGTTTCTATTTTTACATAATCCTCACGATAATACTAGTTACACGGTAGTGCGCAGTAATGCCATGTTTTCACTATTCAATACTGCATACGATATCAAATCACGGTACAAATGATTTGACTCCGTTTAAGTTGCAAGTGTTCTTTAAAACTCGTCAACGATCACTCATTGATGATATCAGCTGATTCCTGAAAAATTGACGTTTTCGTTGTATAATTATTAATGACCGATTAATTAATTTTGAATATTTTAGTTTTTCATCTCAAGTCAAAGTTCGACTCCTGTTCTCTACGAGTCTTCTTTTATACTGCCCCGGTTTCAATATCAATCATTTAAGCAATTTAGTCACAGTGACCGACTTCAAAACTTTGTAATTAAATTCAGAACTGCGTAAACTTTGACCCATACAATTTACAAATTTAAAAGTTCAGGTATGTACTTTGGATAGGATCTTTTAAAATAAATATATTGGGTAAAATGTAGCGTTGCTTGATTAATAGATATGTAATCTCTTCAACTCATTTTAGTCTAATCAAATTAATAACCCTATTTTAATTGATTTAAATATGCAAAATATGAAAAAAAAAAAAAACATCTTTCCGTACACAGATGTAAAGTTTTCCCAAGTTAAAAGTTGTTTAGAAATTGTTTTTATCGCTTAGCAACTTGTTAGGAAATATCCGAAATAAAATCGATTAGGTTCTCCCACACGAGGCCAAATGCGTCGTTTCTATTGGCCGAAATTTCGATGGGAAAAATAATCAAAATCCACCTCTATGAGGAAGCCGAAATACAAATCTACCTCTATGAGGAAGTTCATTTATCGATTTTGGTTTCCTCATAGCGGAAGCTTCGTGAAAAGTTAAAAATTACCACTTTTCTCAATGTTATGGACAATCCTCAGTGTCCTGACATCAAACTCTTGGGAGAAAAAATGTTTCATGCAAACTCGCTTCAAGAAATAATCATTAATTTTGTTAAACGATAAACGAACCATATGAATTCGTCTTCGCAGACTTTATCATCTGATCGTCTGTCAGCGAGGCCGATCGGTATTGAGCTTATAGACACCGAGCGGCGGCACGGCATGCTAATGTTCGCGCACCCCGCTTGCGGGCAATACGTCGTTTCTACAGAACCCGATTCTACACATCACCGACTCAACACCACCGACTCTACACAACGGCAATTTGACATACGCCTCAATTCAACACAACAGCAACTGTACACATCACCAACTCAACACATGCCTCAATTCGATACAACTCCAATTCTACACAGCCCCGATTCTACACAGGCACAGATGTCACGAGCTAAATTCACAACGGCAACACTCTACACAGCCCCGGTTCTACACAGGCACAACTGTCACGAGCTAAATTCATCAAAGTCCCGATTCAACACATCACCGTTTCTACACCGTCACCAACTCACATCCAATCAACGTATGTCGTTCAAGTATTCCAACTCATCGGCGCACTATGATGGGATGTGAATTGGTGACGGTGTAGAATCGGTGATGTGTTGAATCGGGACTTTGGTGAATTTAGTTCGTGACAGTTGTGACTGTGTAGAATCAGGGCTGTGTAGAGTATTGCCGTTGTGAATTTAGCTCGTGACATTTGTGCCTGTGTAGAATCGGGGCTGTGTAGAGTATCGCCGTTGTGCATTTGGCTCGTGAAAGTTATGACTGTGTAGAATTGAGGTTGTGTCGAATTGAGGCATGTGTCGAGTTGGTGATGTGTACAGTTGCTGTTGTTTTGTGAGGCATGTGTCGAATTGCCGTTGTGTAGAGTCAGTGGTGTTGAGTCGATGATGTGTAGAATCGGGTTCTGTAGAAACGACGTATTGCCGGGGCTGTGTAGAATTAGGGTTGTGTCGAATTGAGGCATGTGTCGTGTTGGTAATGTGTACAGTTGCTGTTGTGTTGAATCGAGGCATGTGTCGAATTGCCGTTGTGTAGAGTCAGTGGTGTTGAGTCGATGATGTGTAGAATCGGGTTCTGTAGAAACGACGTATTGCCGGGGCTGTGTAGAATTGAGGTTATGTCGAATGGAGGCATGTGTCGAGTTGGTGATGTGTTGAGATGGTGATGTGTACAGTTGCTGTTGTGTTGAATCGAGGCACGTGTCGAATTGCCGTTGTGTAGAGTCAGTGGTGTTGAGTGGGTGATGTGTAGAATCGGGTTCTGTAGAAACGACGTAGTGCCCGCTTTCGTTAAACAAGTGACTCTCGCCTCTTGCACTCACGGTAGCCAAATCCACGGCATCTCGACAGTGTCGCTGCGTCCGCTATACACGGAAAAAACGACTTTGTTAGATTAACGAAAAAAGTAGTTGGACCCCACCAAGCGACTTGGTGCTCTGAGAGACAGACGATTTCTTGGTTAGGTCAACTATTTTCAGGTGGTTGGCTCTGATCGTTGCTCGAACTAAATAGAATTTATATTCCCACATAGAAATAGAAATATATGCACATTGTATTCGACATATAGAACTTTTTAGCGCTAAATATATATATATATATATTACATATATTTCATATGTATATCTCTATATTTTTGGACACATATATGTAAAATAGCATATAGCACTTTTTGACACCATATATTAAGCGTAAATGACACGTATATTTTTTTTTCTATCTGAGTTCTGACAAACTGCGTAATTCAGTTTTAAATTTCTACAAACCTATGATAAGGGTAAAAGACATACTTCACTATTCGCCGTTTTGTTATTTATTATGAGCCCTATACTTATTTCCAGACAAAAGTCGTCCAGCAGAAATTATTAAACGCAGTTTTGATGCAATTTACTAATGCCCATACTTTACGGCGATTGAGAGGTTTTCAAATTCTTACAGATTCCTGATAACAGTATTGCTGACACAATCCACCTTGCGACGTCGTATTATCTATTACGAGACCTATACTTGTTTCGAGACAAAAGGTAAATGGATAATGCGAGTGATCATGAGATTAGAAAAAAAACCTTCCCGTCCCGTATTATTTCTCTTTCGTTGTCGTTCGACTGGTTGCGCGAGAGAGCGAAAGTGCGGAAATCTTTGCTCTAAATCGAAATTCTTGCAGTTCGTTGTTCCAGTCACGATTGACGGTTTTAAGAATTTCTATATTCGGGGAAGGGCGGAGTGGAAGAGTATTTATTCTCAATAGTAATGTTTCTGTTAATGGTTGTCGGCCGGTGGGATTAAATCTCTGAAAGAAGATAATGACAAAACCTGTTGCCTCAAAATGTCATCATATCTTGGTCATTTCTCCTCTTCCCAGAATGCCGAATTTTTAAACGATAATAACCCGTTAAAAACTCTCCGCCCTCTCTGTAGTCAGACGTAAAGGGATAGTCATCAACGCCTTATAATACTAGGGTTAGTGGATCCGGGCACTTCAGCGGGTGTGTCCCTTCATATCAGTGCACGTAAAGAAATAATTCGTTGCCTTAACCAAGTGTCATGGTTAAATAAGCTCCAAGCGACAAAATTGGTTGGGAGAACCAACTATTGGGTGTCACAACTAACCAATCGGGCGTCACAAACAACCGATTGGGTGTGACATCCAATGGATTGGTTGTGACACCCAATAGTTGGTTCTCTCAACTAATTTTGTCGCTTGGAGCGTATTTAACCATGGTACTCGGTTAGGTCAACCAATTATTTCTTTCCGTGTCGCAGTACATCCAGTCGTAATCGGTTTCTACCTATTACGACTGGTCCATACTTGACTTGGCCCGTGCAACTGTCCACAGAAAAACTCGACACAGTAACAACTCGACACAGCAAAACTAGCCGCGACAAAAACTTGGTCCGATAAAACTTGACACAGCACAACCAGTATTGCCAGATTACTGGATTACCCCCTAGATTTAGGGTTTTTTTCATCACGTCAGAGGCCAAACAGGAGTAAAAAATATTTAGGGTATTTCTTAGGATTTTTCGGAATACAGCCTTTTTATGAATTTAAAAACTCAAAATCCACAGCTCAGATCCCAACATAAATAAAACAAATGAGCCCAAACAAGCGTTAATATTTCCAAATAAGTAAGTAAGCCTAAACTTTCCCACTGCTTAGTTAATAAACAAAATCGTCGTGTGGAGGCAACATTAATTTTCTTTTTTAACTTGACGTCGAGTCGCTACCGCGACTCTTGATAAAAGAGGAACGATAATAATCTCGGAGCAGCATATTTCAAGGTAGCCTTGCAAATGTATTAATATATACACATATGAATATATATATATATATATAATTATATACTCATTCACAGATAAAACTATTTACTATAGATGTCTAGATACGAAATTACGAATCTCAAATCTATAGCCTATACGCCATCTATAGCCTATAGCCAATAGCCAGTGGCTCGTGGCGCTTGCGCGTGCCAAAGTTGAACTACAAATCGTTAGTATAAACAAAGACGTGGAAAACACGTTCGCTAAATTAAATTACCCATTCTACAAACAATTGGTGCAGGTTCATTCTGCTTAATCTAATAATAGAACTCAACGCTAAGTTTCTTAAAATGACCGTCAGTTAACCGACGCTTAAAAACGCAGTTTTTCAACATTGTTGTCTTGGTGGGAGCTGTTTAGGGGGTTTTTAGGGAGAAATTAAAATAGTCTGATGAAACTCGACACAGCACAATTAGACCCAACAGAACTTGACGCGATACAACTCGACATAGAGAATCAGGTTGATAAATGAGCTTTGATACAATTCTAGTATACAGCCTGTTTCACCATAAGTATCGAATATGGCGCCTGTCGAATTCAGGTTGTGCAGTATTGTATCAAAGCTCATTTATCAATCTGATTCTCTGTGTCGAGTTGCGTCGGGTCGAGTTTTGGACGATTCAGTTGCACCATAGCGAGTTTTATCGTGTCGAGTTGCGGTGTAAAGTTGTGCCGGGTCCAAATTGTTACTGTGTCGAGTTGTTACTATATGGATTTGTTACGGTATCGAGTTGTTACTGTGTCGAGTTTTTCTGTGGACAGTTCGACGAGCCAAGTTGAGTACGGATCCCGTCGTTATCTTTAGAAGCGCGGTACTGACATATCAGTTTTGATTTGACATTTGGCATAAAGAAAAAAATGTAATGCATGCACTCAGAGAAATCGTAATAGTACAGTTAACTATAAAGTGACAACTATTAGTTTTTAGACCATGCAACTATTTTCATAGTTACGGTAACTATGAAAATAGTTATAGTAACTATTTTATAGTTGTGGCAACTATAAAAAAATTGGATGTACGAACTAAAAATTGATAGTTGTCACTTTATAGTTACTAATACCATCATTTTCTCTCAGTGTGTACTTGGTCCCGATCCAAGTGTGTTTGACGATGCCGTCGACCAATCCCAGCGCGAATAGAACGATAAAAATTGTTTCGATAAAATCTCGTTACTCATTAAAATATTATTAGGGGAGGACACATATAATTGTTCAGGAACATCTGCACGGAGAGAAGGATCTGATACTTTTTACCATATGTCTAGTAAAAAGTATCGTAAATTCCTGGTACAGGGGAGCCATGACACCACCTATCAAGAAGTACGAGAACTACGAGAATTTTTACCACGAAATATGGTAAAAAATTCTATGTATATCGTCGAAATTCTCATAGTTCTCGTACTTTTCGTCAGTTAGCGGTTATGGCTTCCCAATACCAGGAGCGTTTAATAATTTTTACCATAGAGTCTGGTAAATTTTATCAGGTCCATCTGTCCGTGTATGTAATTTTTAAAAATCTCAATTACAATATACATTTCATTATGTATAACTGTCTCAGAAATTGTTTTAGAGGCTTATAAGTTTGTACAAATTTCATGAATTGTCCTTGTGGAATAAAAATGACTTCTGTCATCCCCAATCCTGGATTACAGTAGATTCTTTCCGAGTTTGCTATGATTTCGTGCTGTTTGCATAATATTTTTTGTATATTTGCAAATTGCTCCACTCTGAAGCAATGTGAATTGATAAAACATATAATTGATTACCTCAGTGTAATAAGCTTAAACAATTCAAGTAATAAATGGTCTTTCTAATCTTAATTAGCCCTTTTTGCATTCTTAAGGCAGCATCCAAGGGTATCGGGGACGCCCTGCACGTACGATAACCATGGAAGTGTTCCACCTTGAGGCCAGTTTGATGTAGCCATGACTCGGAAACTGATTCCCTTCAAGAGACACGATGGCGCTTCAACGCCACGTAAAATAATAAAATTTGCTACTGGCGTCATGCAACGTTCACATCACATTTCTTATTGTGTAAAGCTTTTGTCGTAAAGTTCGTGATTTTATAGTTGTGAATTACATGAACAGAACTTTTAGAATTCCGTAGCCCTGCTTAGAAATTATAATTGAAACTGTTGCGAGGTTTAAAATAAACACAGAAACACGGGTTTTTAGAAAAACAAAATGCTATTTAATAGAAATGATGAGATACAGAAATTTGAGGTGCGTGACTTGCAAAAATCAGCGGACAGATAAAGAGTTCCTTTTTCTATAGTAGATTGTGATACTAGTGCGAGAAAGCGGCCGTTACGCGTGGAGGTTAGGAAGCGACGCACTCGCCAAATCGAGTGCTACAACGACACGAGGCGAAGCCGAGTTTTGTTTGTAGCACGAGAGGAGGCGAGTGCATCACTTCCTAACCTCCGCGCGACGGCCGCTTTGTCGCACAAGTACAACATACTATTTTTTGTAACAAATGTCAACGTGATGTCGCACATCTCCGTGCCTGCAAAGCATTGCGTAAAATTATCTTGTAGATAGTTTCACACACGCCAATGTGTACGTGAAGTTATCTACAGAAATCTAGATAACTTCATGCACGAGATGGCGTGCGTGAAATTATCTACGTTTACGTGAGTATAATACGCGGTCTCACGCACGCTTTGCAGGCACGAAATGCGCGACATTACGTGCATGAGTTACAAAATAGTACATTACGATACGAGTGCGAAAAAACTTTTTCTGACGAGTGTGAATTTGCAGCCCGAGCCGAAGGCGAGTGTTGCAATCACACGAGTTAAGAAAACGTTTTTCGCATGAGTATCGTACAAAATTTTATTTCACGAGGTGTGTAAACGATGTTTGATGCACGCGAAGCGTGCGTAAAACCGCGTTTTACGCACGGAGTGATATAAATAATATTATAGTGTGAAGTCTGTCGGTGGCAGAACGCAGTGGCGCTGTGTGCGCTCACGCGGTAGTTTAAAATTTCGTTGCCTCCAACAGAAACTAATAGAAACCGATAGAATGGACAAAATTCCCATTGAAAAGTAATCGGTTGTAATAGGTTTCAATCGGATTTTTCAACCAAGGAGAGTAATTGTAATCGACATAATTCGCTAGAATTCGTTAACCTGTTATTTTAAAAGTCGGATTACCGCGTAAACACGAATCGTATTCACAAGGTAGGTGGCGCTGCGTCGAATGGTTTTGAATTTTTTTCTTATTTTTCTAAAGCTATATAACAATGCAATATCCGTACGAAGTGATGCTAAAGTTATCGATACGCGCTGCAACGGTAATAATTACCGCGTTTCATCCGGGAAAAAAATTGTCTATCGGTGTACTATAAAATTATTTTTTTTAGATCGATTATGCCTCGTATGCCTCAAAAAACGTTTGATGCTCGCGTAATTTATTCTGTGCAAATTACTATCGCATTCAGTAGTCAAATTACATTAAAGTCAAATGAAAGTCATAGGTTTGTAAGAAACGTCTATATGGTCAAGATCAGTGGTAATAATAATTTTTTTACTGTATCAAATTACTAGAAACTGGTTATGCAAATCTATCTGCACAAATTAGACCAAAGAACCATTTTTTTAAATTCCAGGTAAAGAATCGGAAGAAGTGGAGATTTCCGATTGAACTTAAGCTACAAAACTGAGATATTATACACGGAAACCATATTTAAAATGGTCTGCAACCTCCTTTAATGGATTTTAAGCGTTGCATTTTACATGATATATAAAGTATGTATAAAATGCAACACGCTTAAAGTGTGTAAAAATTCGTCATATTGTTAAAGTTAGGAAACGACACACTTGCAACACGCTTGGTTTTCAGATTAAAAATAGTACCTACATTATATTTCTTTGCCATTTGGCTGAACTTTTTATAAAATTCTTTCGCTTGGACGGAGATGTATGTCGTACTTCCCGGATTTTTAAAAACCCTCGATCTAATCGTCATTAAGTCTTTGAGTCATTAATGTTAGTATACCGAATGAATGACCGCTTAAAGAGGCTACGACTTCCGTTGACGGTCCATAATGAAATACGTTTACGCAACTATTTACAATGTCGGAAACGTGAACTATTATAGCTAGTGGTGGAAATGGTAGTGTCATTTTTATCTAAATCAATTCTTAAGCGATTAAGGCATTCTTATTTCAAACTTAATTTAGCTAACGCCTGAGGTAGATTTTATTTTATTAATAAGACTGTACTGTAAAATAAATCTACTTGAAATTTAATGTGCGAGTACCAGAAGTTTTTATGACTGATACACTAAATTAGTTTGTGTATGGTAATGTATAGTAATTTCAATAATTTACTTTAATTTCACCGCAAAAGTACATTAATTTTAATAATTACCATTAAATTTCCTGTAAAAGTACATTAATTTTTTATCACAAATGGACATTTAATTTAATTGACGAGTTTATATATAAAAACTTTCAATCTTTTTTAACAGTGTGTAAAAAAAAATCAACTAGAAATATAATGTACAAGTATAGAACGATTTTATGCATAAACTAGTATATTTAATTCAAGTGCGATGTAACATTAATATATGGTACAATAACTTCAATAATTTTCATTAAGTTTACTGTAAAAGTTCTTCAATTTCAATAACTTGCTTTAGTTTCACTGTAAAAATGCATGTATTTTATATTACAATTGTAAATTAAATTTAATTGATGAGTTTAAGCATTAATACTTCCGGTCTTTTCTAATAGTGAAGTTTTATTACAAAAAATTAATGCTAAAAAATGTTTAAACTCTTTGCGGCTCTAATGACCTCGGGAGAGTCGATTCTGGATAGCCTTGCTTTCGACAAGATTCAACTTCTTGTTTTTATTTTGCTGGTGTGATCTTGTTTCAAAGGGTGGACGACCGATCTTTCCTTTCATTTGAAAATCGTATACAGCCTCATGATTCAACCAATATTAGAAAAGACTGGAAGTCTTTATGCATAACAAACTCGTAATCGAAATTTAATATATAATTGTGATATAAAATTCATATACTTTTCCAGTAAAATTAAAGCAAATTAATAAAATTCAAGTACTTCTACTGTAAAATTGAAGTAAATAATTAAATGTGCTGTACCATGCATACATTAATTTTACATTACTCTAGTATATTAAATTTAATATACTGGTTTATGCATAAAAACTTCCAGTAAAAGTACACTGTTAAAAATATTTTGACAATTATATATATATTTTGAAGATACAGTGTACTTCACACAAGGTCTCGAAAATTTATAGTTCTAGTATTTATATTAATTCTCTAGCAAAAAAAATTTGCTAGAAAATTACAGTAGCGGACTGAAAGTTTTTATTCGCAACCTGTACCATAAAATTCTTGTCCATCTGTATTAGATATTTAATATAACAATACTGAAAAAAGATTTGAGAAATTTGTAAATTTACTGTTACAAAATACTAGGAATTTACATAATGGATTTTTTTTAAATCTCATGACGATTATAAATATGGTGTACGTGTATGTTATAAAATGAAAAGCCACCTTCAATGAAAACAAACCTCGAATTTCTGAAATTACAGTCATGGTCGACGGAAAATTTATTATTTCCAATATTTATTATTGAATATTTTTGTTCCCAAGATATATGTAACTTAACATACATCTTGAAAAAATCCGCGACGATAAACTCGTAATTTTTATACACATATAAAAGTCCTGCATATGAATTTACAAATCTGTCAACTAATATTAAGATCTTAACTGAAATTTTACGATTTTGGTCATGTAATAACTTGATTACTATAAAGTATTGTAACTTTCATAAAAATTTTTTAACAATTAATCATCACGTACATAAATTTACACTACAATTGTTAATTTTACAGTGAATTTTTTCCTAATAATTATTTCACACACCAGTCTTGTAAATATCATATTTCTTTTCACAGTAAATTTACAATCTTTTTTAACAGTGTAGTTCTTGCGACATTAGTAAGGACAACCAAATCAATCGTTGGGTTTACCATTCGAATCGTTGGCACTACCATTTGAATTGTAAGAACAATAGAACAATCAAATGATTGACATTGTTGTTACTCGATAGCGAATATATGGTTACAGTAGAGCGTCGATTATCCGAACTAATTGGGACCGACTATCGTTCCGATAATCGACAATTCGGATGACCGAACATCAATATTTTGTGATGGGGGAGGGAGGAACTGAAACGCTTAAAATATTAGAATATATACGTGTAATATAATACATATGGGTCATTCCACGGGATTTCGCACAAAAAAAAACCCGACCGACTCCAATTTTCGCCTATTTTTTTTATATTGTTGACTATGTCAAACGGTGCACCTGTGAATTTTTTGAGAAATTTATTCTTATATTTCGACGAGCCATAAAATAAAAGGTGAAAAAAATGAAAAAAAATCTGACGTCAAGTGGAATAATGATATCGACAAAAATAACTAGGTCAAAATTTTCGTAATTCAACACAGTTTACGGTAAAAATAATCAAAATAAAAAATAAACATAACTTCTATTTTATTTATGTCTTTTACCAAGAAAAGGTACCATTTCGCTAATTGGGCCCCCTCCGATTTCAATACAAAAAATCACGAATATACTACATGGAGTCCCAAACATTTTAAGCACAAGCCCAAGATGGAGAACGCATTTTACCCATTTTTAAAAAAATATTTCGGGTAATTGATTTTTTAAATTTTCTTCCAATCTTCTGCGTATTTTTTTATGTAATTGGTAATATTAAAAGGAGCTTATGTGATTTTTTTCATAATTTTATATGTTGATGTATTGGATTCATTAAATGTAATCGAATTACAAATTTAAAAAATTGTATTTTCGTTGCATCTTTTACAAAAAAAAAGTCCCATTTCACTTATATGGACCTCTCCGATTAAGTTTAAAAAATAACAAAATTACTATACGCCTCAGGCGTATCTCGCGACGCTAGCGCTCGAGCGGCCACTGCGTGCGTAACGAGACGATCAGCTGATCGCTTTCTTTTTTTAAAATTTTAAAAATTTGTAATTCGATTACATTTAATGAATCAAATACATCTACATATAAAATTATGAAAAAAATCACATAAGCTCCTTTTAATATTACCAATTACATAAAAAAATACGCAGAATATTGGAAGAAAATTTAAAAAATCAATTACCCGAAATATTTTTTTAAAAATGGGTAAAATGCGTTCTCCATCTTGGGCTTGTGCTTAAAATGTTTGGGACTCCATGTAGTATATTCGTGATTTTTTGTATTGAAATCGGAGGGGGCCAAATTAGCGAAATGGTACCTTTTCTTGGTAGAAGACATAAATAAAATAGAAGGTATGTTTATTTTTTATTTTGATTATTTTTACCGTAAACTGTGTTGAATTACGAAAATTTTGACCTAGTTATTTTTGTCGATATCATTATTGCACTTGACGTCAGAATTTTTTTCAATTTTTTCACCTTTTATTTTATGGCTCGTCGAAATATAAGAATAAAATTCTCAAAAAATTCACAGATGCTCCGTTTGACATAGTCAACAATATAAAAAAATTAGGCGAAAATTGGAGTCGGTCGGGTTTTTTTTTGTGCGAAATCCCGTGGAATGACCCATATATCTCTCTATATTATAAAAAGATCTCGCCGCCGCCGTGTCAAGAATCGAGGAACTTAGAACATTTCGGGCTCGGGGCTTGGCGGAAGGGGGTGGGGCTAACCCAAGGGTGAGGGCACCCCTTGGGTGGGAGGGGCACCCTTGTGGGGGGGACACCCTTGCGGGGGGCACCATTGCGGGGGGGCGATTGCGAGCGCGCGCAGTGCCACGATAAAATCCTGGAATATATATATATATATCTATGTATTTATCGAAAATTAATATTTTTAATATATCATTGTTAGTATATATTATATATTCTGATAAAACCGCTGGACTCTATATAATATACTATTTTCTTGGGAAAAAATCGAGGATTTTTTTCTGTTTCACGGCAGGGACTCTTTTTCGCGCTGGCAAATCCCGTTCGGAAAACCGAAAATTCGGATAAACCAAATCATCGTTCTGATGATTGACGTTTCGGATAATTGACGTTCGGATAATCGATGCTCTACTGTACTGTTACCTGGCGACATATGTGGGGTCACGATTAGGTTTTCAAAACTTTGTAACGACCCAGCTAGAATGTTTCAATAATTATCCCTTGTTTTCATTCGTTTGTCGACACCTTCGACCTCAGAATATAATTAATTCAGCTGATTGATTTCACAATACGACAATGTATTTTCCAGCACAGAGTTCTACCGATTTGATACCTCCAACATTCTTACAGAAAATTATAATATAACTAAACAATGACTCGACGTAATCGTCAGATGAAAATCATTCAAGAAGAAAAAATCAATAAAGTATCTACACAATATTTTCCACTTATAGTACCAATATTTTACCGATATCAGTGTAAATAAAATAATTTGGTTCCTTATAGAGGACGTTTTGTTTTCGTGAGAAATTTTTTGTTCGAGGTTTTCATGTCAAAACTCTCAAAATAGTCCAAAACGTCGAGAAAAGTGGTTTAGAAAAAATGTATGGAATTCAAAATTCAAATTTACATATCTCAAGAACCGCTTTAACAAACGGGCTGAGATTTAGCACACATATGAAGGAGATTTACGCCTTTATTTATGATATATATTTTTTTAATTTGAAAAATAAGATCAAATTCTATTTAACTTTGCAATTTTTTAAAAAGATCTGTACGCACTCTAGCTTCGATAAATTTTTACCTATAGAGTTGAATAATTTTTTATAAATAAAGTTATATTAACGGAATATTAAGTTCGGTTTTTATCGAATTTTGAATTTTTTTTAATTTGCATTTTTCGCTCACTCACGTCAAATCACACTAAATTAACTGAAATTTTCTACAGATGAAAAATAACATTCAGCGCTGCTATGTACGAAATTTTGAAATGATCGGTAAAGCGGTTAGAATTTTACGTGATTTTGAATTTTTTCCAAAACTATAGAGGTAACGAAAAAAGTTGCGAAGTAGATTTTTTAACATTGCTTCATCATTTGTTTCTATTTTTCACTAAGCTTCCTCTATGTGGCAGCCAAAATTAATAAATAAGCTTAATCATAGAGGTGGCTTTGTGAAAAATGTAAATTAATGAGGAAGCAATGTGCAAAATTATACTTTATTTTTTTAAATTGATTTTGTAATATAATTATTGGAATTAAGGAATTCCGATTTTATGGAAGTCAACTTTTTTTTGTTACCTGTAACAGCTGTAGATTGTGCAAATTTCGATTTTCTGGACTTTGTGATGCAGCCTCTGCACGGAAGTTATCATTAATTTACATACATTTTTAAAGAAGAGGCTAAAAAAATCATACGATTCCTTCTCAGAGCTCCATTGGCGGAGTCTGCCGTCTGCCTCACTCATACATTCATTAGCTTAATTTATGCACGACGTCTGCCTGGAAAGGAGCATGACGAGAATTATTATGTATCCGTTAATAACGTTGATGCTTATAATTTCTTCGTCTACATCCGGTTATCTCAGTACTTTGCTATGATCTGGAATTTTATTATGAATTGTATCGTTATTATATCTGCTTATCTTATTATCTTATTATATCATATAATTCAATTGAGCCGGTAGAAAACGGTTGAATTTCAAACAAAACTAAAATATGAGCACTTTGATTCTCGCTAAATTATTTATCAAAGATTGACACATTTAAAAAAATATTTATGCAAAATTTGGATCGTTTACTTAAAACCTTTATGAACTATAAATTGAATAAAAATTATGAATATGCCACTTCTAATAAAATTTAAATATCTTCTTGATTTCACCCATATTCAATTCAGTACCAAAGGCGGAATTTAAAAAAAACGTTGCGTTATGGCATTAATTTCTTCAAAATCTTATCTGTGATATCAAGTCCAAATTTAGTATGTGAACAAAATAATATTCAGCCATCATAAATATATAATTTAGTGGAAAACGATATAAAAATTATGATTCTATGAAATTTTGAATTATTAAAATAATTAACTTTATCGCATTAACTTTATCAAAATTTGATATCGAGCACAAATTTAGTATGTAAACAAAATAATATTTTCAATACCACATAATCGATTTCATTTAATTGGGTTGAATGAATATTTTATTTCTTTTTTCATAATTTTCAATTTATAGAATATTTATATTGAAATGTTATGGTTAGAAAAAATAAATCTGCAAAGTAGAACTTTGCAAATTGCTTATTAATTATTTTTCAATTTTTATTTTTCTACACTGAGAGAAAATTATGGTATTTGTAACTATAAAGTGACAACTATTAATTTTTAGATCGTACATCTAATTTTTTAATAGTTATTACAACTGTAAAATAGTTACTATAATTACCAAATAGTTATCGTAACTATGATAATAGTTACATAGACTAAAAATTCATAGGTGTCATTTAATAGTTGACTGTACTACTACGATTTCTTTGAGTGTACGGTGTCGAAAGCTCCACAGAACCACTACCGGATCGAATTTTGATAAGGTACATGTATTTATTGGTTAGCGTTTTGTCACAACACGAACGAAGACGGAGAAACAACCGAGAGACCTTCAATTTGAACCAGCTCGTGCTCAACCGACAAAGAAGCCTACTACAATCGCCAAGCATCGCTCACGCGATAATAGTACGCTACGATTCAGGTCGTCGACGCATCGATGATTTTCTGGAACGCAACTCCAAAGACTTTTGTCTGAAATTCTGCACGAATCGACACTGCACACTTCATATTCTCCACTGTGAACTTTGTCCACAGGAAAGAGTCAATGCTAAACCGTCTATAAGTCTGATCTTTTTATTGTACTGAAAGTTAAAAGTAATCGTCACGTGCCAATTTTGCCTCCTACCAACGGAAATCTACCATTTATTTATTACCAATGACGGAACTTTTTTCTTCCAATTTACAGAAAAATTCTACAAAATCACTTAATTTTTCGTTTTATGTTGTTGACTTTTGTTGACATTGACATCAATTTTTGTAATTTTTCTCCCGCTCATTTACAGAAAAATTTCGCAAAATCACTTAACGTTTCATTTTATCTTGTCGTTGGTTTTTTTTTACATTGACATCAATTTTGGTCAATTTTCTCTCGCTCATTTGTAGAAAAATTCCGCAAAATCACTTAATTTTTCGTTTTATCCTGTCGTAGGCTTTTATTGACTTTGACATCAATTTTCTCTCGTTCAGTATATTGACAATAATCTTATCAAAGGCGTATCTCGATTGGTAAGAATTAGGATTTGTATCCTAATTTGTCTTAATTAAGTAATAATAATAAATATCGGTAAATATTGATAAATATCAATATGAAATTTCATGACTTAGGTAAAAAGGGACTACAAATCCTGAGACTTATTTCGATTTTAACTGTCGCTAAATTATTTCGTATTTAATTACGATGCCGTTGTAATATTATCTTTAAGGAAGTAAAGAACAAAAGCGCTGGCTAATTCAAAGTGTCAATAGTTCTACGAGATCAAGCTATGATTTCCGGTTTCGTTAGCATAAGTTCGTGGCCGTTAGTGGAAATGACTAGTACATAAGAGGAATGGTAATGTCACGATCATAAATCTGGATACATCATGATCTTTTTATTGTATGATACAAAAATGCATATTTCTACTGGATTAAACAGTCAAGATCACGAATTGTGATGATGTTATCCAAGGCTGTTGGTAGTTAGCATCGATAATGTATAGTTTCTCAATACTACTTGGGTCGTCGGTTGTTTTACTACGTCGTTTCTACGACTTCGCGGAAATATTAGATTTTTTGACGTTTGAGAAATTACGGTGTGTATGATAAAACATCATCAATTTAAAAAATAGTCTTGTTCAACAGACTTTCATAATGATAAATATAACCCGCGCAAAAAGAAGTATGAAAACAGTATTTCCAAGTGAAAAATTAGATATAGTCCTACATATGATATTGGACATATACAATCTGGATGAAGTCTATATACAATCTATATGCAATGTATATATAAGATCAACTATGAAGTTGCACTTATGTATAAATTGTACAATCTATACGCAATTTATATGGGTCATTCCATACCAATTAGACCATTCGTTTGTCATCACGCCAATTTTTCTGTACTTTATAAGCATAATAATGGAAATTCTGTGAAATTTTGAGAAAAATCGGAATCGTCCGTCTCAACGAACAAAAATCTTATTACTTTATTTTGTTAAAAAATGGTGAAACTTTTCTTGAGCGGCTATGGAAAATTATTATTAAAAAGTACATCAGAGTTGTAAATGCTCTTAGAATGAAATTATTAGTTGAATGAAATTTTTTAGTTCAATTCAAGGAGATGCTCTTAGAATGAAATTATCAGAATAGAAATAATGATGATGATACGATCAGCTCTATAATTATGATTTTATAATAATAATAACATGTAGCGATTGTAATACGATGATTAATCTTTGGAATGGCTGCAAAAAAAAAAATTTTTTCAATAAAAATTCACGGTAATCCTTTTGAAAAAATGGAAAAAAATAAGTAATGCATTACTTATTTCTTCCATTTTTTCCACTATTTCTTGTAATATTAAAGCGAAAATTCCGAAATAATGTATGGATATTCGTGATACTCTACTAAAACTTTTAAAAAAGTTATGAACACTTTTTGCGACCATACTAAATTTGGGTGGCCCACTGGTATGGAATGACCCATATATAAGACCAACTGTCAAGTTGGGCCTAGGTATAAATTATATACAGATTAAAAATAGTATATATTTATATATATATATATAACATATATTTTTCAATTATACTCTATGTATAATTTTTTTACTTGGGAATAAAAAATATGAGGACTATGTCGCATTGGACTAAATAATACTCAAATTATACTGACATATTTAAATTATACTCAATTATAGTCCTTTCACAGTATTTTCATACTTCACACTTTTCGACAAAGCATTATTTTGAGTATAATTTGAGCTGCACTGAGAGAAGTTAACAGTTAACAAATCTTGGTTAAATATGGCGTAATGAACCATTTAGTTATTCTTATTGAATCTCACTTGAGCCAAATAAGATTTGTTAACTATTAATAAATGTCAGCGAGCTTCATTTGCGACAAGCAAATTTTATTTAGCTCAAGTGAGATTCAATAAGAATAACTAAATGGTTCATTACGCCATATTTAACCAAGATTTGTTAACTGTTAACAAATGTTAATAACCTTTTCTCTGAGTGATGATACTATCCATTTTATACCATTCCAATACTTTCATTTTTGCGCGGGAATCAAGATGCAGTTCAAAATTTTACATGAACCCTGAATATTATCACATTATAGTAAAATAATTTTCCAACATAGAATTATCCCAAAACTCACCTGAAATTTTGGTGTTACCAATGCACACGTGGCTTGACGAGCCAAAGTGAGCCTCTAAGTACGATGCGAAGAAATTTCGTTTAAAACAATCGAGTGTCTTCCGTGAGAGCGAAGGAGCAAACGTCAACGAAGGTAACGACGATGATAAATAAGGAACGGGCCGATAATAGAATTAACACAATTTAAAGTGACCGTTACGATGAAAATTAATATTGCCCACCTCACCACCCTCTCGTCACTCGATCTGACTCTTCGCTCGACCACTGGACCACTGACTGTCTCGTTCGCGCGCCACCTTACAGCTCACCTCGGTGCCGGACCCCCAAGAAATTCTTTGTTCAAGTTAGGAGCCCACAGCGATCAAAGAGAACCTTGTGTACTGTTGCTGCTTCCACCTCCGCGTGTCTCCGCCGCACCGTCGGTTCATCACTCGTATGCTCGCATTACTGTTTCGAACATCCCTACTACTCCACTATATCGCTTTTCGCATTCTTTCCGACGTCATTACGCATTTACATCAGCCGACGGATCAATTTTTATATTAATGGGCAATACAGGTTACGGCCCACGCAAAAACGGAAGTGTGATAACAGAATTTTTTTTAATATTAAAAGAGTCTTGGGTTATTCATGCCAAGGCTGATGTATTGAAATAAGACATAACGAAAAATGTCACGTCTATGGAAAGAAAATATTGACACGATATGGAAAACAGTGTCAAAATTTAAAAGTCTTGATTATGAGCTATTGGACTGAATAATCGCGTTAAAATTTAAGGGTTAGCAACACTCCAGTGGCAGAAAAAAAACCTAACTTTGACGATTTATTTTGGGAGTATGAAAAAAGGAATAGGATTTTTTTTCAGAGGGTTTATTTAACATGTATTGAAAAACGGAAAAAAAATGTATTATTTTTTTATAGAAAATGACGTCGACAGAGCCAATCTTGAAAAAAAAATCTAAAACATTGTACTATCTATATACCTATAATCTATACATATATATAGTTTTATCAGCTATAAAATAACGTGGGGTTTTTTTTCGAATCAAATTTTGTAAAAATGGTGCGCTTTTGAAAATTTAATCGATTTTTTACCAAAAAATAAGCAGGTAATTGTTTATAAAGAAAAAGTTTACATTAAATTAAAAAAAAACGGCTACGTAGTTCGACAGAGAATGTAATTGTGAAGCTACTATCAAAATTTCAAACCGATCCATGCAACGGCGTTCAAATAATACATCCTCCGAGTTTTAAACAATACAAATTTTAAAAAAATCTCCCTACTGTAAACTAAAATGATGAAAAAAAAATACAATAATTTTTTTTTAAAATGATTATACAAATTGGTAAAAAAATTTTAAAGTTGATGTTCAATAAAATATTATATATAAAAAGTCTGTAATAATTTATAAAATTGATACTCCCGAATTTTTTATTACAATTGTATCAAAAAATTTTCATTATTTTACAATCATAACAATAAATTTCAATTATTTGTTTGTAATTTTTCAACTCACGTTTTTTTATACAACAGTCGGGCGACGCCTGAGGTCGTTAACTTTTTCGTAATGTGAAATTACCAATGACTTTGGTACTTCTACTTTGTCGTCTCCCGACTATTGTATAAAAAACCGCCTAGAATGATGTCCAGAATGGAGTCCCGGATGGAATCTGGGCGGTCCGGGGAAGAGTCCAGATGGACTCTCATACGGACTTCGGCTTTTAATCCGATCCCGAAGTTCATCTTGAAGTCCATCAATCCATCCGGGACTCCCGAAAGGGCTCAATCTGGATTCTATCCTAGACTCAAAAAACTTTCCCGCACTCCATCCGGGACTCCATCTGTGATACCAAATACTCCTGGACCCGACCCTGAACGACCGGCGAATCTCGGCGAATCAATCGCAGAGTTCATCCTGGCGTCCATTTTGGATTCTCGCCCAGACTGTTTTGATCTCCATCCCGGACTCTACCCGGGACTCCATCCTGGACTCCATCCTGGACTCCATTCTGGACTCCATCCTGGACTCCATCCTGAACTCCATCCTGGACTCCATCCTGGACTCCATCCTGAACTCCATCCTGGACTCCATCCTGGACTCCATCCTGGACTCCATCCTGAACTCCATCCTGGACTCCATCCTGGACTCCATCCTGGTCTCCATCCTGAACTCCATCCTGGACTCCATCCTGGACTCCATCCTGAACTCCATCCTGGACTCCATCCTGGATTCCATCCTGGACTCCATCCTCGACTCCATCCTGGACTCCACCCTGGTGTCCACCAGGATGGTGGACATCAGGACCAGATGGTATCCATCTTGGACACCTTGGTGTCCAGACGGTCGATTTTGGACCGTCAACGAAGGGTAGACTCCTCGTGTGTAGTTGAACTCAGGACAGCTTTGCAGTCTTATATACGCTGAGGCTTCAAGTCACTTATGAAAAACGCTTCGACCGCTCGAAATCTAGCGGAGCATTGTGCCACTAGAAGGCGAACGGACGGCGCATTTTTCGCAAGTGTTTTGAAGCCCTAGCGTATATAAGACTGTGCTAAGTTGTCCTGAGTTCGGCTACAAACGAGGGGTCTACCCTTCGTTGATGGTCCATTTTGGACCGCCGACAGACCGTAAGTCTGTCAGGCGGGAATTCGAAATGGAGACCAGAATGAACTCCGCGATTGACCCGGCTAGATTCGCGGATCGTCCAGGGTAAGGTGAGTATTTGGCATCCCGGATGTAGTTCAGGGAAATATTTTCCGTCCCGAATGGAGTCTAGGAAAATTTGTGTAGTCCTGAATTGAGTCCCTAGCGGAACCGTGCAACCGTCAATTTGTGGTTGTTTTACGGTCACATCCAAGTAACCGTCATTAAGAGGTTTATTTCCAGTTGCTTTACCGTAACACAACCATAATGTAACCGACAAATCGACAATTGCTTCGGAACAAAAAATAATCCGATTGCAAAGCGACCAATGTTTCAACCAAAAAGAAACCTCAAAATACTGCAGAAGTAATCGACAGTTTGTTGAAAGTTGTTTTTCGGTTATTTGAAGAACTTTCAAAATGATAACTAAAAACGGACCATTGTGTTCACTTCGGATCACTTTACGGTTACCCAACGGTCACTAGGTTGTGTCTGCGTTATTTTCTAGTTTTTTTTTTGTTCCAGAACGACCGGATACTTTTCGGTTATTTTGCGGTTCTTCAGATCCACTAGGGAATCCGGGAAAGTTTTGTGCGTGCAGGATGAAATCCAGATTGAGTGCTTTCGGGAGTCCCGGATAGAGTGACTTCAGGATAGACTTCGGGATCGAATTAATAGCTGCACGGAGAAACGGGTGTACGGGGGGTATGAGCCACGGAATTGATAGTACCGACCAACAGGCATAGTTGAATATGGCATTAGCAAGTTATTGAGTATCAGAACCAACCGATTGGTAACGCCATCCAAACTACATCTAACGCTCCACGCATTTAAAGGTTGGTTTTCTCAACTAACCTGTTTTCTCCGTGCCGAGTCGCCGTTTTTTCGGGAATAATAGAGTAGCAGTAGCGCCCAGTCAAGTCAGACATAAAATGGTCGTGTGAAGGCAACATTAACTTTCATTTTTAACTTGGCGTCGAGTGGCTACCGCGACTCTTGATTGCCCCAAATGAAGCTCGCTGACATTTGTTAATAGTCAACAAATCTTATTTGGCTCAAGATACATTTAGCACCGACAACTAAATGGTTCGTTTCGCGATATTTAACACTTGATTTGGTAGCTATTAACAAAGTCTTCTCTTCGTGCACGTTTACCAGCAGACAACTTTAGTCTTATATCTAATACACTGGTTGCAACTACAGTCAGCCATCGGGGAATGATTCCCAAACGCGGGGTCTTAATAGGTACAACGTTCAGAATATCAGTATTTATTTACTATTTCACGGTCGTTTCCACTATGGCGGTTTTGTGCAAAAAGTTCACTTAGAATTTTGACAAAACCACCCGCGTAAAAATGATGTGTCCAGGATGGAGTCAGGGCAGTCCGGGTAGTCCAGGATGGAGAATGGGATTTAATCCAATCCCATTGTTCATCTTGGACTCCGTCCTGGACTGCCAAGACTCCATACTGGATAGTCCAGAATCCATCCTACACAACCCAGACTCCATCCTGGATTCTGTTTTGGATTCCATCCTGGACACCGCATCTTTTTTAAGCGGGCACCACGTAAACCACCACTCCGAGATTCGTTTAAATCTCAGAGTGGTGGTTTACGTGGTGGATTCGACAAAATTCTAAGTGACATTTTTGGACAAAACCACCATGGTGATTTCGACGGTGGTTTGTTCGGTGACCGGATCTGCTAGGGTTCGTGTGTAATACTCTTGTTTCTTCGAGAAACATTCTCGTGATTATAGATTCTTTTAATATATTCAGAGATGATTTCATTCCTACATTGTGAATTGTAATTATTGCCCGTAGGAAATTGGAATCATTGCTGAAAGTCGACATGTCATTGACACACTTTTGAATATGTATTCATATAAACTTTTGTTAGATTATTATACGGCTTGAAAAGCGAAACATAGTAACGATTCTTCTATGTATTAGATTACGATTTTTCTATGATTCTTCTACCATTCTTCCACGATTTTTCTACGACACTTCTATGATTCTTCTAGGGTTCTTCTACGTATATGATTCCTCTACAGTCTAACACGGTAAATTTCTCTTTAGAGAAATATAGATCTAGACGCTAGAGGTGCACAATAAACCGAGTTTACTATACCAAATCGAGTAATGACTACCAGATTCTTCTCTTCGTGAGTCTAAGTCGGCTGCGGCCGCATTGGAAGTTAGATTAAACTTAGTAAAATGCAGGTAGGAAGTGATAGGAAGAAATGTGGAAAGGGCGGTAAAAGGTAATTAAAGTAATCCCATGGAAAAATTAGTAAAATATTGTTTCCATACTACCATTATTGTGCATAACGCCCGTATTTTTACGTCTGATTTAACACCAAATGGAATTTGTTTGCACCCACTTCCTTGACTACGAATCATAAAACAAACAAAATAAGTACTCATTAGAATAGTGATGAACGGAAAGCCATCGCTGTGCTATTTTTTATTTGCGTGAAACAAACGTATTTCTATTCTGAATACTTATATAAGCCTCAAGCTATTAATGCTAATAATGCACCAAAGAATGGCAAATTTGATTTCAATTACGATTAGCATGGCTGATAATCATTGTGTAAAATTAATTACATGACACAGATCTTTCGACAATGAATGAAGTCAAATACAATTGATGCGCAGAAAATTAAAATACGCTACAGAAATAATCTATTTTCGAGATTTGCAAGAACAATTCCTTAGGACAAGCCGAAGAAATAAATAGTTCTCACATACAATGTGTTTCCTAGAGGCCATTCACTGCTCGTGAAATCTCAATGACTGTTTTACCTACAGCTTTATCTCTGTCATTGTGTTCACAAATAATGTAATGTTTGCTCTGTTTAAGGAATGCTGTTTGATTAGTCAGAAAAAAGTGGATTTTGCATCAGAATTAATTATCCCTAATAGGCGATGAATGAAAAGATATATTTAGTATACTTCTGTTGACATGGTCAATGCAATTATCGCGTCAACTAGTGCATTGTATTGGTATTGTCATTGCAGCCAATTTGTTCAATGTCATTCAGCTGAAACATTGATAAAGATAACAATAATAATGATAAATAATAATTATGATACGAATAATAATAATAATAATAATAATGTGTTTTAATCACTTTAATTGACTTTCACTTGCCCTTCTACTGCAGTAACGGCGATAAAATCCTTTGTTACGATCAGATGCAGTTTTTTCTTCGAAGTGATTATAGTAGAACCCGAACTAACCCGGGTCAAGTAACCCAGAAACCGGATTACCATGCCATTCACGTTTTTCGTTCTTGAAGTGCTAGATTTTTGAAGTCAACAAAAGTCAATTTGTTTTAAAAAGGAATTTTTAATATAAGCGCAAAAATAAAATTGATTATCATGTCTGGTTGTTATTGTTATTCGTGGATATCCCTATATGAACGGTTCATCAGTTTCCAGTTGCCGTTCAGTACTTTAACATTTAATTTAATTTCGAAGTGATGATATGCTAAATATTAAAACTCTTCAAATTTCTAATTAATATGAATTAATTAGTTTTTCGATTTTTGTTCAATTGTATATTTTTCATTATTTTTATCCAATACAAGTAAAACATTGAATTATTAAAAAGATCTTTTCTTAGGCCCAAATGTCTAAACTTTCTTAAAAAGAAAAAAAAAAAAATATATATATATATATATATATATATATATATATATACATATTATCGCTTATGTGAATTAATTTTTAACCTAAAAATTCCGTTTTGAAGTGTTGTCATTTTTTTTCCAACGCGTTTCAGGATATTAAAAAAATTAAATATGCACGTTTCAAAGATCGTTGTATTTACTAATTTAACCTCAAGTTTACAGAGTGGGACGGCATGGGTTTATATTAAAATTTAATAAATGAAACAATTAAATGAATTTAAATTATTTTAAGTTATTTTTATTTTGTAATATGTAAATGAAAGATTTATTACATTGTGCTTGGCAATTTTACAGTCGCAAACCAAATTACATATTTCTAAATAATAATAATAATATTTAAATGAATATAAATCTATTATGATGGTGTTATCAGGTTTTTATCAAAACATGAAAAATTTATTACATTGTCTTTGGAATTTTAGAGTCCAAAACTTCAACAGTTCGGGACTATAAAAATTGGTTGATAAGAGTTACGGTTGGGCAAAAAATATGGATTTTTTTCGACCACCCTAATAAGGGCAGATTGTTCAAAAGTTATTAAAGTCGCACATTGATTTTCTATTTACTGCAACGCGTCTGCGAATTCGGCCAGATCGCATTGGCTGTGAGTTGTAGGTTTAGAGCAAACATAAGGTCGAATTTTGTATTCAGTAATTTACATACGAAATTTATTTCTCACGCTCGATGACCCATTGAAATACATAGTACAATGTAACCATTTGACAGCACCAATGTTCAACACCTTGAAAAAGTCGTGTAAAAAAAAAAGCAATTCCTTAACAGCTGAAATGCCACGAGACGGGGCGGGAACGTCGAGGTCGTTCTCGATTTTTCCCGTCACGTGCTTGCGATGCTTACCGACCTTTTCGCATATATCATTTGTTACTTCGGTGTCGATTGTACCCACGTTAAGTTGAGCACATATTATACGCGTGGAGTGTGTCAAGCGTTCTGCATTATATGCAGTCGTCATCAATATCATTATTACAGCAGTTTGAGGTAAATTTATTTTCATTAAATGGCATCAAACATGTATATTTATAGGGTTTTGTTAAACGTGTAACTGCAATTCATTATCAGCATTAAATTAATAGTTTACATACGCTCTATATACAATCTATGAACAATTTATACGGAAACTCAACTTCACATTTGGACTTATATATAAATTGCATATGGATTGTATATAGAATTTTTATACATGCTGTATTTGTCCAATTCCATAAGTCGGACAATATATAATTTTTATTACATTGTTACGCTCTCTCATTACACTCTAAAAACCAAGCGCGTTGCAAGTGTGTTGTTTCCTATCTTTTACATTGTGCCGCGTTTTTACATACTTTCAAGCGTGTTGGCATACACACGATAGATGATATCTAAAAGGAACACGCGTGCCCAACGCGCTTGGTTTTAAGATTGTATTCTCAAACGCTATCTCCTGTGTGTTAAATACAAATTCTACAACTGGGATATGGGCATATCTCACAAACCTTTGACTTTCGTGTAACACGACTGCGGAATGCGATAGTAATTTACACAGAATGAATTACGCGAGTATCAAAAAATAATTTAATTTCATAATGCACCAATAGACTATTTTATCCTGGTTCAAAAGCGGAAATTAACAACGTTTTCGCTTGTAACTCTGATTTTTGAGTCACTTCATACGGATGGTAGCATTGATATGCACCTTCAGAAAAATAAGAAAAAAATCATGAAATTCTGGTAAGGTGCAATGAACATAATGTACCTAATTGGATCGCCAAACATGTCAGAAATTTAAGCGGTTATCCTGTGAACGTCTGTCACTCGGTTTCGATGGTGAACCTGACTTCCACCGTTATATGGTGCAGGAATATCAGCACAAGCTAATTTAGCCAAATGAATTGGATGCACATAAAGGTAGGATCATCACGGATTGAATGAAGTGAAATTTATGTCGGAGAGTCAATTATTTTGCTCGCAACGTTCTGCGACATGGTCTCATATTGCTGCGTGGAGAATAAATGTCAGAATTTTCGCATCGTTATCCGGCCAAACTAGTCAAGTAAGATAATTAAATTCCATCTGAGTACGTTACTCTTATCACGAATTAGATGTGCGCAGATGTGCCCCGCCTCAAGACGAGAAACAATTTTTTTCTGGTTCAAAATGTATTCAATTGTCAGATTTATAAATTCGCAGAATAAATTCAAACTATTATCGTTTCTAAATTATCTAAATTATATTTGAGTTAGTAGAGTCATTACTAGTCATACTTTTCATTTTCTGCATACGAATTGAGTAAAATTGAATTAGAAAAATGAGCTATTGGAAGGGATAAAACTATACCTTCCAATGGTCATTTAAAAAAAAAGTTCAATTGAACGTAAGTTAAACACTTGTAAAACACAATAACACATAGTTCCTACAATGCATTAGCACCAAATAAATGATTTTTAGTTAAAATGAAAATATGATTTTTTATGCGAGCATCCTGTATATGATGATTTGTCCATGAACGAATATTGCTTTCTAAAGGTCTTAAGATGAGTACAAAAAATTGGCGAACCTGTGCTCCTATTACTATATTTTTATTCTTTGAGGCCGTGAAAGTCGAAGGTTTGTGATATACGCCCATATATCTTAGGACATATGATAAATATATGCCAGCGGAAAAGCTATTTGAGATATATCGTAGATATATTTAGAACGTATGTCTATTATATAAACTGTCCAATAAGAGGCCTATATATCAGATATATTCTTGGGATGTTTTTCTATTGCATAGCATAGCATATCAAAGCATAGTTTAGAATGGCATACAAAAGCTTCCCCCATGGAAATTAAGTATATTTGGAAATATATAATTTTTATACTAAATATATTTGAGCAAAAAAAATTGTTTGTTTCGGATATATGCGAAATATATGCAAACGAAAAATATTTCTGAGATATACCCAAAATATATGAAAAATGTATTTTCCGCCAAAAAGTTATCAGATATTTTTCTCGACGTATATAATTTTTAATACGGGTTAGCTTAGCATAGCAATGTGCTAACCAATGGCTGCAATAACCTTCATTTTCTCGATATGTGATAACGGATATAATTATTACGACCCATTACTGAATTCAAATTGTATATCATAAATTTAATTAAATATTTGCACCAGATACGTAATTCAAATGATGTTCCATTGTGTGTTAAACTGATGCATTTGTGCCGCAGTATGTGCATTCTGCATATGTTGATGTTTGGAATAAGTTGCAATAATTATTCGTTTCTTGTGTGAACCTTCTTCCTTTCATCCTCAAAATATAAAGTAAGACGACTTTAAATAAGCGTCATTTCGGCATCAAGTAATTTCGGATATAAATTCATATATGACGTTTGATACGAGCTTCAGAAACGCAACGAACATTTCGTCGTTTCGGGCAAGTAGAGGAAAACACGCAACTCAAACAACCGTATAATCATGATTGTGGGCTTAACATTAATCTTCTATCGTAAAAAATTGGATGTTCATTGCCTGATGGGCCATGACGCGCAGACTAAAATCGCGTGACGTGGACATTTCACGCGCAGCACTCAAAACTCTATTAGCAGAAATTCCGGTTCCGACCTTTGATGTTACTCAAATTGAGGAGGAGATTTTTGTACGCGATAAACTTAAAAAAAACATCGAGTACTGAATGCATTGGAATTATTTACATTGTCAATTTATCGGTTGCAACGATAGTTAATCAAATTACATTAATTTTAGAGGAAAGGTAAAAATTCGAGTAAGGAGGAAATTAATTGTAGACTTCTATGATGGAAAAACGTAATTTATTTTGGAAATTAAATAATGTGCATTGAATAAACTTTACGAAAATTGCGTCTCATCATATTTACAGATTTTATTTCGCGTGTATCGCTGTACTATTATAATCGTTTACGTTTCGAGTATAATGAATTGCTCGGCTTCACGAGGATTTCTTTTCTATAGGTTTCGGTAACAGGCTATAGACTTTTTCGCTCGTACAATTTCCGTTGCATCGATCTCTTTTCTCAGAATTTAAATGCTTTTAATTTGCAGACTTGACGCATTCATTTACGTATTCGTACAGGATTAGAAGTTGACCCAGGTCGTCATTTACTTCTCGACCTTTTCGCCGCAGTAGATAGCTTTCATTTCGGCGCATTTGTCAACTTTAAATTTCTAATTGATTATTTTTTCACGGCTCTTAATATTTAACTTAATTTATGAAGTTACTTCCTATGTGTACGGCGCATAGCTGCCAACATCATTGATATGCGTAATAACTACACGGAAAAAAAAGATTCGTTGCCATAACCAAGAAATGAGTTGACACAACCAATCGATTATTCTATTTATCTTACAACTCAAATGGTAATACCAACGATTTGAATGGTAATACCGACGATTCGAATGATAACCCACGTAGAAAAAAAGAATCTTGTGAAGAATCTTTTAAAGAATCTTAAAAAAAGTCTGGTAAGAATCTTTACAGAAATTTTGAAAAGAATCACGCATAGGAGCCGGAGCAAGATTCTTTCCAGGATTCTTTTCAAGATTTTTTCCATCCGAAAACGTTCTGAGAATCTTTGAAAGAATCTTAATGAAATTCTTCAGAGGAATCGAGCGAAACCTGCTGATGCTTTCCAGGATTCTTTTCAAGATTTTCTCCATCCGAAAGCGTTCTGAGAATCTTTTAAAGAATCTTCGAAAGAATCTTAAAAAGCGTCTTTAAGAGAATCGTGAAAAGATTCCGTCCATTAAGTAGAAAAATCGTTGAAAAATTTTAATGAAATTGTTCAGAGGAATCGAGCAAAACCTGTTGCTACTTTCCCTTGGTGTCGAGACAGTAAATTTCGGTATATCAACGAAGGGTAAACCCCTCGTGTATAATCGAACTCAGAACAGCTTTGCAGTCTTATATACGTTCAGGCTTCAAGTCACTTGCGAGAAACGCTTCGACCGCTCGCCATCTAGCGGAGTATTCAATATAAGTGTTTCGTATGATGCCACTAGATGGCGAGTGGTCGAAGCGTTTCTCGCAAGTGACTTGAAGCCTGAACGTATATAAGACTGCGAAGCTGTTCTGAGTTCGATTATACACGAGGGGTTTACCCTTCGTTGATATACCGAAATTTACTGTCTCGACATCAAGGGAAAGTAGCAACAGGTTTTGCTCAATTCCGCAGAAGAATTTCATTAAAATTTTTTCAACGATTTTTCTATTTAATGGACGGAATCTTTTCACGATTCTCTTAAAGACGCTTTTCAAGATTCTTTCGAAGATTCTTTAAAAGATTCTCAGAACGCTTTCGGATGGAAGAAATCTTGAAAAGAATCCTGGAAAGCATCAACAGGTTTCGCTCGATTCCTCTAAAGAATTTCATTAAGATTCTTTCAATGATTTTCAAAACGCTTTCGGATGGAAAGAATCTTGAAAAGAATCCTGGAAAGAATCTTGCTCCGGCTCCTATGCGTGATTCTTTTCAAGATTCCTGTAAAGATTATTTCAAGACTTTTTTTAAGATTCTTCACAAGATTCTTTTTTTCTACTCGGGAATACCGACGATTCGAATGGTAGTCCTAACTATTCGAATGGTAGTCCCAACTATTCTAGTGGTAGTCCCAACGATTGGATTAGTTAACCTAACTTAATCTCGCGAGAACACAACCAAACATTTCTTTCCGTGTACCGCTAGAGGGCTACCGTCTTGACGCGGTCGTTCTTCGTTTGTCTCTTCTATAAGGATACACCGTGAGCGTTCAGAACTCCCCTACGTCTGTTTACGATTATCTAGATCATCATCTATTATCTTATTTTGAGAAAACTAATTTCTCCAAGGTACGGCGATATAGTTTTGTTGCAAGGTAAGGAACTTTTGAATACATGTATTCTGTAGGTAGAGTTTCATTTGTTGACCAATGTAGGTTAATATTCCAAAATGTCATCGAACCGTGGAGAACTGTATAAGAAGTTCTTCGAAGCATATAAAAAAAACTTACGCAGAAAAATCAAAGCAACTTATATAGATACCGAAGATCTCGACGTTTCCTCTGTCTCGGTGAACGATTCTTCGATTCCAGTAATCGATTCAATTTCTGTCTGTATTCCTTTAGCCTGGCAATATGAGTCGAGAAATGTTTAATCTCTATAACAAAATCTCTTCCGATTATTTCATTTGTAATCTTCGTTTTTACTAGTCTTGGAGCATTTTTAGTCAACGAACAGAGTATTTACGTTTATGATAAACCGGTGTATGAAAAGTTACATTATTGTTTTTACTATTCATAAATAATATAAAAATATTTATTATCGTTCGACTATGTATGATATATATATAAAACGTTTTTTGATAATACAAATATTGATAATACGCGCGCTTTTTAAAATCGGAATAAAAAAAATTTCACCAAGAATCTGCCAAATTATGCGTGAGGTTTTTAAAAAAATGAAAAATGCGAGACGTCAGAATTATAATCCCCCCTCCCCCTCCTCCCGCTATCGTCACAAAACGTCACTTACTTCAGGATCTCTCCCTCCCTTGTGTGGTGACGTCATTTATGGACGTCTCACGTCCTCTAATCTGCGGACGCGAGAATTAGTGGTTAACGCAGGAGCTTGAGGGCGTAAAATATCCAATCGCGTACACAAGTCGAACTTTCTCCACTGTCGAACGGTATCATTCGAGGACGAAGGCGGAGGGTTTGGATATTCTTTGGTGCATTCGAAAGTTTCGAGTGTATTTGGAGCGATATCGGCTTTTCACTCGTCGATTAATAGCACTCCCGCCTATCTGAATTTTTCCCGCGAACTTAAAACTCATAACTTTTATCATTGCCGAGAGGAGAGAGAATTAGAGGTTCTTCCGTTACCTCCGGAGGCATCGTCTGAGTGCATGCGTAACCTTCACGTCATGAGGAAACGCGTGAATAAACACCATCGCGATATTTCGTTTAAACTAGGGGATCTCGTGTTGAAGCGACAACACATCCTGCCGTCCGCCGCGCAAAGTATCGTCATCAAATCACACGCACACACATTAGGGTAGATCATTGATTTATTGTTTTTTTCTTCATTCAGATAATGGGATTCAATATTTTTGCGTAATTCTTCATGTATTAAAAGTCCTGTCATTCAGTTGCGAAATAATTTTTTGCGGTCTCACTAGTCTTGTTTTACTCACAAAGACTGACAGTAACATTGGTGTAAAATACAAATTTTTCAGATTTTTGCCCGTTTAGTTATATGGAAAAGATTAAAAAGCTTGTTTTTTTTTATTTAGCACCAATGTTAATCTTCAAGTACAACGGGGCACGGGTAAATGTTATTCAATCCTGTTGAATTTTTACACACATTTTTTAAATATTAATTCGAAGACTTTAAGGAGGTGTGACATAAGGATTTCGAGATTTCGTCAGATAAGGACCACCCTGATACACATCCATACGGACATTTTTTTTCTAAACCTCTCTTCGCAATTTCTTGAACCGTTAGGAGCAACAAACTATACTTCGACGTATGATCAAAGATTAAGTTCGAATTCTAAAAATATAAATTCCAAACAGTAAAAATGCTCTATCTTTCATTAAATCGTTTAGCCCTAATCGCCGATCAATTAGCCGTAGCTAAGGTAAGAATGAGGATGCAAAGTAGAATTTTGCACATTGCACGGAAAAAAAGGCTTGGTTGAAACAACCAAGTGCCTTGGTTATATGTGCGCCAGACAATTAATTGGTTAGTCCAACCAAGTTATTTGTTAGGCTACCAATTTCTTGGTTGGACTAACCAAGTCACTTGGTAAGCTAACCAAGTCACTTGGTAAACTAACCAAGTGACTTGGTTAGCTAACCAAGTCACTTGGTAAACTAACCAAGTGACTTGGTTAGACCAACCAAGTTATTTGTTAGGCTACCAATTTCTTGGTTGGTCTAACCAATTAATTGTCTGGCGCATATATAACCAAGGCACTTGGTTGTTTCAACCAAGTCTTTTTTTCCGTGTGCTTCCTCATTAATTTTCATCTTTCGCAGCGCCGCCTCTATAAGAAAGTTTCTTTATTTTATTTTTGGCTTCCGCATAGAGGAAGCTGCACGAAAAATGAAAATTATTGACGAAGCAATGTGCAAAGTTCTACTTTGCATTCTTATTTTTAATACAAATTAAAACAAGAACGAAAAAAATAATTTAAAAAATTCAAAATTCTATAAAATAAAAATAAATCTAAACCGCATTGTGTATTTCGCTTAAATTCAATACCGATCGTCATTTTTCACTGCTTTATCCGTCAAAAGCTGTTTAAGCTCATTATCTAAAAAATTGTGGCAGCTAGAGAACATATAGAGATCTTTTGAAAAATTCAATGTTTTATAATATCTGAACCGCTTTACCAATATTCACCAAATTCGATATCTACTATAACTGGATGTTAATTTTACTTTGCAAAAGATTTGAGCAAGTTTAATCAAACTTAACTTGAATATGAACAAAAATTTTTCGAAAATTCAAAATTTTATAAAATCTGAACCGCTTTATGGTTTTCGCTCAAATTCAATACCGACTTTTATTTTTTATTTTTCTATTTGTCCAGAACTATCTAGCTCATTAGCTGAAAAATTGCGGAAGCTAGAGAACATACAGACATTTTTCGAAAAATTAAAAGGCTTATAAAATCTGAATTAAAAAAAAAAATTTGAAAATGTATGCATAGGAAGGGGCGTTGCTCCTTTACCAGCCTACCAGATTTCAGCTTGATTGTTAAAGCCATTTTCGAGATACAGCGGTTTGAATTTTGCAACCGTGCCACACACACACACACACACATCCGAACATTTTTTTCTAAACCACTTTTCTCGATGTTTTAGACTATTTTGAGTGTCCTGACATGAAAATCTCGAAAAAAAAAAGATTCGCGGACACAACCCATGTAGAAAAATAGTTGGGGCTCTGACTTGGCCCTTTCTAGTTTGCCCCAATTCTATTAGGGGCCCTACTAGGCTAATCACGTTTGAAGTACGGGGTTTTGGAGCCTCAATATGGGCGACCCTAGTGAGGGTTTCACATTTAAGCCTGATTAGGCCCCGAAGTTTGTCGTGGCCACCTCTGTTGAGCCTAGTAGGGTTCTAGAGTAGATTCCCTATTGTGGATCCCACGTTTATACCTAAAAAAGGCCCATTATTTAATCGCGGCTGCCCTAACTAACTTCTGCACGGGAAGGCTCCCTCTACGAGGAAGCAAAAAAACAGGGCCCAATAAATGTTATTCTGGACGTAACACAGGCAAAACCCGATGATGTCGTCGAGAGGTTCTTGGAGAGTCCCTGCTGTATGTAGAGTTTTTAGGAAGATTGATGAATTTTGATCGTGCTGTCCATTGAATAATGTGCATAGATTGCGACATGCATGGTCAGCAAACGACGGTCTTGCGTCGCTCCTCGCAAAGCGTGAGTACGTGGCCTGCAACTCATATTATTAGGCAATCGACAAGGTCGATGCCCGAGTCGGAAGATTCTATGCCCAACCGAAAATTGTTTCCGAGTGACTTCTGAAACGGATATAACAATCGTATATTAATCTTATAAAATGGTAGGCGAAAAAAACCACCCAAAATGTGTTGTTCCGTTGGCAGAGATTTTATTACGGGGGTTTTTCTTCCACAGGGTTTTCTTTTGGATTCCATAAAATGTATAATATACTATACATAACAGTCATTGAAATCATTCCTAGGGTCGAATTTATAGTTCCAAGTTTGAACGTAAGTTCGAACTTAAGTATGCAACAACATGCGAAATTCGATCTTAAGTCCGAAATTGAGTTTAAACAAGGCATTATAAATTCGACTCTAAGTTGAATTTAAATACATTAAACCAAAATGAATAAACCATTATTGTTTAAGATAAAATCTAGTCAAATAAAGCATAAATAAAAGGGTAGTCAAATACAAAGAGTCTTTGAATTCCATAGAACATTAATTATGTTCATAGCAAACATGAACAAAAGAAAATGCAGTGTTGTGAAAATCAGCTGAGTGAGACATTACTGTGTTTTACCCAGATAGACATTTGGTGGCACAGGAACAGCTTAAACGCGTCACACAACGGATGCTATGTCGGAATTAACGTAGCGATGTACGTCTGAATTGAGCTATTATGTGACGGCATACCGTGCCATCTTTTCATGACGCCAAGGCAAAGCCATATTTGTGGGACTTAAGTATTATGGTGTGGTGCACTAGTGGCACTACAATGTCGCCATGCATCAAGTTCAGATCGTGTCTCTATGGTGCCATAATTGCTCCATGTCGTATCACTGAGTGTTTGAGGTGTGAACGTCATTCTGTTACTATGGTGCCATTTTTGCAGAATATTTGGGATGGTAATTGCAGCATGGTGACAGCATAATGGTGGCATACCATGCTGTGCTAAAAATCGTTATCGATCTTGACTGTCAGTTAGGAATCGTAAGCGTTTTATTTCTTTGTATCTGTTACTTGCATTATGTTTTAGTTTTTTTTCTTGTCTAACATTTCAAATCGCGAGTCAAAAGTGTAAGACAGAACAGAATCTTTTATCTTCTCCGATATTAAAGGGTTGGTACGCCCGAGAGGTTTGACGCATTCGAAGAGTAGACCCTTCGTGTGTAGTCGAACTCAGGCAGCTTTGCATTCTTATATATACGCTCAGGCTTTAAAACACTTGCGAGAAAAGCGTCGTCCGTTTGCCATCTAGTGGTATCATACGAAACACTGGTGCTTAATTCTCCGCTAGATGGCGAACGGACGGAGCGTTTCTCGCAAGTGTTTTGAAGCCTGAGCGTATATATAAGAATGCAAAGTTTTCCTGTGGTCGACTACACACGAGGGGTCTACTCTTTGAATATGTCAAACCTCTTGGGTTTACCAACCCTTTAATATTGAAGAAGATAAAAGAATCTGTTCTGTCTTATTCTTTTGACTCGGAATTTGAAATGTTAGACAAGAAAAAAACTAAATCTAAAAATGTCTAGCTGACAATAAAAAAATATCCATAACGACTTTCAGCACAGCATAGCGTGCCACCATTATGCTGCCACCGTGCTGCATTTATCATTTTAAAAATTGTATAAAAATGACACCATAGTAACAGAATGACGTTCACACCTCAGATGTTCACACCACGACATGGACCAATTATGGCACCATGGAGACATGATCTGAGTTTACAGCATGGCGACAGTGGAATGCCATTAAGCGTGCACGGCACGGTATGCCGTCACATAATAGCTCAATTCGGACGTACATCGCTACGTTAATTCCGACATAGCATGCCGTTGTGTGACGCGTTTATGCTGCCATAGTGACACGATAGAATACTTCCACGGCACGTTTGTCTATCTGGATTAAGAATACTATCACAAGTAACAATAGTATATTGTGCAACAAGGGCCGAAAGTTGGCGATTGCGACGAGTGGGAGGTTTGCCGCCCGAGCGAAGCGAGGACTGCAATCACACGAGTCGCAAACGCCAATTTTGGCCCGTGTTGCACACCATATTTTTTGTAACAAGTGCATGAATAGTGGTGCTTTGAATGCTAGTTTTGCGGGACGAACAGTGAAAAGTGAGGTTATCAACTTTCCACCCTAGGGTCGAAAGTGAAACGGCAGGGTCGAAAGTGAAGGAATCGCGAACGGCGCATGCGCCAACCTATCGTTTCAACACTGCTATGAAACTAGCCACTTTCGGCCCGCAAAACTGCCATGAAAAGCACCGCTGTTCATGCACGTGTTACAAAAAAAATGATATATAGTCCAACATATGGAATTGGACATATATAGCCCGTATAAACTCTATATACAATCTATTTGCAATTTGTATATAGACCAACAGTGACGTTTGGGTTTATGTATAAATTGTATTTAGATTGCGTATACAATTACAGCATATGTAGATCATATCTGCCCAATTCTATGTTTAAAACTATATGTATTTTTTTATATACTCTATATATAATTTGTTTACTTGGGAGGGCATTCGGTAGCCCCGTGTCATTAACGTAATCCAATTATGCAACGATTAAAATTTAGTGGCCGTCGTCCCGGAATTACTGAACGTCATCATGGTTCTCGTTCCCGACTACATCGACGTCAAGAGTGACCTAGACCGTAAGAAATACCAAGCAAACAGTTTTGAACCCTATCAGGCACTCAATTCAAATTTAGCAATTAGCAGAGTAGGTTGCGCAGCAAATCGTACTATTACGTACCGTATTGTAGTTTTCTGTAGTATGGCATAGTCTAGGACAGTTAGTGATGCGAAATGTGACGAGAATTTTGACATCTCGCTTGATTTCAATTACATTTGTCATTTTGCTTAATCTACTACAACTTGGGCAATACACGATCTTTTTTTATTTATTTTAAGGCTCCTGAAAACAACAAATACAATACACAATTTATACATTTTTAAGCCAAGCATCGCATGCAGACTACAACGACTAACAGGCAAAGACAACGTTGACCCGAAACGTTCCATTACACCGAGACGTTCTGTTTGGCTGCGTTTTCTTTGGTCACTATTTTCGAAAGAATTTCAGGCGTTAAGCTACAATTAATCCAGGAGTTTATAGGCACAACAAAATTCAAGCCGACTCGTTGTCATGGTTGCATACCTGCTGTTTCCAATATTCACTCAAACAACGTGCAAGAATCTTGAGATTCAATATTCTGTCAAACGCGATCGACACGATACGAAAGTTTGACTGTCAAATCCAAGAATAAGATTAGTCTCGGCTACATTTATTATATTGAACTCGAAATTCCAGCTTGGCTTGTCAAATACGAAAAGTTGTCTTTGAATTCGACATATTCTTGTATTGTCTCGCTTGATGTATCTCTAAGAACAGTATAAAGTGCGCTGCAGATCCCAACAGAATTGATTTATGGGTAGCCTAGCATCTCGCTGACTATCTTGTATTTATACTGTCAATTACGGTCTATTGAAATAATTGTCTCTTCATCAAGTATCTTATTAAGTGACAACCAAACGAGTGCCTTCATAGTAATTTTGCAATTTATTCGCGGAAACTCGACTGAAAATTGCACTCGGTATCTTTGATCGGTTATCATAGGTAAATCATTGGCACGTGGCTATTACATTATGTATATTTTACTAGACAATGTAGTCATGACCATTCTAACGGACATCACATGAATTTGTGGTTAAGCATTTATAAATCGCAAGATATTTCCTTTTTTTGTGTTTATTCCCCGGAAACAGATGATCGGCAGACAAATTTTTGTTGAAGCGGTCTGACAGTGTTGCTGTTTACGTACGGGTCAGCAGTGGTCACGATTTCAAAGTTCTTCCGGAAAAAATAACCAATATTCTGTTACGTTACGAATTTTATTTTTCGGCGGGCTTAAATTTATGCTATACGTTATTCCGGAAATTGTTCTGTATGTTGCATCGTCATCGAGATATAAGGTCTATTCAGTGCCAAAATTTTCCAAAGAGTGGCCCCATAGAACTTCGAACTTCTCTTATAATACCGCAAACAGATATAGGCTTAAAAGTAGTAGTCATATCCCATTAAATTACGTCCGCCTATATCGCCTAATTTCAAATTACAAACACACACTTTCATGAGACGAGGTTGACGTATTTTTAAGAAAATACATGTAATTTATTGAAAACTGTAACTGGATAAAATATTTACTATCAACATTACTGAGTAGTCATCATCGTTATTCATTAAAATGACCCTTAATTAGAAAAAGCAGCGAATTCATAGCATAAGCACAAGACATCTTAAAGTTTTTTCACTCTATTACATTTTATATAATATATTGAAAACTTTGAGAAATTAAATACACAGTATTATTTGAAATGAATGTGCTTAGCACTTTTTAATGATCTCCTACTCTTGTCGCAAAGTATTGAAAAATTCGACAAGGTTTATGTGATCTAATCTAGGGAAAACATTTTCTTACCCAAGTTAAAATTTAAACCCTATTCGAAACCTAAATGTAGTGGTCCCGCCGAGTAAACTGAGGGCCAAGCCCCACCGCAGAACCTTCGAAATGACAGATATTAGCCACTTCGAGTGAACGGAGAAAATCGTGGGTTGAAATTTTATGTATGAACCTCCAATTAACTTCACAGAGTGAGATGAAATTCTTAGACCCTTGTATTAAACCTTAAAGGTGGCATATTTGACTTATTTTAATTTGACCAAGGGTGTTTCAATTTCAACTCCGGTACCTTCCGTTTTCATTAAACTCGCGGGCGTTTGTATTCGAATAATTGAAGTATGTGTATATATTAGGGTGTGTCAAAATTAATTTTTTATTTTTTAAATTAATTTTTTTACTGCAAAAGTATGTATTCTGACTTTAACATCCACCTTCTATCCGGAATACGCGACTTAATTTTTTTATAATTTTTTAAATTCGAAATTTGTTGAAAAACAAAGATCGCGATTGAGACACCTCTAGATATTATTTGCCAGCGAATTCCTTTGGCACAGTCGATTGTTAGGTCAGCCCCTCCAGTTTAAGCCATGAAGACTAACAAAAAGTGCTATAATAAGCAGTAAGAAGCAGAAATTGACAAAAATAATTGTTTTAATTAAATTATTTTTTTTTATTTTTTTTTACAGCCAATGTATGTATACTGACCTCAATATCCACCTCTTATACGAAATTCGAGCCTAAATTTTTCTATGTTATTTTTTTATTTGAAATTTGTAGAGAAATAAAGATCGCAATTGAGCCACCTCTAAATATTATTTGTCAGCGTATTCTTTTGGCACAGTCGATTGTTAGGTCAAACCCTCGAGTTTACGCCATGAAGACCCAAAAAACTATGATAATAGGCATTAAAAAGCAGAAATTGAGAAAAAGTTGTTATTGCTCGGGTTACTGTTTATTATCGCACTTCTTTTGGGTCTTCATGGCTTAAACTCGAGGGGTTGACTTAACAATTGACTGCGCTAAAAGAATTCGCTGACAAATAATATTTAGACGTGGTTCAAACACGATCTTTTTTTTTCAACAAATTGCGTACAAAAAAAACATAAACAAATTCGTAGTCTCGAATTCCGTATATGAGAAGGATATTGAGCTCAGTATGCGTACTTTGGTAGTAAAGATTTTTTTTTTAAATTGTTTTCATTCGAACATTTTTTTTTGGTCTATTTCTGCTTCTTACTGCATATTATCCCACATTTTTTTGGTCTTCATGGCTTAAACTCGAGGGACTGACCTAACAATCGACTGTGCGAAAGAAATTCACTGGCAAATAATAATTAGAGGTGTCTCAATCGCGATCTTTGTTTTTCAACGAATTTCGAATTCAAAAAATTATAAAAAAATTAAGTCGCGTATTTCGTATAGAAGGTGGATATTAAGGTCAAAATACATACTTTTGCAGTAAAAAAATAAATAAAAAAAATTAAAAATGTTTTTTGACACACCCTAGTATATATATGGGGGATTCCACGGGACTTTCGCCACCCCCCAAAAAAAAAATCTCAAATTTCATCTAAAAATCAGGTTCAGCGGTGTCTATTGATGGACCAAATTTCAAAATTCTAAAAAAATAGTTGACCGGAATATGCAAATTTTTTTGTTTTTTATCGTTTTTCATTTAATCTGTAATATCTCAGAAACTATTGATCGTATCGAAATCATTAAAAGACGAAAATGTGCATTTTTTTATGGCCAACAAGAAAAAAATATATTCAAAATTAATTGCTTAATTTCAGGTCACATTTTATGGAAGAAACGACAAAATTATTTTTTTTTATGGTTGGACTTCAGATTTTTTCATCGGACAAATTGTCTCGGAATCTTTAAGTGACCGCCGAATTTTGAGTATTTTTTTTTTCATGGGATGGCCCAATGCTGTGACGTTACAGCAATTTGAATGTTTTTAATATATAAAAAAAAATCCATATTCAAAATTAAAATTAATTAAAATGGTTGGACTTCAGATTTTTTCATCGGACAAATTGCCTCGGAATCTTTGAGTGATCGCCGAATTTTGAGTATTTTTTTTTTCATGGGATGGCCCAATGCTGTGAGGTTACAGCAATTTGAATGTTTTTAATATATTAAAAAAATCCATATTCAAAATAAAAATTAATTAAAATAGTTGGACTTCGGATTTTTTCATCGGACCAATTGCCTCGAAATCTTTGAGTGATCGCCGAATTTTGAGTATTTTTTTTTTTTTCATGGGATGGCTTAATTCTGTGACGTTACAGCAATATGCATTTTTTTAATACATTTAAAAAATTCAAATTGCTGTAAGATCCACAGCATTGGGCCATCCCATGAGAAAAAATACTCAAAATTCGGCGATCACTCAAAGATTCCGAGGCAATTTGTCCGATGAAAAAATCTGAAGTCCAACCATAAAAAAAAAATAATTTTGTTGTTTTTTCCATAAAATGTGACCTAAAATTAAACAATTAATTTTGAATATATTTTTTTTCTTGTTGGCAATAAAAAAATGCACATTTTCGTCTTTTAATGATTTCGATACGATCAATAGTTTCTTAGATATTACACATTAAATAAAAAATGATAAAAAACGGAAAAATTTGTATATCCGGTCAAATATTTTTTTAGAATTTTGAAATTTGGTCCATCAATAGACACCATTGAATCTGATTTTTAGAAAAAATTTGAGATTTTTTTTTTTCGGGGTGGCGAAAGTCCCGTGGAATCCCCCATATGTTGTTCTGGACATTCGTGTATGTATATTAGGGTGTTTAAAAAATTTTCATTATTTTTTTTTCCTCCCACCCGGTAAAAATGTAGGTTTTGTACGTTAAATGAACCTCACGAAAGGAGGAGCCTGGAAACAAATGCTAAGAGGTGCCTCATTCGACAATTATACCTAAAAATGAGGCACCCCCAAATCTTCATCGTCGCAGCGGCCTGCTTTGATGACGTGATTCCTTTGATTGAAAGTAATCATTCGATGAGGTGGGAGCATAATTTTTCAGTTATTTTCTCGTTATTCAGAACTTCCTATTACAAATATTATCCCCAAATACGATAAAATTTCGTAGAATAAATTTATATCATTAACAATCCACGAAGCTCTTTAAAATAGTGATGTAGCTCGAGACGATATTATCTCGAATCTCGCTCGTTTTTTCTTGTGTTTGTCATTTGTCTGAAGTTCTCGTCTCGAACTTGCGGTATGAAAAAAAAAAAATTGGTTTCGCTGAAATCTTCGCCAATAAAACTAAATACGTAAATCAGAACGTCGTTCTGATACGTCGTCTCCATATCCTTGAAACCTGACTTAGATCTCAAAAGGTGTCCTGTACATGATGAGGTTTACCTACCCTAGCAATCTCAACAACTACCGTTTTACCGTAAAGACGACCGGGTGGTGTTTACGAAAAAAATAAACCGAATGTTAGTCGTAACAACCGTGAAAACGACTGCCCTTAAAAATATCATGTGGTCGTTTTTTTCAGTTTACCATGGAAAACCAAAAAATCATCCGAACAACATTGTCAGGGCAGTTGTTTTCGCGGTTGTTACGACCGAATCCCGGTTTATTTTTTGCAAAAAACCATCCGGTTGTTTGACGATGGTTTTCACTGTGAATCAGCTGGAAACGACGTTTGTCAAGATTGCTGGGGTAAAATCCGATCTAAACGTTTATAATTAAGAAACCGTCATCCTGGAACCTCAGAACGTTAGCGTAGTTCTATGAAATGAAAAAATTCTCTTTAATATTGAACAAAAAACGTGACCTGCACCTTTAATGTAGCGGTGGATGTACTCCAATGACTTAATAATTTAATTGATTGAATTCTACAATAACAGCACCAGTTATTTGATATAATAAATCGTTTCACTATTTACTCTATTCTTCTCCGCGTTATCCATTTTCTGAAACATTAATATAAATAGAGTAGCAGTAGCGACTGTCGCGTCAGGAGTAACAGCCCGTCCATTCAAGATCAGACAAACAAATCGTAGTGTGAAGGCAACATTAATTTCTTTTTTAACTTGGCGTTGGAAATGATCATCGGAAATAATTAAAAAATAGCAAAGTTAATAGGGAAAGAATAAAAAATAATATCCAGCTGTCAAGACGAGATTTTGAGCGAAATTCAAAACGAGAATGAGAGAAAAATCTTGCTATGTCGATAATCTCGAATTGAAATGACAATCAAGCTGTCAAATTCCGGGGCTTAGTCTTGATCACGACTTTTTCTCGCTCGTCCGAATCACTACTTTAAAATCGTTCTTAAATTCCGTATCTCCATAAAAACGATGCAAATTCGATAGGCACTGGGATTTCCGTCAGCAACCTACAGCATCGAGCTCTGCAGCGTTGCTGTTAAATCGGTGGCGACATCTATCGCGAAAACTCGACTACAGCACGAGGATGCGTTGTGTAGGTTTACGAATGCACAGCGACAGTGAACTGTAGTAGTTCTCCTTCCAGCTGTAACGTTAAAGCGGTGCTGCTGATGCTGCCCGCGTTGCTCCGTCGACAACATTCCCCTGCCGAGGTCCGTGGGCGGTGGACACAGAAATCTCACGCAGGCTGCGGTATTTACTGGAAGCTCTGCGCTGCACTGCACTATTTCGCTCGAATCTCGGTTCTCTACCGTCTGGGAGCTCGATCGTCCGTCCATTCGTTTGACTAACATCCGGTTTACACAAGTCACGGCCGCGTGCGTGTTGACACCGTGCGTTTACGTTTACGCGGGTTCGAGCGTGCGATCACCGTGCTGAATCTCAACTGTGAGATCGCGACAGTGTAAAAACGTCGACGAAAGCATTTAATATTACCAAATCTGCTGTCCTTTTCTCGCTGACGTTCTACTGCAGTATTATTATTATTATTAGTATTATTACTTTAATTATTAAAATTTGATAATTTTTTTTTTTAGAAATTTTTTATGTTTTTAACTGCGTCACATTTATTGCTCGACACGAGTTCATTGTGCTAACCACGCGGTCTCTGCACAAACAGCAGTGAAGCAGCTGCTACTTACTATACGCAGTTGTAGTATTTTGCGATATAGCTGCGTGCGGAAAGCACTCACACTGTAATAGCTCCTTATCAAGACACAGACGAGGAGTGAATCGAGTATCCGACGGCTACGAACCGCTCGGACACCTCGCAATCATGTCCTCGCTCCTCGCTAATTGCTTCAGGAGATTGACCGAGGCACCGAGCAAACATGAGGTAATGCGATTACCCTCGATGGATCTCTTCAATTTCTAGTGATAGTGGCGAATTGCGCGAGGTATTTAATTAACATTAATTAAATAGTTGAAAGTCCAGGGCACGATAATATTTCAAAGTTCCTGACGCATAAAGCCGAGCCGTTAGTTCTGCAAATTATCAAGTTGCAGCTGGAACATTCGGGATTTGATCTTCATTTCGAATTCATTATGCGAACTTTGGAGTAAAAAGTTTTACGGATTTATGCACTTTTTTCAGTTACGCGGCTTTAAAGTGACGGACATCAGTCGAACCCGGAAGTTCGGGGTTGCTTGCCGAAGCCTTCAGGAATTGAAAAGAAAAGCATGCACGAAATTAAACGTAAGTCTGTAACATCGCTATTTTATTGTTGAACTGCACAAAAGTGGATCCTTATGGTGATTACCAAAGAACGTCACATAATTGACTTTCTAGTTGCACTAAGGAAAATGTGTATAGTTGGCGCTGGTTTGCACATATTTCTCAAGGTGATAATCGTTTGCATACTTATCATCTGTATTCAATACATACTTTTTACATTATACAAAAGGCGAATCAGAATTAGAAAGAAACATACACGTCATAACGTTTATTATACACATAATTCGGTAGAAATTAACGCTTCATAATTTTTACAAATGTGTTTTATGCAATAATTCAGTACATTCAAAAAACTTCGATCACGTAGAAAATCTCATTAAAAAATCTTGCCATTCTGCATAGGGCCTCATAAATTTCACAATTTTCAACAGAATTTTTCTGCAAGTATATAACAATTATAAAAAGTGGCGGTTTTTTTGCAAAACGATATTTTATGCTTTAACGTCATATAACAAAATTGTAGGAAAACTAAAATAACATTTTTTTAATTTACATTATGTAGATCTTTACAAATTGAACAAATTTCATGGACATTGTTTTATAGGACTGTTTATTTACGCGATATTAATGATTAAAAAGATTCAAAATATCGAGAATTCAGATTTTTTCAAAAATTCGCCTGTCGGTAATATTGGTCGTAGCGCAAAATAAAAGAATATGTATGTTTTCTTTTTTTAATACTTTTTCATACAAAATAGTCATAATTATTTAAGGGGGTCAGAGTCAGACCAGAAAAAAATCAGTTGAAAACCCCCATATACCTTTCATCATTCACGTAATGTTTAAACATATCCAGATTAACAATCAGTTACCTATATGTATTGTGTCGTCTACAATACAGAAAGTAATAAAACGTTTGGCAATGACTATAAAAAAAAATTAAAAAATTAAATCTTTTTGTGAAACCCAGATGTACTAAGCATCTCTATTTCACTCATTTTCCCACCTTACAAAGTATGATTTTGTAAAATACTCGTTGAAAAAACTTGTTCTCACCTCTTGGGTTTGCAACACTCGCCTTTGAGTTCCCTACACGCAAAAAAATACTTGGTTATATATACGCTAGCCAATTAATTGGTTAGACCAACCAAGTTATTGGTCAGCGCCACCAAGTGCATTGAAATATAACCAATAACTTGGTTGGCATAACCAACAATCTGATTGGTCTATTAAAGAAATTGGCTAGCGCGTATTTAACCAAACCTTTTTGTCCGTGTAGCAGATTGAACCACGCCTGGAATTGACGCTGTTCACGGTCGAATCACGGTGAAAATTACGGTCATATCACGGCAGAAAACACGGATCTTCTCATACCGTTCGAGCTTTTGAGCTTGCGGACCGTGATTTTTAAATAAAGACCGGTAGAAATCACAGCTCGATGGAATTTACAGTGCCGTGGTTTCATTATTCGTGATTTCATTATTCGTTGAGCCGTGATTTCGTCTGTAATATTTTGCAAAAATTACGGACCAAAAGCTCAAAATGTCCACCGCTACAGAAGCTTTAGAACCCCGTTATTTCGACCGTGATTTTCACCGTGATTCGACCGTGGTCACATCCGCTGGAGTTTTGCTGCATCCTCGCACTCGTCAGAAATAGTTTTTTCTCACCTCCGGGCCGAAAGCGACAACTTTCGTTCCGCTGCGCGGAACGAAGTTCCCGGTTTTCGACTCCGTCAATGAGAAAAATCGTATACACTCCTCGGGTAGTAAATAAGAAAGCCTCAGATCACATGTAAGGTAAATGTCCCCATTCCCGTACCCTATAAGGCCAACCAGACAACTGTATGGCTTTTTTCGTTGCGACGAATTTAAATTTGGAGATTTTTTTTGCACCATTGTAAAATTCAGTTAATTCTCTTTCTAAAAATGGTTTATTCAATCGATTCCGCCAATTATTTCGCCAGATAGAGGCTGATTAATTCATACTTATTAGTGTCCCCTCTGCCGACACAGCTGTGCCCAATCCCGACCAGCGATGACCCCATTTTCGACCACTAGGGAAACGGAGATTCCGAAGAGTAATAAAATTTTAAAAAAATAAATAAACATGATCTGGGATTGTACTATTAATATTTTTATTGCATAATTATAAAAAACTTCGTTTTTCGGAACTTATGTTACATTTCCGTCTCCACATACACTTTTTTTTTTGCGATGCTGTAAAAATTGAGATATTTCAAAAGTTTGATCAGTGAGGGAAAAAAGTCCAAGTCCTTTGCAGCGATCCTGCAAGAATTGAATTATATCAATCTTTTTTATCACCGAGAAAGTAAACCTTGTAATAAAGATATTTTTTTGACTGCCTAAATAACGTTTACGGTAATGGGGGCAACCAGGCATTTCGTTGTGCCTAACTTCGACCACCGTAAAAAAAATGAAAATTAAATTATTTATACTTTTTTTTTTGCTGGATCAGTAATTGAACTCATAATCTATCGTTTGCACTAAAAATTATTCGATTTTTACAAATTCCGGATGCAGTACGGACTATTGAAGCGGTCAACGCAACTTAACCTCACTGTTAAGAATACGCTCGGTTTGCGACAAGCGTTTGGAAATACGAACAAAACTTGGATTGTATTATTGTACTTACTCTTTACGTTGCAATACTCTCACACATAGGGTCCTCGGAATATTGTACTATGCTCAATTGTTGTTATTTTTGCGCAGCACTCGCGTAAATAATTATTTCCGTCGAAGTGGTCGGCAGAGGGAGCATGGACGGGAATGGGGACATTTACCTTAATTGTCGGCCGAGGCGAAGCCGAGCTCGACAAACATGTGATCTGAGACATTTCTTACTTTACTGCCCTAGGTGTGTAATACACTATACCGCACTTGTATCGTGACATACTATTTAGAAAGAGAAAAAGTAAAAAGTATTGGACCTGATACATTTTTTGTTCGCAACGTGTGGTCAGAGATAATTCGTATTAGAATTTAAAGGCAGCCAGTAAGAGACCGACGTGCGGAATAATAAGAGACGCACGGAGAGAAATTTCTGCGTCGTGACAACATAAAACGGTGACAATCAAAATCGTTTTGTTAAACTAACAAAAGAATTGGGCAGCCCAGCAAAAAGATTTGTCAGCCTAACGTAACGATTTTTGTTGTCACCGTTTTATGTTGTCACGACACAGAAATTTCTCTCCGTGCGCAGTAGGATTCTGTCAAGACAAGATAGAGAGAAGGGAAAAATCGTCATACAGAGGCGACATTAATTTCTTTTTCAATTCTTTGCGTTGAGACTTGTGTAAAAAAGTTAGCCGAGTAGAAATTGGCAGCGTTACATCAGGCGCTGTTAAGGTCTTATCAGGCCCTTCTTATCGCCCACTCCAGGCCTGGTTTGTGCCTGATGTAACGCAAAAAAATTCTGCTCGGGTACGTCTTTTAATATTTATTAAAAATACAATTCTTATAATCCTGGTGATTGCCGGTCTTCATTATGAGGTTTGCGTACAATTAGCTCCACTTGTGTGCTAAATTTCAGCTCAATACATTATTTTCCCCGAAACGAAGTGCAGTGACTTGAAACCTATCTTAAAACCACCGCAAGAATATTATCGATCCGAAAACGCCGGTCTCAAGGACAAGAATTTCCTTCGATCTAAGAACAAAAAATACACGAATAACTCATAAACGTTATTTGAGGAGCTATGATTTTTTTCGGAATTCGGAAAGCCTTTCGCAGGGTCTAGTGATTTGAAGCCGGTTTAAAATATAGCGAAATATTTTAATATATTAGAGAAAGTCTCGCTAAAAAGCGAGAGTTTTACAGAGATCACGTCAGTAATCCCTCAGTCCCGATATTTAAGATTGTTGAGCTAAAAAAAGGTCTCGCAAAAGAATTCAACGAAATTTAAATATAATTATCAATGATGCCCAAATGCAATGCATACCGATCAACTTCGTTTATAATTTTCTTTTTAATTATTAAGTTAATTATAAAGTGACAGCAGTTCATTTTAAATCTGAGCGACTATTTTTTTTATAGTTCCGATAAACATAAAATAGTTTTCGAAGCTATAAAAATACGGTTGGAACAATTTTTTAGTTACTGTAGCTACAAAAAAAAATGTAGCGTGGATTAAAATAGAATAGCTGTGACTTTGTAGTTATGACGACCTTCACAATTTTTCTGTATGCATTGAAAAACGGATTATCGGGTATTGTAAAATGATCATATATATTTCAACCTGCTACGTGATTTTTGGCGTGCTTTTTTTAAATCTGTGGACTTAAGATAAAAAAAAACCCTATCGTAGATACTTTTGCGATTACGTAGTGCCGAGATATCGATTATTGAAAAATAATTAGATTTGAAAAATTCCAAAAATTTGGTGTTTGATATTTTCAGTTAAAAGTGGTTTTAAAAGCCTGCCAATTTTTTTAGTTTTTTTTTCGAGCCCGATGCGAAAATATTTGCTAAGTATCAATTTAAAAAAGGCCGGTCAAATTGTCTATGAAATGAACTGGATTACCTTATATTTTAAATATGTTAATTGGACCACGATATGAGGAGTTTAATTTAACATACCGACGGTTTACTGAGATTTATTATGAAAAATAATAAATCTAAACATGTTTCGCATATCACCTTTATTTAAAAAACCGAAAAAAGTATAAAAACATATAATTGGCATTTATGAAAAATATGTGTTTTAGAAATATTCCTTATTTTTGATTAAAAAAATATACCCAATATATGTGGAAAATATTTGCAAATTTACATTGCCAAAATGTTATTCATCAGCTAATATATTAAATTTAATACACGAGTATAATTAAAATTACAAACTATTATATTAATTGTATTGTAATTTTACATCTCACTTCCTAAGCTTCCTTTACCCATAACGAAAATTTACTCAAAATATTTTTAACAGTGTAAATTTCCTGACAATTTTCCAAGGGGTTGACCACAGAACCCTCATTTGCCTCGCAGGGTTCTCTTAAATGTCGATATGCATAAATTCTCTGAGCAAGTTCTACGTAAAGCGAAAATTAATTTGGTAGCACTATGTAGGTGGATACTACTTAGTGCACTTACTGTTTAAATTTATTATCATGTCGCTCATGCTGCTGGCTTTCACTCTGTATATTATCTCCCCTTCCATAGCAACGGTGCGATGAGTCGCGTCGCATTTTCCGGAAAGACTCAATTGCGAGCTCCGCCGTGCTTTGGATGCAGCGACCTTCGAAGCGCCAGAGATTGGTCTGCAGCGCTGCTTTATCGAACCAACGGCAGCAGCAGGCCGGGCCAGGGCCACGCGCGGCCTCCCCGCCTGTATGCACTGGCCGTCAGTGTCACGGCCCTTAGATTTTACGGGGTCAAGGCCTAGATTCGAATCTCGGCTAATACTGCTGGTGCGACCTGCTTCATTTTTCCCTATCCCACTTCTTACTTTTCTTTATCTCTGTCGCCGGTTAAGGTAGCTACTGCACTTCACACTATTCAAGTGAGTGCTACATTTTTTGCAATGGTTCATTTGAAGCTTAAGGCAAAATGACACGTGACTACAACCAGAATAAAAAAAGGATGCCAAGTACAACCTTGCACAATGCTTCCTCATTATTTTTCGCTTTTTACAAAGCCACTTCAATGAGGAAGTATGTTAATCGATTTCGACTTCCTTACAGAGGACGCTTTGTTAAAAGCGAAAAGTAATAAGCAAGCAATGTTGCAAGTTTCTACTCTGAGAAAAAAGATTTCCTTGATTCCAAAGAAATGGGTGGACTACATATTTTTCATTGATTTTGATTAAATATTTTTTGCTTTCAATGGATGTTGCATTTGAATTCAAAGATAACGTTTCATTAATTCAAATTAATGTTTTCATTGTTTTAAGTAAGTAGTTATACCATTAGAAAATTTATAGATTAGCGTTTGTGATGAAAGTATGTTGTTCAGTACGATAAAAACACGTTTTATGTTGCAATTTTAGAATTATTTACTGCCCAGTTATAGAGATATAAGTTTCCAAAGTTGCTATGTTTTAGATAGGGGAATATACGAAAAGCATTGAAAATCACGATTCTTGAGACTTTTCTATCATGCAAATTAAATATTAGGAGATAAAAAATTGATGTTCTTGTAAATTAAGTATGCTAAACATTTTTGTGTAAGAATAAAGTGGTCTGCCCGTGTAATAAAAATGATATTAATGTTGCAAGCGAGTTAAAATTGGTAAAGTGACGATTCGCGTTAAGCGAGCGACAACAGCGCGCCAACCAAGTCAACCTAACCTTACATTATTGTGATTGCTAAACGTTGAAGTCATTATTAGGAAGACATTGTTGTCGAAATATACATACGTTATTAGTGAAATGACGCATAATTATACAAAGAAATTGGAGGGTGAAATAAAAATTATTGCCACTTGATGAGAATATTGGCAAAAGAAAAACGTCATTTTCGAACACACCAACGTATTTCACTCGTGATTACTTTTCATACGTAATGATTTATTATTGCAGGAAACTATTCGTTATACTGATTATGAACATTTATTAACGGTTAAACGCCGATTTTTCATTCTCTCGTATTTATATCAAAGTTATTTTTTGACTATACGAAGTTTGTACCTGTGATCAAGACACTTAATTATCAATTGATTTGGCATAAAGTGAATCTATATATTGATACTGCGACACATTTCTGTAAATTTAACCGTGCGTCGATTCTAATGATACCAAATATGTGTTTCTTATGCTGAAACAAATTTTTTTTTCGAGACAGTGATTTGACTCAACTGGATCAGTACAGCTATCTTAAACAAACGTTCTTCGTGATTCGCAGAAACGATATAGTTGACGGCACCCGGTGAGCGTGATCGTGTTAGGCGCATTGAGTAATTTGTTGTGAAAAACCGACAAAAATGTGATTGTTTACATAAACGACTCAACATTATTTCTATCATCTTTCTACATGTAGTACGCCATGAAGAAACATTTTTTACGTCACTGTGGCAAGGAAAGTGAGGTTTTCCGTACGCGAAGCGCACGAAAAACTCTCTTTTCTCGCTTTGTAACGTAACATCGTATGCAATACTCGGGAGGGATATACTATTTAACCGTTCGTGGTTTTACTGGGTAGAATTGACCCGTCGATCAACTTTCGGCGTAAATATCAAGAGTCGCGCAAGCGACTCGACGCCAAGTTAAACAAGGATGCAAAGTAGAACCTTGCACATTGCTTCCTCATTATTTTTCGCATTTTACAAAGCTACCTCTATGAGGAAGTATGTTATTCAATTTTTGGCTTCCTCATAGAGGAAGCTTTGTAAAATGCGAAAAATAATGAGGAAGCAATGTGCAAGGTTCTACTTTGCATCCTTGTTTTAATTAGATAAATATACATGTTGTGGATTCGCTTTTTCTATTTCGTTATTGCGTTATTTCGTGATTATTAGAGCGTTTCCGAAGTGAATGTGATAATGTATATTTGTAAAAATAATTCAACATTCCATAAAATCAAAAATTTCATACCGTTCGTCACTAAATTATACATATATAATGGCTGAATATTGTTTTATTTATATACAAAATTTGAGCTCGCTATCTTAATTTTTGCAAAAGTTACAATAGAGCGATAATGTCAATTTTTGAAAAATTCAAAACATCATAAAATTTTTACGGCTCAACCGATCTTAACCAAATTCAATAGCGATCACCGGCATATGAAAGCTCAAATTGATACCAATTTTTAGATCAATATCTCGAAAATTGAAAGAGTTATCGCGTAAACAGACATTTTTCAAAAAATTAAAAAACGCGTAATAATTTAACGATGAAGTGGATTTTAACAAAAATTTTCATGAACGATGAGGCTGGATCCCTCTATCTATGGTCCAAATTTCAGCTTGATATCTCAAGGCATTCCCGAGTTATAAAGGTTTACATTTTTCGATTGTGTAACATACACACACACGCACGCACGCACGCACGCACGCACGCACGCACGCACGCACGCACGCACGCACGCACGCACGCACGCACGCACGCACGCACGCACGCACGCACGCACGCACGCACGCACGCACGCACGCACGCACGCACGCACGCACGCACGCACACACACACGCACGCACGCACGCACGCACGCACGCACGCACGCACGCACACACACACACACACACACACACACACACACACACACACACACACAGACATTTTTTCTAAATCACTTTTCTCGATGTTTTGGACCATTCTGAGTGTACTGACATGAAAATCTCGAAAAAAAATGTTTTCATGAAAACAAAGCTTCCTCTATGAGGAAGCAAAAGAAAATTAATGTTGCCTTCACACGACGATTCTATCTGACAACTACGTTTCCAATTTGCTGTACACAATGTCTCAAAAATTAGTATCCTCAACCATATCGAATAGTAACTATAGCAAGTATTCATGATTAGTTCTCGCGAGATTAGTGAGGTTAACCAATCCAATCGTTGGGACTACCATTCGAATCGTCGGTATTACCATTCGAATCGTTGGCACTACCATTTGAGTTGTAAGGGAAATAGAATAAACGATTGGTTGTATCAACTCATTTTTTGGTTATGGCAACTAACCTTTTCTTTCGGTGTGACTGGGCGCTACTGTTACTCTATATAATAGTTCTCGGTTTCGAATGAGAATCTATTCGCCATTTACCTAGAGTTTGAAATATCATCAAGTATCACTTTATTTATGAATAAAAACCATATTTTTGCATAATTCGACATTTGTTCCTACTTCAAAATCGATAACATTTCGGAATAAGTACATTTTTTGAAACGTAGATTTCAAAAAGTTTTCAGGCTCAATGACCGATTACAGTTTTTGATGGTGCATCACATCGACGCAAGAGGACGCGTCAAAGTAATGTTTTTCTCTTACTCCGCCGAAAACATAATTTAGTAATATTACGTTCACCCTTGTAGAGGTTTCGCCTTTTAAGGTGAAACCTCTACAGTCGGTATCAGAGTTATCTCTACTCAGAGCTGGTTAATATTCTACTCAAAAGCAAATTAGCTTCCACTGCAGAGAGAACAGACGAAGTGGAAGCTAATTTGCTTTGGTTTAAAATAATAATCTGCACTAAGTAAACATGATTACAGTGTTTGATACCGACTGCAGTTTCGAAAGTTGTTACATATCACTTTAAAACGTTGTAAAAAAAAAGTTTACATCGTTTTTTTTTCTTCAAAAGTTTAAATTTAGTTTCCTATCCCGAATTTAATCGCCACGAATTGAATGCGACCAAAAGGAGAAAACGTTGCTTTGCAGAATTGTTAGACGGGGGAAACGTTCTCGATGTTTTCAACCGAGTAGTATTACATTCCCTTAAGAGCATGTGAAAACCCTTCCCCCCCGACCATTCTACTCTCAATCGGTTATCAAGAACGGTAATCAAATTTTTTCACGTATACTGACATTTTACAGCTTCAAAAAGAGTTTCATCTAATCCGCCATTGATATCCGCATTCGATGAAACTTTTTGAAGCTGTAAAATATCAGTATGCATGAAAGTTTTCATTGCCGATTGCCGTATTTTATATGCTCTTAAGGTTTCATTGCAGTTTCGGTTACCGACTGAAGAGTAGCACGTCGTCTTAAGATGATGTGCTACATGTCGTCTGTCTCTCTCAGATCGCCATAAGTGCGAGTGAAATAGCTGAATCTTCACGAAGTGTTATTCTTCGTCACGGTTGATTTTTCGAATAAAAGTCGAGAAGCTCTGACTGCAGACTATCAAGACGCAGTCAGTACTTCTCGGCTTTTGCCTGAAACATCAATTGTAACCAAGAACAGCACTTTACAGTTTTTGTTACCGACCGAACAGTAGTACATCATTTTAAGGGGCTGCTGGAGTAGATTTTTTTGACCGACATTGTTCGGTTCGGTAGTTTACAAAATACGTCGTTAATATATTACAAATATGTTTCAAATTGCACAGGATTATAATATCTACAGAAACCCATGTGCGTCCGGTCGAATTTCGGGTGAAAACGCTTGAAAAATACAGAAAATCGTAAATTTGTAAAAAGACCGAAAACCAATATGGCCGCTCGAACTGTCAACACCACCTGTTTCGTACTATATAAACATTTATAGGATTTACATTCGAAAAACGGAACCGGATGCAAATTCTATGAGGTTCTCCATATATTTCAAGATCGTTGGATTGACGATAGCACAAAACAAGCGCACGTAAAATGTAAACTACGTTTACGTAGTTCAATCGGTTAACTACATTCGCGCTCTTCTTGACCAACTCTAATCTCTTGTCACAAGCAAACAGACTGCGTCAACGTAGTTTACATTGTACGTGCGCTTCTTTTGTGCTATCGCCAGTCCTATTGTCACTCCCAAATTCAACACTCAACAATATGTCAATTTTACTAATATTTTTTGCGACTTCTGATATCACACAAAATATTCGTAAATTCGATGAATTTACTAAATATTCCTGTTACTTTTTTTAAATTTCACAAAAAATCCGGAACACAAAATAGCAAGAAATGGTAAATTAGCAGGTCTGTTACTTATAAAAACTTGTACACCTTTTTTTTATTGGCTGCACTATAATAAAAAATGTATAATGTATAATTATATTACATTGCGGTCATTTTTTGCCATCTTCTCATTCCAGGTGACGAACGACCTTGCGGAAATCAACATTTTTCTTCTCGATGGAGCTCTCATCGACGAGGATTATTTTTATACACTAGAGCCGCAGACGACACTCGTCCTTCAGAGACCAGGGGAACGGATGCTTTCCGGTGAGTGGGACGTCAGTAGACTGTAATAATCTCTGGTTGTCAACATGATATCATTAGAACAGCAATAAACCTTTTACATTACCCGATATCGATAACTAATGACACATTATGTAGTACAACCAAGTAAAAAAATGATACATAGTCCGACATATGGAATTGGACATATGGGTCATTCCATATCAAATGGGCCACTCAAATTTAGCATGGTCACAATAAAAGTTCATAGTTTTTTTTAAAATTGTTTAGAGTATCACAGACGTCCATAAATTATTTCAGAATTTTAGCACCTATGGTTTGCCCAAAACTTAGTAACGATATTTTTAATTTCATTTTTTTCAATTCGCTGTATATTCAAAATTACCAATCGTACAAAAAGTTTGTACCTGTATGGAATTTAAGTTTTTGAATGTACTTTGTAATAAAAAAATTTCCATAGCCGTTGAAAAAAAAACTTCCGCCATTTTTTTATAAAATAAAGAAATAATATTTTTTCCGTTGAGACCACCATTTCGATTTTTCTCAAAATTTCACAGAATTTCTATTATTATGCTTATAAACGTGATGGCAAATGCATGGCCCACTTGGTATGGAATGACCCATATACAGTCTGTATAAACTCTATATACAATTTACATAATATTATTATATAAAATATTATTATCCTACTCTCTCCACTTGAATAAATCACCATTTTTTTCTGCTAATAGACCACAAAAAGTCACATTTTTCTGCATTTCCGAATGGTAAAAAATTGGTAAATTACGATGGAGTATTTGTTTCAAAGAGAAATTAATCATTGACAATAAGTACATCGTAATAACTTGCACAGAATTACTTAACTGAAAAATGTATGCTACGTATTTCTACACACGCTCTACAACACATCACTTCGATAAAATGTGAAGACATGCTGCCTTGGCTTAGAATCCTCCATATACACTATACTAAATAAAGTATAGTAAATAACTGCTATATATGGTACACAATAAATAAACTCTACATAAAGTATAGTAAATAATTGCTATATATGATACACAATAAACTCGAGGTCCCAGAATGCTTAACCCTTTTTTCTGAGCTCCCGTATCTTCCGCTTTAATAAACTGTCCCATAGTGTCTGGTAGAGAAGGCATGTTGTCAAAGGGGTTGAATAAAAAATAAAAAAAAAACAGAATATGAAGTGGCAAGGACAAGGGGTAAATCATGGAAATTGAAAAAAAAAATACCGTTCGACCGTGGCCCTTCAGATCTTTTCTTGACTGGCCGCTGATCGTTCAGGTTGGAATGTTGAGGACTCTCACTCTACTATAAAGCCAAAGAACCACTTCATTGTTCAAACGAAGATGAATCGAGAGCCGATTGCACGAGTATTGGTATGGGGTGCACCGTTGAATTTTTCAGTGCGCACGCATTCCTCGACCTCGAATCGATTTCCCTGCGGAGGTAATAGTGCTTGTCGGATATCCCCGATGGTATTATGCCTCTATCGGGGTTACATTCTTGTTCTTACACCTACATCTATGTTATACTTGTGAGCCTAGTCATGTGATAGCGATACTGTTGCTTGGCGGGATTATTATTTCTCCCTTTTTCCGGGCTCTGGATGCTGTAGATGCAGACCTCCTGTACGACACCCTCAGGCGGGTAAACATTGATTTTCTCACGGTTGGTGACAAGGCTGCGAAGTTCCTAACCGAGAACCTCAAGAGGAAAGTTGCCGTTTTGAACAGCGTACTAAATCGTGATGATACGAAAACGGCGTTCAGCAAAAGGGATGATCATCCTGAGTGGTTTCGCGGATTGGAAACCAATGTCACGACCAAGGTTGGTTGAAGTCATTTCTCTAAAATTACAATCGATAAAACGAATACAATTTTGTTTTCATAAGAGATTTTTTGCAAGGTGTCATGTAATAGTATATTACGATACGAGTGCGATCAACCTTTTTCTGACGAGTGTGAGTTTGCTACACAAGCCGAAGGCAAGTGTTGCAATCACATGAGTTCAGAAAAAGTTTCTCGCACGAGTTTCGTATACAACTTTATGCCACTAGTGCGAGAAGTGCGATTTCTCGCACGCGAAGCGAAGCGTGTGAGAAGTACGCATTTCTCGCACGCGAAGCGAAGCGTGTGAGAAGTACGCATTTCTCGCACGCGAAGCGAAGCGTGTGAGAAGTACGCATTTCTCGCACGGAGTGGCATAATAGTATATTGTGAAACAAGGGCTAAAAGTTGGCGATTGCGGTTCTCGTTACACGATGATAGTTTTGCAGAACGGACAGTGAACAGTTAGCTTTCAGCTTTAAGGATGTTATACCAGGTTACCGCGGGGAGGATAGGCAAGGTGACGCACGGCGGGAGACGGAGGTACTGTGCGAACGGCATGCACATATATGAACAAGAGAGAGGCGAAAAAGACAATGTTTACTTTTAACGTAATATCTTTCATAAAATGTGGGCGCACGCGGATTTTTTCAGTGTTCTGTAAAGCTCAAACTCCAATGTACACGAAAAGTACAAATTTATCATGGTATATTCTCTGCAAACATGCGCTTTCGCTGAAAACACGACAGTCCTCAGCCTCCACCGTATACTGCCCATGTTAAATCGCTGAACTTTGATAATTTATAACTCAGAAAGTATGTGGGTAAAAATTTTATTAAAATATTTTTTAAAAATGTCGTGCTTTTCTCTATAACATAAAAAATATTGGGACAAAAATCTTCAAAATTGTTTACTTGTATAACATCCTTAACTGCATTGAACGTAGGTGTGATCACTTTCGTCCCGGGACGGACGATCGTATTAGATATCAAATTTTTTGAGCTATGATCCAGAGTGGGCAAACGTTTGGCTGGATTTTTTAAACCATTATTTTTCGAAAAAAAGCCATTCAAAATGGAGAAAAATGAAACAAGATGGCAGTTCCTGGACGATTGTTGCGTAAACATTTCATACGTAACGCAACATTATTTTAGAATTTTGCTGACGCTTTTTTTATCGATATAAACAAAATCATGTATACTTTGATGAAGCAACCAGATTCAACCATTTAAAACCAAAAGATAAGTGTGTCCATAGAAAAAGTTATCACATAGATCTACAATTACAGTTGTCCGTTAATAGTTACCAGGTCTATGCCGATTTTTCGCGATGTATAATTTGCATCTATTGTATAATGTACTAAAAATCACTATGTATACACAGGAAGCGTACATGCATCGTCGGTGTCAGGAACGGATACGCGGCTACTTGTATAAGACTATCGAACAGATCAAAGCCTCGGAGACGTGGGCAAGCAATCGTCAAGCGCGATTGCACCTGCATCACGTAATTGAGTACTTTAAGATGCAACTGAGGGAGGATCACTACTTCGGCTACTACTTTGACCGAAGTCTTCTTTGTCGTGACGACTCAGAGAACGAAATGGACAGGATCGATGGTAGAAATGATACGTGCTATGATCATTGTCCTTGCAAATTGCGCTACCTCGACAATGCGGACGATGACACTATCGAAGAGCAGCTTGAGAAAAGAATCGATCCCGAGGAAGACGAGATTGACGCTAAACGGGTGACCCGTTTGTCAGCTAATACAGATTCTCCAACCAAGCGATCTACAGGTAGAATGGAAAAAGAACCATGCCCTTACAAGGTCCTACCCAGGAGCAAGGAAGAACAGGTTCCACTCTGCGATGCGTATGGGGAATTCAGGTGCGACGGTGTCTGGAATTTAGACCGGTGTGCCTACGGTGAAAGACATAAAATCAATCCTTACCGATCACGAGAAGAGCTGGTTCTCTTCTCAACCTGGAATCTTGATCACAAGTGAGCATTCTCAAATATCTTTTTTCAGACAGCTTTTTCTGCTAGCACGACAAAATATCGGTAGCGAAATATCAAAAACAAATATATCGAAATGAAAAATATTTACGTCATCGTATCTGTAAAATGGATCGAGTCCAATTTTGTGTCGGGCATTGTCTCTTGAATAAACATTAACGGGTCGAAGAATATTCGAAATGACATATGAAATGGTGAATCACACCATATTTATGTAATTCTACAAAAAGCGTAACACGTGATTCCCTGAATTATTTACGACAGTATACAGGCCGGAAAAATAATCAAAACAGCATGTAATAATGCGTAATAGAACCGACACTGGTGGTTGTGCGGTCGGTGTGCGGCTCTGGCGGTCTCCCGAGTTAATCAGCATTGTTTGCGGTCATAACTTGGATGGGTGACCGTTTAGCGATGCACCGTCTGGCACATCAATCAGTGAGCGGGAGGTCAGTTTCTCTGAGATCTCGGTGTTTACATTTAAGGAGGGTCTTCTGTTATCTCGAAGTGATGCCAGCGTTTTGAAATTTGGACAGCATGTTCACGAGTAATCCTCTCATCAAACTGTGGAGTTTTCATGAGGTTGTCTGCACCGTTTTAAAGATATTAATTCTCAAAGTTAAGAGATTTAACATTCGGCTCATGGAAAATAGTGCATTTTCGATCGTGTAAAATAAATAGAAGCAGTGATGTCATCTTTTGGAAACGTATACCGCTTGAAACGACGTACTTTCCAGAACTACATATCCAATTTTCGAAACATTCGTCTGTAAGGTAAACGCCCCAATAGCCGGCCATCTTAGAGAACAGGAAACTGTAAAGTTATATTTCTTATACTAAAATGACCTTTCTATAATTGTAACCATAACTAATGCAAAGCTTAGCTTTTCTACTTTTCGAAAAGCATCCATTAATTCATGTCAGGGGTATAGTTTTTTGTTAAAGTTAGGAAACAATTGAGCAAGTCGATGGACTAGTACCCGACCACCGATTTCCGGTAATGTCTAAATACCCGACCAAGCATGTCCCTATACGCAACCACCCGCCGATACGAGGCTATGCGATTCGTTGAAACTTCATTTTATTTCTTAAATTACACGCAACGTTTGGGATAATTTATGATAAATAATAACTAATAAAAAGGCTCACCGTGACGTGCAACCGGCATCAACTTGCCATAGAGGTTATGTTCGCTGAGTTTGTGTTGGCCGGGAATAGGCCGCGGTTGGATATCGGTACAGCATACTGCGGATGCGCCCCAATAGCCAACCATGGAAATTGACGACTTAGCAGTGGTTTTTCGCAAATTTTAATGGAAGATTTATAAAGTCTATTTATTCGCGAATACCGCAAGCCACGAATTATTGTGGAAATCGTGAAAATAACAGCGCCATAAGCTTAACAACGTTACGCCAATTCTTAACGAACTGGCTAAAAGATATGTGTCGATCCTCTGAGCGGCGTCTACAGTGCACAATATCTTTAAAAAACGTCAACAAAAAAATGAATGACTATTTTTATTATTGGCCTATGCAGACATAAAGAATTGCAAAAATGGTAGCACTAATTATTTATTTAATTCATATTCATAATTTCCTAATTTCAGTCAATATTTGTGTCAGTGGTTGGAGACTGGTACATGGTTGGGTACCGGGGCGTTTACCTTACCGTTTTGTTGAAATTAAAGTGATAAGTATAACTCGTGTTACAAGAGCTTGCCTCCTCCGACGCAACATTGTCGCACGGCTAGCTACCGTCTCACGTCTCACCGCTCTTCGGCCTCCCCACCACAAGTAACAGAAGATCCTCCTTAAGTAAGTTACTTTCGTGAATGCATCGGAAAATCAGAAGAATATACGGCCGTCTGTACCGGTACGGATTTTCCGCAGTTTCCCCGTGCCCATGGCAAATGCGGTACAGTGTAGCTAAAGTCTGCTGCGGACGCATTGGAAAGTTAGGTTGACTTAGTGAAGTGCGGGTAGGGAGTGATAGGAGTAAGGGTGGGAAGGGCGGTAAAAGGCGATTGAAGCCATACAATGAAAAGAACGAAAAAAAAAGAAAAAACTAATGCGTAATAGCAATAATGAATTGCACAATCTATAAAACATAGATAACAGCCAACAATAAATACGTGTAAATAAATAGCGCAATGTCCTAGTTTTTTTTTCAAATGCAACATAGCTAATAACCAACAAAACTTTTGGAGCCTGATTTCACGTTCGATATTCATTAATTGGCGCATTTCAATGAAATCGTATGTAAACGATTCATAATCTGATTTGTTTTCTTAAACTTCTACATTTTATAATATCTTTCTTTTCGACGCATGCTTGAACTATCCTTGAGAAACCAAAACACAAAAAAGAGATTCCGATACACGATGGCTGTGTGTATTTTGAACCATTCACCTCTACTCTGAATATAACAACATTTGTTCTTTGTAAGCCTAAGTGACCAGTATATATATACATATATGGGTCATTCCATACCAAGTGGGCCACCCAAATTTAGCATGGTCGCAAAAAGTGTTTATAATTTTTTTTTCAAACATTGTTTAGAGTATCACAAACACCTACAAAATGTTTCAGAATTGTAGCACTTATGGTGTGCCCAAAATTTAATAACGTTTTTTTTAATCCATTTTTTTCAATTCGCTGTATATTCAAAATTACCGATCGTATGAAAAATTTGTTCGTTTATAAAATTTAAGTTTGTGAATGCATTCTTTTAAAAAAAATGCTATAGCCGCTGAAAAAAAAATGTCAGCCATTTTTTGACTAAATAATGTAATCATTTTTTTTTTTCGTTGAGAAAGACAACATTCCGATGTTTTTTAAAATTGTTTCTAATATTTCTTAACGTCATTATAAATATGAAACAACGTAACAACTGAAAAATTGATTGTAGAATAAAAAAATATGGTTTCCGCACAAACGGCGTTTGTCTTTCAAATCATTTACACGGTCTTTAATTAAATCGGCCGTTTTTCCGCCGATCATTTTTCCCAAATTCCATACAATTATGTGTTCAAAGTAGCATCTTAGATCCGTTTCCATAAGCTTGTAATACGAAATGTATGAATTATTATTTTTTTAAATCTTTTTACAGAATCGAGAGATCCAGAACTCTTCTTCCACAATTGCTCAAAGTCTCGGAGCAGGATACCATTAACGAGGAAGATGTTATCGGACTGTACGACAACTTGTTCACGATCAAGAACTTGCGTCTTGTGCACATAGTCTGTCATGACAAAGGATCCCACAAGTAAACGAGATTTCGCGTCACTCCGGATGACGGGATAACAGGATGAGAGACGCGAGCAAGCGGCAACAACAGCACAAACACCGTGTCGTTGATCCCTCCGGATGCGAAAGGCTAACACGAAGTTTCAACGAAGGAGTTACTTGCATTATCAGCAGCTCGTCGATCCGCTGAACACTCGCGTAGAATTATTTATCCTAATATCCTCATTACTAAAAGTTGTTCCAATTAGCAGATGGTAGGAATATTTAAACGTTGTTGAACTTTGTAGCCAAGAGTCTATCCGTTGTTGCGTTGTGAATGACGCGATACGTATTGCCAAATAACGTTATTCCGAATAGCGGCGTCATTATACGTAATAAGTTATACTCGATTATTCGGAATTGGAGAGTTTACGCTTCGGACTCGTCGGAACCTACTTTATTACCAGAGAATTATAACCACGAGTCCGGAAATGTTCGATCCTCGAAGTCTGATTTTTGGCCATACTGATTTGGATAAAGAATTTTTTTAGTTTTTGTGTAATTCGTAAAGAACTACTTTTGTTCATGATTTTTATTTCGAAGGTATTTAAAGAAAAGTCAGATTATTAAAAGTGAAAAAGAAGTAAAACAAACTGACAAAAATAACGAAGTTCTGATATCAAGTGTGAAAGGGCGTATTAGATTTTTCTGCGATAATCAAAACGGTGCTTTTCCTTTCGCGTGCCGTTTATCACGAGGCCGCGAGAAAAAACTCACAGATAGCTTTACAAGAGATTATTGTGATCAAAGGATAATGATTTATCTTTTATTACAAACATTGGATATATCGTTAATTGGAATTGTGGAAAGATGATGGAGAATTAATTAGTAGCTGAGGTTATACATATACGTTGCCAAATATTTATCTCCATTCATTAACGATTATCCAGCAAATGCGAATGATACTATTGGAAACCGAACTGTTGTTTCCTTTTTTTTAACTGCGCCGAGAATCACGTGCCAAATATTTGGCTCGCCCGGAGTTCCTCGTTTCGATATATAATATAATTACGTGAAATATATTAGTGAGCGAAAAACATAAACCGTTAAACAGGGTTCAATCGAAGCTTAGCAATTTTTAGTCTCGACCAAAGAACATTTCGCCGCTTTGCTACTCTCGCAGTCACAGATGGGCAAAATTCTTTTTTTCTGACTACTTTTCAATAATCTTGCAATTGTGATTTGCAACTAATCGTCGTATTTCTTAGTGCTTCTTTGGTCATTCAATTGTAACCATAAAATTGTGATTCGATGACACCTTGCATAGAAATTGCGTTTAAAGTATTTTGAAGATTATTAGAAAATTAGATTTTTCCCATTTCTGCTCTCAGTGTCTTTTTCTATCTTTTTCATCAGCTGATAACTCTTTTACACTGTACATTGCTGTCACTTTGCTCTAACGACACAGAGGAAAAATCGTTAGTTGGGAGAACAAACTATCCATTGCTTGAGGTATATTAGTTCTGGCACATTATCAAATTAATGCAGCTATAAATAAATTATTACAACTCTCTCGATTATGTCACCTACACTTAGTTAACTGACATTCGCAATCGGTGGATTTGCATTATTAACCGGATGGTTTGCGCAACCAATAAAATTATTTAACAATAGCAATCGATTAGTCCCAAACACCCAACGAAAATTGATTGGTTATAACTAATTATTTAGTACACATAACCGCTTAAAATCCAACCAACGAAAATTGCTTATCATACGCAATTACTTGTTTATGCTGTGTATAAACAAGTTTCAGCAAATTGGTTAGCACCAATCAAGTTGTTTAACAAGCGCATTCAACTAGTCTCAAATACCGAACGAAGCTTAATTAATTTTAGTTAATTATACACGGAAAAAATGACTTGGTTAAATGTATCAATTTTTTATTAGTTAAACAAAATTGGTAATTGTAACCACTATATTTATAGATTCAATGTCGAACAATTGGTTCCCTCACCAACGGCAACTTGGTTAATAATTTAGTACGTGTGAGCATCAGAAATAGTTGTCGTTACCAAGAAATTATAGTTGGTGTGGTCTCAAAGAACCAATCACGAGAATTGATTCTCATGATTTCTGGACCGACGAAGTTTTTGGTAGAATCGAAGACTACCAATTTTATTAGTGGGTACATCGAAATATTTTGGTTAGTAGCATCACCGGCCGTTAGTCGCGTAACCACGTTAGGAAGAACCTCGAAGCTTGCTTTTGCGTTACAAGCCAGGTGCGTGCGATTGTCGTCTTTAATTTGTTTAAACAAAGTGACAGTTCAAATGGGAGACAATAATTTTGTGGCCCCCCTCCTGAAGATTGGGGACGGGCAAGTCTTATCCCTATATTTCAGACCTGTGCTTGAGTATACGTCTATTTTTTTGGTTGTACAAACTGGATTGAACGCGAACCATGTGAATTAGTTTTTGGAACCAAGTCAATTTGTTTTTCCAGTTAAGAAAATTAGTTGATCCACACGAAGAAAAAAAAGTAGTTGGACAAACGAATAAATGGGTTTCGACAACCAGTCGAAAGAGTTGATATAGCGTCAACTACTCAGTGGGTTATGACAACAACTCGTTGGTTATAGAAACTACTCGTTGGTTATACGAACCGCTGTGGTTGGTTATAGGATCTCGGTGTTGGTTGCGCCACCTAAAGGCTATTGGTGAAAACCACTGCGATTGGTTACAGGAGCGAGTTAGTTGCTGCAACTATTCAGCGGTACAGCATATGCTGGAGATGGTTCTCCCAACTACTTTTTTCTTTCAGTGCAGTCAAGTGAATTGGTTGTTCCAACGAAGAAAATTGATTGATCCAACCAAGAAAAATGGTTATTCTAGCCAAGTATATTGGTTGCCCGAGCCAAATAAATTGGTTAAACTGGCGCAATGAGATGGTTCGTCCAACCAAGTAAATTAGTTATTCTAATTATTTAATTGTAGTTGGCCGGATCAATAATTTGGTTCTTTTAACTAATCTAATTTTACCAAGTTCCATTGACTGATGCAGCCGCAAAATCGTCTAGCGCATATGTAACCAAGTTGGAGGTAACCAATTTATTTGTTGCGCCAACCAAGTCGTTTTTTCCGTGTATAGAAAACATAAACTTGTTAAAACCAACCAACAAAAATTGGTTATCAAACAAAATTACTTTCTTCTGCCATGTACGTCTAACAGTTTGGTTAGCGCTAATCATTTTGTTGGATCTCCCAACTAAACCTTTATCTCCATGTACAGTAGTTATGAATACGCAGTCTTCTACTCAATCATTCATTTTCAGAAATCTTGATATTGCCAAATGGTCTTGCGTATAAAAATCCGTTTGAACCTAATTGACCTTTCAGGACCGTCTGAGTTCTGCAGCGACAAAATTCTCAAGTATTACTCGGATGATTGCCGCCCTTGAAACGAGTGGTCGCGACACGTCCACGAATTCTCAAGACGGGAACGCGCGGGCGTCAATGACGTCTTCGTCCTGTCGTAATTGGCTCGATTCAAAGTCTCCGACCTATGTTCAGACTCTCTGTCTCCCTTTCTCTCTCTGAAGCCTATGAGATACATTCTCCTCGCGTGAATACGATCGGATGCGTTGGTCGCCTAATAGAGCAGTTAGCGTTAACCGGTGAGACCAATTACTAATCAGCGACGTTTCATTCCGGAGTCTCTCGCGCTGTCCGCTCGGTTTAGTTCGTTCGCCAGTGTTACCACAACCACCCGAATGACGCACTCGTGATATTCATAGCGCTGTTGCACTCAATTTTTTATTCTTTTTTTTTTTCAACTCCGTCAATTTCTAACTACTCTCGCGCAAAATGTACACCCGAAATATCGGTTTCATTGGTCTATTTGAATTAAACGTGGGATCTATTTGAAATAAATGAGATTTTATTTGGATCAAATAAAATTTATTTGTATGCAATAAATTCTATTTGATCGAAATAAAATCCTATTAGGCCGGCAATTAAACAAAATTTCCTTTCAAACGCTAGCATAATAGGATTTTATTTCGATCATATTCACAGCGCCGTCGCACTCAATTTTTTATTCGTTTTTTTTTCATCTCCGTCAATTTCTATCTACACTCGTACAAAAATGTACACCCAGAAATATCGGTCTGATGGGTCTGTTTGAATTTAATATGGGATCTATTTGAAATAAATGAAATTTTATTTGGATCAAATGAACTCTATTTATATGCAATAAATTTTATTTGATCGAAATAAAATCCTATTAGGCTGGCAATTAAACAAAAAAAATTCTTCAAATGCTAGCATAATAGGATTTTATTTCGATCATATTCATAGCGCCGTCGCACTCAATTTTTTATACTTTTTTTTTCATCTCCGTCAATTTCTATCTACACTCGTACAAAAATGTACACCCAGAAATATCGGTCTGATGGGTCTGTTTGAATTTAATATGGGATCTATTTGAAATAAATGAAATTTTATTTGGATCAAATGAACTCTATTTATATGCAATAAATTTTATTTGATCGAAATAAAATCCTATTAGGCTGGCAATTAAACAAAAAAAATTCTTCAAATGCTAGCATAATAGGATTTTATTTCGATCATATTCATAGCGCCGTCGCACTCAATTTTTTATACTTTTTTTTTCAACTCCGTCAATTTCTATCTACACACGCGCAAAATGTACACCCAGAAAAATCGGTCTGATGGGTCTGTTTGAATTTAATATGGGATCTATTTGAAATAAATGAAATTTTATTTGGATCAAATGAACTCTATTTATATGCAATAAATTCTATTTGATCGAAATAAAATCCTATTAGGCTGGCAATTAAACAAAAAAAATTCTTCAAATGCTAGCATAATAGGATTTTATTTCGATCATATTCATAGCGCCGTCGCACTCAATTTTTTATACGTTTTTTTTTTTCAACTCCGTCAATTTCTATCTACACACGCGCAAAATGTACACCCAGAAAAATCGGTCTGATGGGTGTACTTGAATTTAATATGAGATCTATTTGAAATAAATGAAATTTTATTTGGATCAAATGAACTTTATTTGTATACAAGAAAATCCATTTGATCGAAATAAAATCATATTAGGCCGGCATTTAAATAAATTACTTCTTCGATTGCTAGCATAATAGGATTTTATTTCGGTCAAGTATATATTTCATTGAATATATATTTCAAATAGGTCAAATTTGAACGGAATAAAATTTTATTCATTTCAGATAGATCCCGTATTTAATTCAAATAAACCCGTCAGGCCGGTTTCTCTGGATGCACATTCGTTATTGCAACTTGAACTAAAGGCTCGATCGGTTCTCTCCGTCCTCCTCGGTTTCTATCGACTTCGAAAGATCCTACGAACATATAGGTCGATCCTAAACGTGATATACATAAACTTCTGACATGATATCGGATATCTCCGGTTATCTGTCCCTCTTTCACGTTCTATCTACGCACATAATAGTACGTTTACTTGCTGTAACTGTATTATTCATGACAAGCGATACACCCTCGCTCCAATCCTATATCCACGTTTCAAAAGAAAAAAAAACTTCATGCACTATATTTCAAAGCGGCGGTGCCGCAAAAAGTTCCATATACATGAGATATAGTACATAATATTCATATTATATATAAATTATATATATATATATACATTCTCATATACTATATGATCCTCTGGTAGGTCGCATAGTATTTTTTCAATGTACGAGGACTGTGTAATCACTTTAGAAAAATATATTTTAGGTACAAGGAAAAAATGTCTGTTATTTTGATTCATTGTTGATCTTTACTTTCAGGACAAGAAAATGTCATTACCAGCACCGAGCAAAAGGTTTGTCGACACTAATAAATATTTCTATTACCAGGTTGGGATATCTAAGAACATATCTCTAAATGTTCTCAATCAGAAAATTGATTAAATTAGAATTTGAGTACTTTGCGTTAAGAGAAATTTCTCAGAAAATCAACGTTATTAAAAAGACTCATAACATTTTGTATATTTTAGTAATGAAAAAAAGGTAAATAGAAGAGTTTGAGAATCATTTTGAGATACCATTTACTCTCCTAAAATCAAACAGATCATTTTTTCAAATGGATGTGATCTTTTAACGAATTTCTAAACTATTTTCATTTATTCTAAGAAATAATAAAGCAGTCGTGAATTTTGGTTCATTTTTTTTTTTAGAAATTACATATAAGCATCTTTAGGATTTTTGTTCAAACTTTTTCGTATAGACAACGGGTGAGGGTCAAAAGTTTTAACAACCAGAATTCAGAACGGCCGATATACAGTAATTTCAGAATAACGAATAGTAAAATGACGAAAGATAGGTAGCTGAAGTTTTTATTTTCGGTGGACCGTTACGTCGAATAACCGTTTTAGTGGAAGGGTAATTACTCAAACCTTGATTTATTCGAGAAAAGAATTTCAGAAAATCTGTGCTTTGAATAAATGGAGTATCAAAACGTCTGATGTAAATAGTTTATATTTTCGAAATCGAAAATGCGAACGTCTAATGTTCTTAAGAGCCAATAAATCTAAAGGTAATATATCGAGTATATTAATGTGGAATTAGAAAGATATAGAGATGCAAGATGTCGAAGAGCCAAAATAACGAATATCAAAATGTCGAAGGGCCAAAATAGCGAATGTCAAAATATCGAACTGCAAAAAAATAGCGAATGACAAAATTTCGAACAGCCAGATAATAATCTAAAAAATAATATTCACATTCTTATGTTTTTATGACACTTCATTTATATAAGGTAAATGTCCCCACTCCCGTACCCTATAAGGCCAACCAGACACCTGTATGGCTTTTTTCGTTGCGACGAATGTAAATTTGGAGATTTTTTTTGCACCACTGTAAAATTCAGTTAATTCTCTTTCTAAAAATGGTTTATTCAATCGATTCCGCCAATTATTTCGCAGGTATAGGCTGATTAATTCATGCTTATTAGTGTACCCTCTGCCGACACAGCTGTGCCCAATCCCGACCAGCGATGACCCCATTTTCGACCACTAGGGAAACGGAGATTCCAAAGAGTAATAAAATTTTTTAAAAATAAATAAACAAGATCCGGGATTGTACTATTAATATTTTTATTGCATAATTATAAAAAACTTCGTTTTTCGGAACTTATGTTACATTTCCGTCTCCACATACACTTTTTTTTTGCGATGCCGTAAAAATTGAAACCCATTTTCGACCACTAGGGAAACGGAGACCCGAGGAGTAATAAAATTTTTAAAAAATAAATAAACATGATCCGGGATTGTACTATTAATATTTTTAGTGCATAATTATAAAAAAACTTCGTTTTTCGGAACTTATGTTACATTTCCGTCTCCACATACACTTTTTTTTGCGATGCTGTAAAAATTGAGATATTTCAAAATTTTGATCAGTGAGGGAAAAAAGTCCAAGTACTTCGCAGCGATCCTGTAAGAATTGAATTATATCAATCTTTTTTATCACCGAGAAAGTAAACCTTGTAATAAAGAAATTTTTTTGACTGCTTACATAACGTTTACAGTAATGGGGGCAGCCAGGCATTTCGTTGTGCCTAACTTCGACCACCGTAAAAAAAAAGAAAAATAAATTATTTGTAACTTTTTTTTTTGCTGGATCAGTAATTGAACTCATAATCTATCGTTTGCACTAAAAATTATTCGATTTTTACAAATTCCGGATGCAGTACGGACTATTGAAGCGGTCGACGGAATTTAACCTCACTGTTAAGAATACGCTCGGTTCGCGACAAGCGTTTGGAAATACGAACAAAACTTGGATTGTATTATTGTACTTACTCTTTACGTTGCAATACTCTCACACATAGGGTCCTCGGAATATTGTACTATGCTCAATTGTTGTTATTTTTGCGCAGCACTCGCGTAAATAATTATTTCCGTCGAAGTGGTCGGCAGAGGGAGCATGGACGGGAATGGGGACATTTACCTTATATTTCTTTATCTTAATAAGAGTAGGAAGTGTGATCTCTGGGTTACAGATCACTTAAGCGTGCGGTAAATTCTCCTCATAATTCTTGTTAACATACTCAAGATCGTTCGCATTCAGAAGTTCTACGAATTTGGATGTGATTTTAAGGTTCGGCGCGTCAGCTATTTTGAAGGTTCGACTTTTTTTTTGTTCATTCTATGATTTTTCGACAATTTAGTCATCGGGTTAATAAATTCACACTTAAACGCTTTCGAAATATTAATAATTCCAAATTTCGCGTTTTCGAATTTTGAAGATTCGATTTTTCGTTGTTTCAATATTTTACCATTTGCAATTTTGTCTATTCCCATTTTTCTTGTCGATATAAAATCATTTCGACATTTTTGTATTTTTTATTTTCTCTTTAAGAGGCTTTCGTCAAATTTGTACTTCGACATAAAAAAATTCGCAATTCGGAATTCGGGAATATTTATTTTACCCGTTATTTTGACCCCCAATCTCCTGAAAAAAACGTCCTTTTTGCTCTAGGATCAATATTTAGCAAGAAAAACGTAAAAAACTATTGACCCTCGGTTCCCGAACTGTCCCATAGTCTATTCTATCCCTAGCAGACTCGGTACCGCCCAAACCACCATAGAATCGAAGTCGTTTCCACTATAGCTGTTTTTGTGCAAAAAGTTCACTTAGAATTTTGACAAAACCACCACCAGATTCGTTTAAATCTCAGAGTGGTGGTTTACGGGGTGGTTTCGACAACATTTTTAGAAAAACCACCATGTAAACCGCCTTTCTGAGATTTAAACGAATCTCGGAGTGGTGGTTTACGTGGTGATTTCGACAAAATCCTAAGTGAACTTTTTGTACAAAACCACCATGGTGATTTCGATTGTGGTTTGTTCGGTAACCGGATCTGCTAGGGATCTATTTCGCCCTGCTAAACAAGAATCTAAACGCTATTTGCCCGATAGGACAAAAATTCGGGACTCCATCCCGGACTATTTTTTTCTGCGCGGGATTGTATATCCGCAAATGTTTATACAATGTATATGAAATATATGTGAAAATGCTATATGGGTGCGAGCACGTCTGCTCAGTAAGTTGGTCAAGAAAGAAGAGATCTCCCTAAATTTCAGTATAGTTACAGTTAGAACAGCGACCTTGGCCTATATGTACTATACGTATGCTTCACTTAAGCTCTATATGGGTAATCGAACACTGGATCGTTGCGCAAAGCGGGATATAAACTCAATTATGAAATATCGATCGTCACATACCTGAGAACCGGCTGCTCCCTATCCAACGTTTACTGCCAAAGAGGGTGAAAAGTTAGATTCTATTCGGTTAAATAAATTTTAATTTCACGTTCCGCTGGGCTGTCTTGTCCGCTTCGATGAACCTGTATGGACACCCGTTGCGCAAATTACCCTACAATATGTTGCCGATTGCCCGAGGAAAGTCGAAAATCTATATAATGTCCATATACGTAGCAGTGAACGACGTAGTATACCGCGAACACAGAAGCCACCCCTGATGTTGCTCCATACGTCGCGCAGTATTGTGGCAGATATATACCTTTACCGCTCCCCGTCGCTGAAACTCGGGTGCTTTATGGATGCTCATTGGGGTGGCTGGTCTATTGAGTGTTCATGAGGAATGATTATTGCGGAGATTATCTGGAAAGAGCAGCCTTAGCCTGACGATTGTTTGCTACAGTCGATATCATTTATGCCTATCATTGTGAAATGTAATCAACGGTTTCATTATTTAATGTTTCTGGTAATATATTAACTCGCCAAGTACAAAGGTCTAATTTTTTTCATTGCAATAAAATTGCTAAATTATTTTCAATTTTATTCGTTTCTATATTTTTATAATTTTTATTTCCTCTAAATGAAAAAAAAATTCATCATTTTTATTGCTATTATTATTATTTTATTATTATCTTAACAAATCCCTCTAAATGAAATAACTCAACTTTATGTAAAAACTATTTGCACGTATTAATAGAAACACTGCTCGCTTTTTTTTATTACATAATTTTTACCTTTAGTTGCAAAAGTTTTCCCGGGCCTGGAGGTGGTCAACCATCCAAATGCAGGTCCTTGGGGTCAGTACTTGTATTGTTTATTTAAAAACTTTTTGCATATATAGACAGTATACCGCTAAAGTTTTTTTTATTCTCTGTGCTTTTTGGGACAGAATGCCACTTGTCTCCATTTTTTTATCCATGAGAAATGGTTTTTTTCAGGGGTGATTTATGTCTATGATTAAGGTTTAATCAAAGTTTTTTTCCCACACTGTACAATATACTAAAATATGAATTATACACGTTATAGTCATGGTCAATATATTGCAGTACAATATTCAAGCATCGTACTAACCTCAGCACTAATATCCAAACAAATAAAAGATAATAAATTTCAATTGACGTTGTAGCATGATATTTCCTTTCAACGCCTGCATTCAGCTTCTTGAATGGACGTAATATTAGAAGCTTACTGTATTGTGGTCTTGCCTATGGAGAGGTCTCTCGTGAGGTGCTGACACCACTTTCATACGGGACCACTGTTTGTTCTGCTTTGCTATACAACGAGCAAAGTGCGAACACATCAAGAGTCGCGGTAGCGACTCTATACCTTCCGCGTAATAAAAGGTCTTTAAGGCCGGTCACGCTGTGTAGTACTGAAAAAAAATTTGATAGTATGAAAAAATATTTAGGGAAACTTTTTTCTCGTTATAAAGATAAAACATTATCAACATAAGCGAAAACTGTTGGTGCCGAATAACACATCATTGCTCGAACCTGGCCTGTATAGTCGCCATATGTATATTAAGTTTGATTACCTATCTATAGCATCTACGTTCACGGACGGTTAACCTTAATGGCGTTAGATGCATAAACGAGATAACGGTCACCTCGTTTACGCGCCCAGAGCTATTTAGTGGCGGATCGTAAGCAAGCTAAGATATGAAAATCTAATACCGTTTACATAAATAATTAATCTCAGATACTCATACACCAAGACAAAGTGTAGCATTTACGCAGTGATGGCATCGTGGACCTAAAAAATTAAGTCATTAAAGTTGTTCGTTTTGCCAGTCCGTGTATGCCGTAAGTTTTAGATTATGCACAATTAAGACTATACGCAAAAAAAGTATGAGAACAGTATTTACGAAGTTGTATAAGATTTATGAAGTAAAATTATACAATTTTACTTCATGAACTGTGAAAAGTGACGTAAATACTGTTTTCACACTTTTCGCCATACACGATACTTGCCTAAAAAACGTTTTCTCAGCTCGTGTGATTCGCGGATCGTCCAGGATAGAGTCCGGGGTGGAGTCTAAGATAGTCCAGGCGAGAATCCAAAGTGGACACCAGGATGGACTTTACGATTGGACAGCCGAGATTCGCGGATCGTCCAGGATGCAGTCCGGGATGGAGAATGAGACAGTCCAGGGGAGAATCTAAAATGGACACCAGGATGGATTCGCGATTGGACAGCCGAGATTAGTGGATCGTCCAGGATGCAGTCCGGGATGAAGTGTGAGACAGTTCAAGGGAGAATCCAAAATGGATACCAGGATGGGCTCTGTGCGATTGGACAGCCGAGATTTGCGTATCATTTGTCCAGGATGAAGTCCGGAATGGAGTGCAAAATAATCCAGGGGAGAATCCAAAATGGATACCAGGATGGGCTCTGTGCGATTGGACAGCCGAGATTTGCGGATCATTCGTCCAGGATGAAGTCCGGGAAGGAGTGCAAGACAATCCAGGGCAGAATCCAAAATGGACACCAGGATGGACTCTGCGATTGGATAGCCAAGATTTGCGGATCGTCCAGGATGAAGTCCGAGATAGCGTGCAAGACAGTCCAGAGGAAAATTCAAAATAGACATTAGGATGAATTCTGTGATTGGACAACCGAGATTCGCGGATCGTCCAGGATGCAGTCTAGGATCGAGTGACCGACTTCGGGATCGGATTTAAAACCGAAGTCATCTGAGAATCCATCTGGTACTCCCGCTCGGACTGCCAAGATTGCGTTCGGGACATCATCCTGGATTATTATTTTCTGCACGGGACACTGGTGCTATTTCGACGAGATGTGCCATTATGCCCCTGTTCTATCGTGCCCTAGAGCCATTATGTCCCGCGTTGCCATTTTGCCCCATTCTCCCCTATAACAGTATAAAATGTAAAGTGTGAGGAGTATGTCGTATTGGACTAAATAGTACTCACATTATACAGACATTATACTTAAATTATACCCAATTACATTCCTTTTATAGTACTTTCATACTCCATACTCTTTGACAAAACATTGGTTGAGTATGATTCCGTCCGAGAAGATATACTTCTCATACTATCTATTTGATACAATTCTAATACTCTTTTCATTCTTTTTTTATTACGCGGGTATCCATCATAGCTTAGACTGATCCCTATGTGCCAGCGTGTGTAAACTTGGTGAGTGTTACTTCAGGAATTTTTTTATTTAATTACTAGATAATACTGGGTGATCATGTTATAGGCTTACGTTTCTGACTTATTCACATAAAAAAAGTTAGTACCGTCTTTTTGTGGCATGTGGTATGTTGGACTCCACTTGAGCAATTTGCCCCTCTGTTTTGCACTGTTTGCTTAACATTTATCCAAACAGGCAAATACATAACTAGCCCGAGTTCAAATTTAGACCCTCTTCGAAACCTAAAAGTGGCAGTCGCGCCGAGTAAGTCGATGGTCATGAACTTCCAAAAATGGCAGATTACCCACTTGGAGTGAACGGAGCAGACCTTGATCGAAAATTTGTATGTCTGGACCTCCAATTAGGTTCTACAGAGTGAAATTATGTTCTTAGACCCGTGCATAAATCTTCAAAAGTGGCATATTTTACCTATTTTTATTCAACGAAGGGTGTTTGAAGGGTCTACATTACAACTCGGGAGATTAAATACATGTACGGGACAGAAACGTCGGTTTGTTTTCAATGCAATGGGTAACACCACATGAGTGTGTCGTTAAGACGAGAGACGGTGCGACCCCAGGGATCATTTTCCCGCCGTGCCTTGAAATCCTGGTGTGTGTTCTTTGTTGCAGTAAAACATAGTAAGTAGAAAGACGAGGATAACATGCGGGCCTCATTCGATCCCAAAATTATGAGGATATGATCGTACAATAGGGTTCGCACCGTCGACATTAAATCCCGCGAAATTACCAACATTTATTTTTGAGACCTCGAGACCGACGGATTACGATAGGGCTCATTCTGTCTCTTTTTATTTCTGTATGTAAGAACGCAAGCGTACGTCGGGATGATGCATGTATACGCATTGGATCACACGCGTAAGTATCCCGCTGAGAGTTCAGACTCACACCACCAGCTACAAGACCCCTGTGCGCATATATGAATGAATTCTCCCTCTATAAAGGCACGTTGCTCATACTGAGATCCCGATGGATCGCTCCAATGAAATATAATACACAAGGCGTGCCTTTTTATTAAGACGATTTTTCATGTACTATACGATAACTACCTTCTCTCTTGCGCTCTCGTGATCTGCTACAAGGATTCTCCCCTTTCTTCATCGTTGTGGCTCGGCCCTTTCGTCCCAAATCCAATTTATCTAATCGACGGGAATCCATCTCTTACGTAATTTCGTTTTATTTATGCAGGGTTGTTGTGGTTTCTGCGTTTACAAGTACCTCAAAATAAGTAAATAAAATTTCTGTTTTTAGTACACGATAAATAAGTATTACCCGTTCTATAATTTTAATAGTTGGTATTATGATAGCCATACATAAAAACAAAATACATTAATATTCTTGGATATACGACGATCGACGGAAATCCATCTCATCCGTAGTTTCATTTTATTTATGCTTGATTTTTGTGGTTTCTGCATTTACAAGTATCTCAAAATAAGTAAATAAAATTTCCGTTTTCAGCAGACGATAAATGAATTTTACCTGTTTCTTCTGTAATTCCAATACTTGGTATTATGATAGTCGTACATAAAAAGAAAAGTACAATAATAATTTTGGTCATACGAATCATTTTAGGATGATCTATAGTATTAAATTGTCACATAAAATGATAACTAAATTTACTAAAATTACTAATTAACGAAATATCTTTATCAAAACTATCTCATCGTGGCAAAAAATAGCTTGACAATAGTATCCTTAATCAGATATTTCGTAATTTCGTATTACCATTATAAAAAGTAATCAAAATGCGAAAATCCTGTAAGAGAGTCTTGAAGCCGCTACCGCTTCCTTTAAGGTTGTTGTGAGGCCAAGTCAAAAAGCTACCACTGTTATGAAAATTTTCACGAATATTCATTATCCCTTTACAAATAGTCTGGTGAAATTTTAGAACGGTGAACAGCATCGTTTAGGAGAAAAAAAATCGCAAATTTTACAACCTATTGCACTATTGCTATAGCGAGTTCTGGCGATTTCACCGTATTTACGTTATAACAGCTAAGAAAATGCTACCACGTACATAACACAACTATGTATAGTTTAAACGATAATTGCTTTAACGTTTGGCACCTTTGAAAGACGATCGACAGCACCGTTATTGAATTATTAATTTATGAAAAGTCGCGGTCGTCTTCACTTGGGAACTGAGTACGCACCTGTCTCACTCGCACTGCATACAACGCGCCCCCTAGTGTCCCCGCCGCCTCACCCCGCAAGCCCAGACCCCACAACAACATTAATATGCAGTTTCTATGAAATGTTTGAGACAGCCGTAGCAACTACTGTACGGTGTACACAATGAAATGTAATGAATAGTGTCCTATTTACATTCCTTTTTGAATTGCAAGAAAAGGATTCATATAGGAACGACTTCGTTCTTTCTTTCTTTTATTTCCTCGTAAAGGAAATAAAAGGAAATAAACTTGCCTTTGTAACATTTTTTTGTTGCGGATATTCATGTCTTCATTCATTACAATTATCTAGAATGTCGAGAACGGTGGTCTAGAAAAAAATGTCCCGTGCATGTGTAACATGGGTACAAAATTAATAAATCTTTCATAACTAGCAAACAGGTAGAACTATCAGGCTGAAGCTTGACCAGCAAGTGAAGCCGATTTTACCGTTTCATCGTTGTAAATTTAATTGAAATTCGTTGTGTCTTTCGTATTTTATCACAGTTCAATTTTTATTGAAAAATGAAAGTGAAAACGACACGACACAACTTTTATAGAAAACGAAAAACGACACCGACGACCACTCAGCATACGAATAGATTGACTCAGGATCTTTTTACGGGAGGGTTTATTCATTTTTTATGTAACAAATAATAAACAGCGTAAGTTTAACCGGGAGTCACAAAGGGAATCAAAAGCTGTAGAATAATTTTCTGTTTCATAAAGCCTCTGCTATGAGGTAGGTAACATTTATCAACATAGTTTCTCATGGCTGCAGATTTGCGAAATCTGAATAACAATGAGGGAGCAATGTGCAAGGTTCTACTTTGCACAAGTTCGTTTTTGTCTCTTCGCGATGGTACCTGCTGCTGACCTCGCCCTTTCTAATGCTGCCCATTGCGTAGGACGACCTCCCTGGCGCGTGTTCACAAAGCGAGCACCGTGGGATGAATGAATGCGCGCGGGAAGAAAAGTACATACTCGGACCATTCACCGCCTCCGTCTTCTCTCAACTCGAGAGGAAATCTGAGACTCCCTCGAGTGAATACGCGGGTCAAGGTTTAAGGTGGCGAAGGTTTTTCCCGCCCAACAGCTCCCTTTCGTTCTTCTCGCAGAGTATACTTACCGCTTTCTCTATTTTTACGGACCTCTTCAACTCTTCGCGAATAAAAGACCCTGGCGTGCGTGGCTTTTTCATACAGAGTGCACATCGTTCCGAATGAGATAAAAAACGGGAGATCGCTTTTTGAATCGTCTCCAGACCCATTGTCATACTACGAGTTGACGCCTTGAAGGTTCTTACGATATTTCTAAGATGTCAGATGCTTCTTCGGGCATAGCCATCTTAAATAGAGTATATGAAACATCCCACGTCAATTCAACCACCCGATTTTTCAATGTTCCCGAAAAATTTTTCACTGGTAAACCGAGTAGCTATTCGAACACAATGGGAAAACGAACCTTACACTCTCTGTGTTTTACTATTGAATTTACTATTATTTTTCGTTATTTCCGTTATTCTCTCTAATTATGTAACGCCATCTTTCATGAATCTGAAATAACACAAATTTTTAACATAAAATGCAGCCGGCTAAAGGTGAAATGTCTAAGCGTTTAAGGGGGCTTGACCTGGAGCGCATAGTAAATAAATAAATAAATCTTATCTATCTATCACTTTGGCCAATCAGAGTTATGTATATCGTAAATTATACGGAATCGCAGTGTTGAATCAATGATGTATTCAAAGCGTCAAATGATTCAAAGAATCAATGATGTATTTAAAAAATGCAACAAATTTATAAACAAGAAATAAAAAGTTAGTTGATCCACCTACGCGGCTTTTTCGATGTAGGGAAACCAGAGACACATCCATTAAGTCGTCATTCTTCATTAGATGTCCAAGAAAAACGCTATTTTTGCGAATTTTTAAAGCCATTCCAATTGTAGATATTAATGTAATACTTTTTGGGATCTACCAATACACTCTTACAACGTGAAAGCCTATGAGAGAAGTAAATCCTCTTTTCGACCAGGAATCGTCGCCAGAAACAGTAAGAATATTCTCGATGTTTCCGTCTTCGACATTCAAACGTTTTACTTCGTTAACAGCTTTTCGCGTTCATTTGAGTAAAAAACACTTGATACTGCGGTTTTTATATTATCAATGATTTGATAATAAACACTTATATTTAATCCCTGTTCTAACTCCATCAGTCCACAAAACAAATTGATCCCGTGTATCATTACCAATTAAACGCATTGCATACACAAAACGTAGGTTAATTTCGTAGCCAGTTCCGATCATCGGGCACGACTCTATGTATTTTTCTCCACACACTACACTGACACACACTTTGAAGCGTAGTCCTCGCCGTCCGTATTGGCTTCGTGCGTGACCTTCATTCGCGGCCATTTTGGACAGCCAGCGTTCGAAGCGGCGAAATTGTGCAACAGTTGATAAAAAATTATCACAGTAAAGCATGCTAGCGTACGTTAATTAACGATATTATTTATATTTCTTTAATAAATCGACACTATGAGTGCGCCAAAAGGGAAGGCCTCAATGCCGTGCTGCGTCGTGAATTGTAAGAACACCTCTGTAAATTCACCGGGTGTACATATCTACAGTTTCCCTACAGGAAAGATCCAAGTTTTCAAGCAGAAAAGGCGCGAGGACTGGATTGCCTCCGTTAAACGAAAAAAAAAGTTTCAGCGTTACTGTGCGAACTAAATGTTCTCTAATCAATAAAAAGTTATAGAATACAATACTGTTACTAGGATTGAAACTTTACAATACTTACTTCGAACTTCAACTTGTACGGTGTAGTAGTGGAAGTGTCACTGACGTTTGGCGAATAACGCTGCACTTTATTAAGATACGTTTGTCTGAATCTGTTAACTCCTCCCCTGAGAGGCACATGGCACACAGATAAAGCCTTTCCTTCTATAATACCTTGTGGATTAAAATCAATTGCATGCGTTATCGCCTTGAATCCCGTTCTGATTATCAATTCCATCTTTCAATGCCGTTTTAATGCTGCTGTCAGCTGTCATAAACATAAACACCGGCGAAAAGTGCAGACGACACCGGGCACACAAAAATTTATGTACCCTTTTTACGAAATAAATCGAATAACAAAAAGCTATTACCATAACCAAAATTACAAAAAAAATAAATTAAACAACCTATTTTTTATTTATAACAATACTTTTCAGTTGTTCATTTAGTATAATCGGAAAATATTCTGTAAACTATATTCTACCATAAGAATCAATGCTTTTTTTATATCAACTGTTGCCGAGGTGTGCCACAAGCGGCGCTGGCATCTTAACACACTAAGCCAATTTACAAAACGAG